>VZRS01000902.1:865250-937330 GCA_013398055.1 Ifrita kowaldi | reverse complement strand
TCCAATTTTTCTGGGGGTTGAATGTTTTTGAGCCAGTAATCCTCTTGACTGCATATCCTTATCAGAGATACCTCAAAGCTGTCATGCCAGAGAGCGGAGTGAAAATAGTGTCAACAAAAAAATAAAATGAGAAATTACGCTTCCATCAACCTGTTGCCTGAAGTCATAGATGGTGTTGATTGTGTCTTGTCCTAACAGCATATACAAGGGAGGTAAATTGCAGTAACAATAGGAGACAGCACATCAGATTCGACTGAGAAACACAGTTACAAAAACTACCACATCACATTTATTTGGATTAAGTTTTTGAAAACTCTGAGCAACAAGGTGGCCTTTTAGTTGATTAATCCCAAACTGGAGATTATTTTTTTTGTGAAAGAAAAGCAGCAGACTCAGAAAAATGAAAAAAAAAATGCCAGTCACTCAGAAGGCAGTGGTGTTTTCCAGGAGCTGGTCTTACTGGCATGGGAAGGACAAATAAAGAAATTATTGAGAGACCCCACTTTACAGCTTTTTGCAGAGCCAGCTGCAGCCCTGATGGGAACAGAAGATGAGTGGGCTGCATGGCAGGTTTTCATCCCCTCTGGTACTTAGTAGAGTAAGGAAAAAGCTCCTGTTTCCCCGTTGCTGCACCTTGGCACCTCTTGTCCTTCGCTGTCTTGTTCTCATGAAACTCCACCTGGAGTCCTGTGTCAAGCTCTGGGGCCCCCAACATATGGAACTGTTGGAGTGAGACCCAAGGAAGGTCATGAAGATGGTCGGAAGGCTGGAGCACCTCTGCTATAAGAGAGTTGGGGTTGTTCACCCTGGAGAAGAGAAGGCTCTGAGGAGACCTTAGAGCACCTTCAGGTGCCTAAAGGGATCTACGAGAGAGCTGGAGAGGGACTTTTTACAAGAGCGTGTAGTGATAGGACAAGAGGGAATGGCTTTAAATGGATAGAAGGTAGATATGGATTAGATATTAGGAAGACGTCCTTTATTGAGTGTGGTGAGACACTGAACAGGTTGTCCAGAGGAGCTGTGGATGACCCATCCCTGGAAGTGTTCAATGCCAGGCTGGATGGGTCCCTGAGCACCTGATCTAGTGAGTGGCATTCCTGCCCGTGACAAGCGGGTTGGAAGTGGGTGATCTTTCAGGTCCCTTCCAGTACATCTCATTCTGTGATTCTGTGATCCCCCTTGGGGTTCCTTCTCCAGCGCTGCGGCCTGGAGCTGGGGCACTGCCTGCCCTGGGAGAAAATGGGAAGCCAGGTCTCATGAGTGCCCAACTTGTCACCTTGCAACAACTTGGCAGGGCTGCATCTGCTTATTAATTCGTGTCACAGTGGAACAGTTTGTTCCCTGTGTCTCTTAAGAGGATTTTCCTGTGTTACAGTGTCAAAATCCTGCATAATTTCTGCCTGATTTTCATGGAGGCATAATCAGACTTTTTACTCGGCTCCATCCCTGAAGACAGTTCTCTGCTGCTCTTCTCTTAAAATAAACCAGTGCTTTAATGAAACCTCCTGTAATGAACTGCACTGTCACTGTAATTTTGTTTATGAAAAATTATGAAAGACATCAAGGGAACTACAGTATACGTGTAATGTTATTATAAGAGTGCCTCCTGCCAATACTGGAAACCACAGTTCAGCTCTTTGAGAAGATGGAATATGTTCATGTGCAATGGAATTACAGTTCAGTTTATGTTTCTTGGAAACTTAGTACTTACATTTATTTTACGATGTCTCAGATCTCCTCAAATGTTAATTGAAATAGATCTGCAAGGGTGAGATACTGGAAGATGCTTTCTCCAGAAAATGTTATTCTGAATTGAGTTTCTTTATTGTCTTTTGGTTATTAGGATTGTATTAACCATTAATACTGGTATTATTTTACAGACTGAGCATTAACTTGGTTCTAAATAAGAAAAATATTTAGATTAGCAGAATTATATTGCAATCTTACAAATTCATAAGAGCATTCTGGTGTATGTCAATGATAAAGCTTACACTGAGCTGCAGTGGAACTAAGAATAAAGCAGAATGAAAAAAAAAATAACAGTGGCTTGACTGAGGAAAAACCATATATAGTTTATAGCCTCATTCTTCTGTCTTCTCTGGGGTAAAACTTGCATTTGATTTTTGTAGACTTCTTCCTGAGTAATGATTAAGGGATTAGGTTTCTATTTTAGTGGTTTCTCAAAAGTTTTGATGTGTCATAGGTGAAAAGAGGTCTTTCCATTATTTTAACCAAATTACTGGGATGAGATCTATATAAATAATTTACTCAAAATTATATGTTGGCTGCATCATGCAAAAAAAAAAAAAAAAAAAAAAAAGTGAAAAAAGGTAATTTTTTTCTCTTCCTGCAAAAATCAAGAACTGGCATCCTTTGAAAAGCTCCTTATGGAAAAGCTTTCCAGTGATATAATTCATTTAGCTTTGAAGTGTCATTTGGAAATTAAACATGAAGATGCTTTATTTAGAAAACATCAAAACAATCTCTTTCAGGGAAGAAAAAACCCTCCTGTTTTTGGAGTCATGAATCACAAAATTCAATCAAGTCCATGCATATTGACAAACTAGATTAGTACATGGGCTTTTTTGCTTTGTTTTCTGTTATGTCTTTGAAGTTGCCAGCATGTCCTGAGGTCCCTGGGTCTGAACAATTCTGATTCAGCTGACACCAACCCTATCTGAGCAGGAAGCAGGCGGCCCTTCTGCCTGTCTATCTTTGTTCTCCAGGATGATGTGCTGGAGACAGCTCACGTCTGCTGAGAACTGTGATCTGAGTCTGTTAAAATCACTGGAAGATTTCCCATCGATTTCAGTGGGTTTCAGTTAGTACTTTAAGGAAGGATTAACAGGACTGCCTCTGCTCCTTCTCTCCTAGCCTTTCAGAATGGGGAGAAGAAGGTTTTGGGGAGGGGTGTGTCAAAAAGTTCTCAATAGTTGGGAGGTTGTAGGAATAAGGTAGCAAGAAAAAAAAAAATCAGCGAATTCTGCTGTTTTCTTCCATTGTTTCAGTTCTGTACACATGAGAGAACGTCCCTGGACCCAGATGATAACCTTAACTCTCCCTGCCACTACTGTGCAGTTGTGTGTAACCTGCCCCTAACCCTGAACAGGCTGCTCTTCCCAGCATCAAGGTGCACCAGCCCTGAGAGAGAGGCAATAAAATTGCAAAATGAAGGTCGAAAGGATGCACACAGAGTTGTCAGAACTTCTTGCTGTAAGCAGCAGAGCCCGTGAGCAGCTGAAAGGAGGTTAGACAACAGAGCAGAGTTCCTCCCAGAAATGTCTGGAGAGAGGACAGCTGGGGCTGCTCTTGGGAAATGCTCTATAGGGGTCAAGACCCTAATTTTACACAGGGTCAGAGATGGTGTAACTTCAACATAAAACTTGTGCTGGACCCTGTAAGTCTTGGCAGTCACCCCAGTCAGTAGGACAAAACCCTTCTACAGTGCATCTGTGCACAAGCAGTGGTTGAGGAGTCAGTGAAACCACTCACTGGAGTGCTGATTACTCACATGAATACAGGGTTACTGATTCAAGGCCATAATTGTCATGCAAATGGTTTACAATATGGACAATGTTTTCCTCCTGGTTTTGGACACAGAATTTTGTGTAGTTTTTGGCAGAGGCTTCAATTTAGGAGCCAACACTGGGGCTCTCTGAAGAGTAGGATAAGCATTGCCTGTTTATATTTGGAGGCACCTCTGCTCATTTCCTCCACATGAAATAATGCTCTGTGGTTTCCATATTCATCTAGTATTTGCATCAGTGGGTTTCTTTGTCAATTATTAACAGGTTTTGTAGAGGAAAACAAAGAGAAATTTTTTAAGAACCTATAAATGTGCCAAGTAGAGAAGGGAGCAGAAGATTGTATGTGATGCTTTGTTCTGGCTGATTAGTATTTAACAAGAAATGAATTTGTACAGTTAAATGAGATTCAGATAATTTTTTATTGTGCACATAATCTTATGTCAGAGGAAATTTGTTAAATTTTCCACTGTTAAAGCCCTTAAAGTGTATGGAACTGCTAATGTTTTAGCATAGAGACTCATCGAGGAGTACAAATGAAGTGATATTTTGAAATGTAGTGTCAGAAATTCATTTCTGTACTTGTACTTACCTGGTACGAGGCTAAAACAAACAATACAAAATTGGAGCTACTGATATTAAGGCTAAAAACCATCAAATATGTCTTTTTAGTAATAAAAACACCAAGAAGAAAATTAAATGCAAGCACAATAAACTGGCACGTTGTACTGCTAGTTTATTAATTTTGATCTCTGTAGCATATGGTAGTTTCATGCAGCTAGGGGCTATGGCCACCTGTTAATACTCCAGGGTACCAAAGAAAAAAGGATTTGCTTGTTCAGTGATGAAAAACACAGTGGCTTCCATATTCTAATTAAAAGGGGAGGTTGTTGGTTTTTTGGGGTTTTGGTTTGGTTTGGGCTTTTTTAATACCTAGTGTGTATTTTTTCCTGTATAAGTAACTTTCTAAAATGAAAACAATGAGTCGGATTTCATAGAGGCTTATTTAGATGAAATACGAGTTGTTTTTCCCAAAAGCCCAATCAAAGCTTTAGAGAGTTTACATTGAAAAAACTAGCTGGCAGCAACACTTCCCTGTTGTAGGAATCTGCACCTTGCTGCATTTAAAAAAATCTGTAATTTAATACAAAAATATTGTTGGCAGTAGATCCCTTAACATAAAACACCGAGGTAGTTATGTGGATAACCGTACTGTTACTTTATGAGGAATGTTTGGGAGGTTCCAGGAGCAGGGCTGGTGCTTGTCCAGGGACAGGCCTGAGCCATCTCTCCCAGCTGGCCCATGGGTGGCTGGCACGGAGGCAGAGCCTGGCCCGCAGCAGCGTGGCCCTGCCAGTGGCACGGGCTGCTGGCACCGCTCTCAGAGGGAATGAGGGGCTGTTCTGCTGTGACTGGGATCAAAGTGCCTCCTTGCAGCAGCCGCTGCACTCCCCCACATGCCCCGCTTGGCTCCCCCAGAAGAGATGGAGCCGGTGTTACATCATGTGGGGTACGTAAGGCGTGATGGTATAGTGAAGGCGTGGCTGCCACTTATCATTCACACAGCGGGAAGGAATTTTCTGCTTGCTGAGTTTTCTCTCTCACTGCATCTTGGTGAAGATTTGAAAGACATATGGGCCTACTGGAACCATTTGGTGCTTATCTGCTGGTTTATCTCCACTTGGAAAAGAAGCATTTGTTGGAAGATCAGTGCATTTGGAACCAGTTGTAGTCTCAGATGGTGCGTTGTTGAAACTTCAGACATAGAAAGTCAAGGAGTCTGGAAGGGTTGCTTTTTAGACTGGCACCCCAAACTCAGGTGCAGAAGGAGGCTTGGCAGGGCTCTAGGATGAAGTGTGGGGATGTTGTATGAGAGCAGGGCTGTTTCACTGCAGCCGGAGAGACAAATGCAGTGGTCATTTTTGGGCGTCTCACTTGGTGGATGGAGGTATCCCAAGGGTCCAGGGTCTTGGCTGGCTGCTCAGCACCACTGGGGTTTACTGGTAACAGGCTGCCCTTTAAAACTTCGCTGTCTGTTTCTAGTCAATTAAAACTTTGCACCTGGAGCTCTTTCAGCTTTGAGATGTTCTTTTGTGGGGACCACAGGGTTGGCACTCAAACTAGACCTGAGCATGAATCAGAAGTGTTCCCTTGTAATCATTATACTTTTAAAACAGACTAGATAGCTTTATCTTTTATGGTGGCAGATGTGAAACATGCTTTAATTTTATGTGCTGAATTATTCAGATCACCATGGACATGTCTGTGTATTATTCATCTATAGTTGACACCCTCCTTTCTCTTTCCCTTTTTGATTTTTTTTTTAAAGTAGACTTTCTTGTGGACTATTTCCTGAACCACAGAAGTGTAGGGTACATTACTTTTAGTTTCTTTTCAGCTTCCACCAATAAAAAGAAACATTTAGAATTCCTTACAGCACTGTCTGTTGTCCACTGTAAATTAAATCACAACTATCATCTCATTTGAACAGCCATCCTGCATTGTTATATTAGCAGAAACAGTATTTTCATTGGCCATAAATAGTTATATATTGCTCAATATGTGCAGCTGGTTGATTGGAAAAGAGTTTGATTTGAGCATACAGAAATCTGAACTTTGGCAAGTGCTAAATGTGCTAACTGAAATTTTACTCCAATTATGGGGAATTTTCATAGTGCTGGTGTAAAGCTTCATCTAGATGTTGAATTTTGGGGTGCACTGATCATAATAGATTAATAAAGTGATGGAACATGTTGGTGTCAAGAGTTGTTGCAAAGGTTTTAGAGGCAGACACCCTCAGGACCACAGTAGCAGAATAAGGATGGGCCGTGTGCCTGTCCCTTCAAACAAAAGGACCTGTCCCCTGGGATGAGTCCATCCCAACAGAAGCACCTTTTCTTTCCTCTGATCTGTTTTTTTACTTGCAGGGGGACAGAGGGATGGCAGGGGGAAGGGGAGAAGGTATGGTTTGCATTTATAAACAAGAATACATTTATGCATCTCACTTCTCGTTATGCAATCTCATACGTGCTCTGCCTACAGTCTGGATTTTTAAGAGAGAATGTGCCCAAGTGCGTTCATGCTTTTGTAAAAAATGTTTCAATTTCCAGCTAGGGGAAATCTCTTTTAAGACATCTTATGGTGCTTCCATTAGTTAGTTCTGAGCTAGAAAAATACTGCAAAATGGTATCTGTAATGCACAAATATATAGCATAAAAATTGTTAAGAATTACCAAAGACTACAGACATTGCTTACTGAGTCAGACTTACTGAGTCAGTTCAAAAAAGAAGGTTTTTTTTCATACTGTGCTGTCTGTTATCTGTGGAAAATCTTTCATTTGAAAGCAAGCTCAGTGGGCAGGACATGACGTGAGGACATCCCCAATGTATGCCCTACCTGTGCTCAAAGAGGGGTATCCTGGAGTGGGTTGGGCTGGGAGCTGCACCGGGGCTGGGCTGGAGCACTCTCCAGCCTCCTGGTTATCAAGGACTAACCCAGAGGTACTCTTTTGTGCCTTAAATGACATCTCTGCTTTGCTTTCTCAGGTAAAAAGATCACTAAGAAAACAAGCCCCAGATTCCTCTTGTTATAGATCTGCTGGTCAATAGTTCCCCATTTCCACTGTTCAAGCTCATAAACCCTGTTCACTAGTCTGTGCTCTTCATTAATTTTTCTCAACATCTGTGGCTGAGCTTGAAGCACTCTTGCTGTGGAGTGAGTATTTGCCAGGTCCCATAGTACAGGTGGCCAAGTTCTGGCTGTGTGAGCACCCCATGTGTGAAGGTGGTGCAGGCCACTGGATTCCCCAGGGCCCTGGGGACCAGGGCTTAGGTGTGGTGGACAGGGCATGTCTCCCTCCCCTCTGCCCCAAGAGTCCTGCTTACTTGGTTGCAAACAACTTTTTTTTTTTTTCTTCAACATAAAGACTCCAAATCTATTTTTTTTCCCCTTTGGTATGCAAATTGTTTCATACCTCTATTCATCCTTCCCTTTCATCTCTCTGCTTTTTTTCACAGACTCACAGAATGGTTTGGGTTGGAAGGGGCCTTTAAAAGTCATCTGGTCCATGGGCAGGGACATCTTTCACTAGACAAAATTGCCATCCAACCTGGCCTTGAACACTTCCATGGATGGAGCATCCACAACTTCTCCACTGTTCCAGTAACCACCACTCCAGTCACCAGTCTCATTGGGAAAAATTTCTTCCTCTTGTCCAATCTAAACCTACCTATCCTCTCTCAGTTCAAATGCATTGTCCCTTGTCACTACAGACTCTGTTAAAAAGGCTCTCTCTATCTTTGAATAAAGGATTTATTCCATAATCCAAAATGTCCTTTTCATTAGCACTCAGATTTCTTCCCTCGCCCACTGCAGCAGGCACAGGGGGAAGACCACAACTACAGTCAATCTTCTTAAATAAATCATTCAGAGAAAAAAAGAAAAAAGTTTTAGAACAGAAGGAGTTCAGGGTAGCACAAGAAGCAAGGCAGAAAACTCTTGTTTTAGGTACTTTAGGTACTATGAATTTACCTGTCCTGGAGTTGCACCGGGTGGGCCAGGTTATTAAATGATGACTTCAATTTATCAGCATTCTTACAAGTACAGTTTTGAGTGAAGCATGCTCTCGTGAGTTGTCTTCCTATCGATGGGAATGTTACTAACTGGGAGCTTGCTAACAGCTTCAGTCCAAGGGCTATGATGTTTGAATTAGTGAAAAATCCTAGTGAAGTGTTTTCCACTTGTAACTTTTTGCCTGCATTTCCCTTCCCCTTACAAACCCTTCCATGCATTACTTTTGCCTCAGTTATGTTCCTCTTCCAAAAGTGCTTAGTGAATAAGTGGACCAATGACAATTTATCCAACATTTATTCAGTGTTCAGAGTATAAAGCAGGGAAGTTAATGTAAAACTCAGTGCTGTAGGTAATTGCCTGGACACTCTGACTCTCAGCTTTACACCTTGAACCATGTGATCTACTCAGATATTCAGAATTAATAAACTCATTTATAACATTCGTGCTTCTGGTGAATGAGCTGTAGACTAAATATTATTTTAATAATACGGTGAATTAAATTTGAATAATTATAAGAATAATTTGTGCTAATCATAGAACGTTCGTGAATAGAAAGAAGCGAAGTTGACAATTTATTCACTGCAAGTTAGTTGCCTCGCTCTACTGCTAATTAAGTTCAAGGCTTTGAATAAGTAGTTCTAAGTTGCTTCATTGCATAGCAAAGTGCAGCTCTGATCTGACAGGGATGCCTGAGCCATAGCACGTGACAGAGGTTCATCATCTGACAGAGCAAGCTCCAGTGTGCTTCCTTCTCTCTGAATAAACCTCTGCCTGAGTACTGTAGTGCACAGCAGGTACTTTATAAAAAATGCAGATAACCTTCCAGTTACCTGATTGGAAGAAGAGGGAGGAGATTTACAATGCACGGCTCTTGGGGGTTTGGGAAAAATAAAATCTTCCTTTTATTTCCCAGTTTGCATTTGGTTAGTTAATGGAAATTAGTCCTGTCTTCTCTTTTCCATAATTCAGAGGAATCAAGGGAACATTATTTTTTTCTGAGGGTCTTATTTTTTCTTTCTTTTGCTGTTGCTTTGTATTTGCTTACTTTTGTTTTAAGGATGATCTTGCATATTCTCGACCAGAATTTACTGGTTTAAGTTTTGGGGTGTCTCTGATAAGCCTCTCCCATTCATTGGCAAGGAGCCCTGTAGTTATTAATGCCATATCATCTTTCCCTCTACTTAAATCCCTTTCCCCTGCAGATCGCTCTTAGAGTCTTCTAGAGGTGACTTATTTTACCCATCTAGCATTTTTTCAGAATATCAGAAAAGTCACTGGAGCTCTGCTCTAGACACTAAGGAAATCACTGGTTTTCTGTGGCTCTGGTCCTGTCAACATTCTTACTGATAACTTAGATTTCTTTGCAGAGTGTCATAAGTGTGCTTAGACACACAAAATTCAAGTTCCTTTTTCTACAAGGAGCCAATTCAATATTTGTGACAAAATATTGCTCAAACCGGGCTGACTTTTGAGCCCAGAATTCTCTTTTTTTTCTTTTTATGATGCATTATTCTTAAATGATCTTGTTTCTAGTTTACCTGTAGAACTTCTGACTATTTTGATCTGTCAGAAGTCCATTACAGCTTTTTTGCTCCCAAGTTGCAGATTGAATCTTCACCAGTTTGATACACTCAAAATGTTTCTGTGGGTTGAAGGAGCAGAGCTGCTGGCCAAATCTGCCAGCAAGTTTTCTTAATCTAATTAAAATTTTGTCAGTCTGATGAAAGAATCCCAGGAACAGTGCTATGGATGCTTTGTGGTGATATCTGCAGTTGTTAAGTACACACACACTTCCTGATAGGCATCCTTTTATCTGATGTGAGCTCACTGCTATGTTACCCCTCTGCATTTCAAGGTGAAAAGTTTCAGCCTGGAGAGGATGAATTCAGGGAGGCATTGCACTCTCCCCTGTCCCTCCCCAAATCATTTGCTGCAAGGAGAGTGATATTGCTGTTAATGGTTCTTCCTCCTTGCTCCAGGATGGAGCCCATGGGGTCACTTTGGCACGTGTGCTGCCACGCTCTGCACCTTATTCCCCAATCCTGTGTCACACAGGAATTTGCTCTAAGTGGTGTGGGTTTATAAATATGCTGGCTGGTGGCTCATTATTACCCTTCAAACTGCTTTTGCCCAAGCTGCACGAGTCTGATGAGGAGGGCTACTGCTCCTGAGGTAGCAGGACAGTCCAGGGACTATGGGCATCACCCTGCATCCAGGCTCTTGTGCCAAAAATGGTTCATTTTAGACACGGTACCACCTTGGTTTTACAGGAGTGGATACAAGAGGCTGGGGCCTGAGAGGAAAGTTTCTCCTAAGATCCAGCCCCCAACACCCACCACACAGCATTTATTCCCCATTCTTTCTTCACAAAGCCTCTGAAGTCTTCCAGGAGTCAATTACAAAGAGACCAGTGGTAGGAGAGTGAGCCAGGATGTGGAATGAGGCTGGTGGGCAGTTGGGCATGCACACCTCCACCTCCGCTGCAATCAGTCCTTGCATTATTAAATTGCCCCCATCTAAGGGAGAATGTTTCTGACAGCATAGCTGAGTGTGGAATCTCTTACCATTATTCTCTAAATCCCTGAGCATAGTTTTTAATATTTTTTATTTTCTCTGTTGTCTTTTTACATGCTTTTTGAAGTTCCATTCGTGTTGACTCTCTAGGGTCACTCTGTATTTTTAAAAACTGGTATTCCAGTCTATGTGTCTGTGTACAAGCATGCATGTATGCAGGGGGTGGGGAGGGGTCCCCCTTTTTTCAGTATGTCCACATCCTATCAACATCCTATCAAAAGAAACACATGTAATTTTTTTTTTTTAATCTCTCTGGAGCCTGGAGGAATTTTAAAACTCTCAGTTTAGAAAAGAAAACCTGCTCAAATGAAGGCATTCTTTGTTAAAAATTGCTCCAAAAATAAGGCTTTTTGGAGTTCTGGAATCTCATGTCCTGTTTGTCTCAAGGATGCATCTCTTTCATGGAAGTTCTTAAACTGCATTTGAATGAACTGACTGCTATTTGTACATAAGAGGATGTATTTTTGGCAATGCTTTACTTTTTGAGGGAAGTATTTTTAAAAGATGCCTTTAAGACACTGAAGGCTTACAGCTGTTTTCTAAGAATTTTTGCTATGAAAAGAAATTGTTGGGATAGACTTTTTGCAGAATGGATCAGGCAGGCGAAACCAAGCTCCATGCATCACAACCTCTGCCTCTCTTGAACTTGAAACTTAGGATATTTTTGATGGAGTCCATAAATCTTTACCTTATGATGGTAGGCTATTTATTTTTAAATAGTGGAGGTGAGGCTGAAGGAAAACACAGTTTAAGGCTGTGGAAAGATAATCTATAAGGGCATATCTATAAGTGGAAAAAAGCACATGAAAAACACCAGCGTGATTTCCACAGTGAGAAAATAGCTTAACCCTCATCTGACATTTTTAATTGAGCCCCAAAAGCACCCCTGTGCAACACCATTTTCTGAGTTAAGGCAGAAGAGCTTCCTCACACAACGTGGTGCACATGAGGAGTTGCCTGCAGTAATTGCTGAGCAGTAAATTCAAATGCAGCCTCACTTTGCACAAATTCCCCCACGTAGGCAACCACTCAGATAACTGGAAGGGACCATGGGATTCACTTGAGAGATGAGCACACCGCTGTCGACGCAGACTGCCCTGAGAATATTCTAATGATATCCGTGCAGATGAAAACAGCATTGAAGGGATTTAATTTTGAGATTGCTGCCGGCAAGAACTTAGCAGAAGAGCATACATTGCAATTAATATCTTTCAAGCAACTGTGTGTGTTTATAACATATCCTGTCATCAAATCATGGGAGTAATCTGGTAGTAATGCCCTGGAGGAGCCCATCAGTGAAATTTCAGAACTATATTGAGCTCTGAGGCTATTAAGTTTAGAAATGATGTAGGGGACAGATGAAGTATTCTCAGAGTAATGCCATCACGCCTTCTCAGTGTTTCCTTCTGTAGCAAGAGATTAGCTATTGTGCAATAATTGATAAAGTTGATTATGTTGAGACATATTTCCTGAATAAGGATTAGACACAGACAATTCAAAGAGTGATCGATGAGGAGTTCCCCTAGAAATGAAATTAAGAACTGTCACCACAGGGAGCACATACAGCAGCTTGTGACTCTCATTACCCATCGCCAAGCTGTGGCTGGGCTGGTGGCTGTGCATTAAGAAGCTCTGCACTGGTTCATGCAGTTTGTCAACCAGGAAGAATATAGTGGAATAAGCCCTGGAGTACTCTTGTGTATTCTGGCTACATGGAAGACTTCGGTGGTCTTAAGCTTTCCCTTATTTCTAGAAACATTTAAATTAAGGTGCCTGGAAGCCCATTCTAGCACTAGGTATAGCAGTTATCCTATTTCTGTCAAACTCCATATTGCAATGAATCCTGGACATTTACCCTTTCCTCCCACTCTCCATGTCCATATATCTCCTCTAAAATAATCCTACAGCTGTGTATGTTTTCTTGTATGTATGTATTTGTCTTTGGGTATAAGTATATACATGCCCAAATGTATTTATCATTTTTTCTGTTCAGTGTGATTTTTTTTAATCTTTAGGGATGGTTATTTTCAATGTGTAGTAATTTCCTTCTGCTTTCTCACATTGTAATGAAGCTCTTGAGAGAAGGGAATGGCACACAAACTTAAATAAAGTAGAATATTGTATTATTTCAGTACGTCTGGTGATGGATATTGGAAACGAATTAACCTCTTATTCACTCATGCCATGAATTGAATTCCACAGGGACGTATATGTACGTGATGCATGTTTTGGGAGTGCAGACAACTCCAGTTCTCTGTATGTCTGCAGGTAAGAAAAAAGGCAAAGAAATTAAAATTTTATGTTAATAAACAAGATGTTTTGATATAATGACTAAATAATTAGTAAATATTTCCAAAGTAACATCAGTGAAAACAACCAACACAGCCTGGGAATTGGAAAGGCTGTTATCCTCTTCTAAACCCTCTTCTTTAGAGAATTCTAAATTCATTCTAAATGAATTCTCTAAAGTAAAGAACAGATTTTTGATTCCTTGCAAGATTTTGGAAATGATAAATTAAGAATTCCTCTGTCTTATTCACATCCCTACTGTTAGTATCTATCTTTTCTCCTGAATGTAAAAGTATGAACCCAATGTTTAAAACCTTTTGCAGTTTTGTCAGCACTGCATGGGAGTGATGACTACGTAGTTATGCTTTACAGAACTGGATCTTTGTGTTTCATGTAAAGCTGTGGAAAATGTACACTGGTTTTGTACCAGCTTTTTTAAAAAGACAGTTATCTTTTCTTGTTCGTGCTGTGATCAATGATTGTCACTTATTGATACATCCAGTTGCTTAACTTGAAACAGAAAAATGTCTTAGAGCAGGAAAAAATCCAGAAAGTAAAAACCCCACAGAAGCCTTCTATTGATAGGTATAAAAATGACATACTATTTTCCCTCTCACAACTGAAATGAAATGCTGCCTCCATACTGAGACTTTAAATGCTGATCTTCAGCTATGAGCATTTTCCCAGCTAAATTATAAACCCTTGAAAGCAGGATATATGGTGAAAAGGTGGAAAGCTCTTTAATATTTTGTCATGCAAACACTGCTGTACTAAAACACGCAGCACTATTAAATTCAGAGGTGGTTGTAACTACAAAAGATGAGAATAATACCAGTGATTTAACCTGTGTTGCACTGTTCCCATCAAAGCTTACCAGCAGCATTTTGCCCGAGAGGCACTGGGGCAGAGGAAATAAAGAAATGACTGCATTGTGGGGGTGAAAAGAGCTGCTGTAATGCTGTCTGCAGGGTGTTGCTTGGTGCTTGAAGTGGGGTACAGGTAGGTGCAGTGTCCAGTTCCTTTTTGCTTTAAGAAATGACAGTGTGCCTGAGGGGACTGTCCGAGGACACCTGACATCCATACCATTTCTGCTGGTACCTGGCTCCCAGGGTAGCCAAGTGACATGAATCCTTGGCAGCCACAGCATCCAGAAGCAGAGTCCTGTCACTTAGCTACACACAGTGTGAAGAGGTGTTTCTTGTTGCTTGTTTTGAACCTGTCACCTGCTGATTGTCTTTCTTTTTTTCTCTCTCTTGTGCTAAGAGAGACAGTGAAAAATTGTTCTCTGTTCATCTGCTCTAAAGACTCATGATTTAGTACACCTCGGCTGTGTTCAGCTGTAGTCTACTTTTCCCTGTAACTTAAGCTCATACAAAATGTCCTGCTGGGTCAGAAAAATGGTGCATCAAGCCAAGGATTATTTCTCCTGAAAATGGCAACAGGAGATGATAGTCAGGGAGAGCACATGAGCCTGGACACTTTCTGAAATGCATTTTTTCATCGTACCCTAGCATCTGCAATCACTGTATTAAAAATGCTAGAGGTTACATTCTGGCCCCATTCCTTTTTAGCATCCATTTACAGACTTGTTTTCTATCAATTCGTCTAACTCTGTTCTAAACCACCTGATAAACATCTGCCTTCATAAACTCCTTATGCAGCAAAATCCAGAAGCAGGTAGCCCACTGGTTGAAGAAATACTTTCTTTTTGTCTTTTAAAACAATTGTGCATCCTGTACCAAGTTGTTGTATTACAAGATTTCGTAAATAATTTCCTTATGGAGTTAGTTCACTCTTCATGGTGTTAGTTCACTCCTTCAGGCTTTTCAAGGCTCGGTCCTATTTCCCCTGAGCCTTCTCCTCTAGAAACTGAAGCATCCCAGCTCTCTGAGGGTGCTCCAGACCTTTGATTGTTTCCAGTTGCTCTTCTGTAACTCCCCAGCATCCTTCTGGAGGCCAGCACTGCACACAGCCCTTCAGGCATGGACACACCACAGGCTTCGGTAGCAGCAGAGCCAACCCCTCTGATTTGCTCCCAGCACACGTGGGGAAGCCCAGTATTGGGTCGGCTCTTTTTGTCCGCTGTACTTTGAGAGGATGATTTTGGAAAACTGTCAGGGATGGTGCCAGGACCCTCCTTCTGCACTTGTACCTGCCTGCGTGTTTGGGCCTCAGTCCATCTCCAGCATGGTTTAATGATTAGTCCCTCAGTCCGTAATGCTGTGCTCCTTTGGTTGATGTGCAACCCCTGGGCAATCTCTTCCTCCTTCTCAGGTTCAGAGGACTTGCATGCTCGTTCACCCTATCCTCACCTTACCTTGAAGACTCTTCTGTAGTCATTCTTTACATGGAAGCCATTTCTGCTTAGCTTTCAATAATTTCTGTTGTCTTAACTATTGCTGCTATACCTTTTTAGTGATAGGGGAAGCAAAACAGCCCACAGTATTCAAAGTGTGAACACCTGAAGACTTTGAATAATACCATAATGATATTTTGCATGTTGCTCTCTATTTCTGTCATAGTAATGGCCAGCACTTGATTTGCTTTTTGACAGCTTCTAAGATGGAGTTGATATTTTCATAGACCTTTTATAACTCCAGGATCTTTTTCCTGAGTGGTAATAACTAGTTCAGAGCTCATGCTGAGTACGTAAATTTGAGATTTCTTTTCCTCCACATGTTCTCAATATTGAATTTCATCTGTCTTTTTTATTGCCCAGTTGACACTCTGAGACTCTTCTGCATCTTTCTGCAGCCAACTTTCATTTTTGCTTTCCTGAACACCTTACCACTAATAGGAAACTTGAAAATTGCCTTCTTTTTCTAGATCCATGTAATAAGTGTACCTTATATGTGGACCAGTCCTGGCTCTGATCTGTGATACATCTGGTGACGTACACATTTGAGAAAGCTGAATTCTTCTGTCACTTTTGTGTTTTAATGATTTGTTTGCTTGTGAAAATGAATCTCTTATCCTATGACATCTCTGTTTTTTGAAGTTCTCTGATGAGGCAGTATTGAGAATTCTTAAAATTGCATAACCAGGTTTCTCTTGACTGTGTGCTCACTGACTCACTCAAAGAACCCTGCCAGACACATGAAGTGTGATTGCCCCTGTAAAATACATTTCTCCACTAACTACCATTTAAGTCTGTTAATTCTATTCTTATTGCAATTTCTGAAAATTAGACTGGTACCATGATTAGACATACTGGCTTTTAGTTCCAGAAGAGGTTTTTAAAAAAGGGGCATTGCATTTGGCAGTTTTTATCCGGCTGTGGTGAAACACCTTTACATAGTAGCTGAAGTACCTATTGTGTTTTCTGATAAATTTTATACTTGAAACATATATCATCATCACTAAATCATTTGAAGTCTATTTGTATATTTTGGCTTAAAAATATTTCTTTTAGTTGTAGTGGTAGTCATTGATGCATTTGTATTCTAGTCAAGTGTATCCTTACGAGAAGTTTTATATGGATATATTTATCAAACAGGGAAAATAAGTAATTGGAAGGATTAAAGAGTGACAGAGTGCTTTAATCTGAAATATTTTTTCTGTTTTTAAAAGGGAAAGTAGAAGTCATATTTGTGCTTCATTAGCAGGGAATAAATCAGGTGTTTATACATAGGTAATTTAAAATGTTTGACAGTGACTGGAAGTTCTGGCTGGGGCTGGTGGTTCTAACCCAAGATCCGTAGAAGACCTGTGCCTTTAAAAAGAAAAGAGTATAGCCCAGGCAAATTACCATGAAGCAGCTGAAATAATATTGAATAAACTTAATCATCTGCAGCTCTCATAAAGCCTACAGAGGTTGTCCAATACCTTGTTCTCTGAGTTCTTGTGCTGCTGTTGTCCTCCATATGGGATATGTTGCTCTATCTTCCATGGACTGATTAATTTTAGAGAACTTTAAATTTCACCCACTTTCTCCAATATTAATATATAATCTATTTTTACTTGTATAACAAGCATAAGCCACAATTCATTGCATAAAAATAGTTTGAGGTGCATTTTGCTCCTGTGAGGGTAGGCACTCAGGCTATATTTTAGGGGGTCTGTAACGGAGAAGACTGCAAAAATTTCTGGTTTCCATATTGGTTACAAGGCTGCACCGGTTCTGATCTAAATTACATTTTTAAACTTACATGAAGTGTTTTTTAAAGGAAGCACTTGTTTACACACAACACACAATCCCTTTGGACTTGTCAACCCACAGGTTTAACGTGATAAGCATTTGTATGTATGCTGCATAAGCAACTAACTGGCTAAAAAAGCCTCAAAGCAACCAACCTGTAACTGGTGCACTGAAGAAATTAAATTTTTTTTTAACAATTAAGATTTGAAATAATTCCTTAGAGAATAGACTTTTTAGGTTTCAAAACTCCTTAGCTGGACCTTCTCTATGTCATTATAATGAAGTGACTTTGATTGTTATTGCTTATCATTAATGATTCAAAAAAAACTTAGTAATTTTTCCCATCATCTATTCTTTTTCTGTGTTATAAAACATCACTGAATTCAGTAAATTTTACAGATCTTAGGTCATTGCCATCAGAGTGTATATCTTCACTGGAATGTATTTAGTAAGACTGAAATCAGCAGGCAGAGTGAGGGAGCACTATATTGTTCATCTTTTATAACTTAGTCTGTGTCTTCTTTCCTATGTTCAGTTCAGATTCACAGGTAACTTCAGCTGGCAGAGGTTCCATGCCAACAGACAGATTAGGGAGTGGCTGGATGTAGTGATTTCCCAGTCTTCTAAAAAGTCCATTCCTTCCGGAGGAATGTGTGTCTCCACAAAAACTACATGAATTTTAATGTGATGTATGCAGTGATAATGGCCCTTACAAATTTCAGTCTGTAATCAGAGTGACTTGAAGCCCTGAACCATCATTTTGATCTCCTTTTTGGTACTCCAACTACTAATTTATTAGCTATGTAACTATTTAGAAAAATCTGAAAAAAAACCATGAGTCACTCTGTACTTATCTCTGAAATAAATTACCTTGTTAAGATCTATTTATTTTTAGTGAGATTTTGCAATTCTATTATTTTGCTGAATAGGATGTGTAATTTGCCCAGTAAAAACTTGTAAATTTTCAAGAATAGGGAATTTTTCATTTTCTTCTCTCCTAGATGGGTGAAAATTATGCATGCTTTCCACCTAAAGGTCAGGCACTACCTAAACTGCTTGACAAAGCCTACTATTTAAACAAAGCACTTCAGTTCACCAGTGTAATTCATCAGTAACTGAGTATCACATATTTTGGGTGATAATAAGATGGAAAACATTACAGATAGAGAGTCAGATAGATAGATACACCAGTCTTTTGAAAAGACACAGAGTACCTGCTGTTGCCAAAAGAGAAATGAAGCATACCTCTTGTATTTAGCAGTAGATAGAAATATTATAGCAAGGAGGAAGGACTACAAATGCACAAAGAAAAGAGAAGAATTTTTCAGGTTTTGAATTATTTTTTCCTCATATGTTAGAAGTAATTATCAAACATTGCTCTAAGGAAATGTACTTGCAGATCTTTGGTGTTACTGATCTAATCACACGAAAGTATTATGAGCACTCTGCATATTAAAATGTCTAATCTCCTCAATATTATAATGCTGTGGATGCTATGTATTTGAACTTACCTGAGAGTGGACTTATTTCTTTTGGGCCTAATGAATAATCTGGTTCTAGTCATGTACTACTAACCCTGCCAGAATACAAGGAAGAAAAAACATCAATATGATTAAATTTAGGAAGTAATTTCCTGATAAAAACATTCTTTCATAGGACAATAATCTTGAGCACTTTTTCAAAAATTATTTACGTTTCTACAGAGTCAATTACCTCTTTTTAGTGGAAAAAAAATGTCCTAGTGATACCATTACTCAGAATTTATTGGCAGTTACTTGTAAGGCAGTCTCATCCTGGCTTTGTGCCCTCCTAATCAACGTCGGCCAGTTTGGCAGAGAATTGGTCTGCAACACTAGTTGTATCCAGTATGTTTTTTGCTTTAAGTAAAATGTCTTTGGTGTGTTTTCTGTAGGTTTATTTTTACATTCCCTTAGCACATTTTTGGGTTTAGAAACTTATTTTTTAATCACAGTTCACTTCCAGCAGCATCATTTTGCAATCATCTTGCCATTCTTAATGTCATCTCTGCAGGCTTGCATTAACTTCAGTTTGCCATCATCTTGATGTACTAACCTGCATATAGACCTGCACAGAAATAATTTAACATTCATCCTAGTGTGTGCAGTAATGTTTCATTAGACTTAACTAACATAATTTTGTCATCACAATTTGCCGTCATAATAGCCCAGTCTTCACAAATTTAATGTGACAGTCTTTTGCCACTGTAACTAAGGCTTTGAGCAATTGTCATCCAGGGAGACTTAGGATGAAATCAATGTAATTAAAACACAGACCCTTCATAGTCCCGTACTTTAAGCAGTTTGTCACCTCTCTCAAACAATAATTAAGCAGGCTAACAGCACTTGCTTAGCTTGTAACTGTTTTCTATGTGGGAAATGGAAAAAAGAAAGGGAAATTGGAGAATGAGTGACTGACAGAACTGTTAATAGAATTTAGGTTTCCAGATTGTCAGTGTGTGTTCCTGTGTCCACTGGGTTGCTCTCCTTTCACAACACAATTATTTTGTGTATGAGCTGTATGCAAACTTGAACTCTGTGTGACTGGTCATTTTATCTAGTCTGTAAATCTTATGTGAGACAGTTATAGAAATAGAGATGAAAGGCATTTAGATTTCTTCTGCTGCAAGGGTTGAGATAGATCAAATACACTTTGTTACCCTTGAAAAATTTGTTAAAGTTTTCCTAACAAGCTTTAGGTTAAAAGGGTTTGATGACCTCTGTGTGTATATGTTTTCATATACGTAAGTAACTTGCTACTCCCACAATTTTCTCCTAATATCAAATCTAAGTTGATTTCACACAAATCATGTCCCTTTCCTTGGAATACATGAAAAATAATGGGGTGTTGTGATGTCTAAATGCTGAAAGGCAGCAGCTATGTACTCCTTTGCCTTTTTCTTCCAGACTAAATATGTAAAGTTCCCTCAGTCTTTCCTTGCAAAGAAACCCGCCTGTTTGGATGTTTGTGATTCTAAGTGCTCTCCAGTTTATCTGTGGCTTTCATAAAATGTTGTGTCAAAACTGGACACAGCTGAAATGTTGGAGCAGAGTAAAGCCAGGGGAGTACATGATGGGGTGACTGGGATAGCGTAGGCGGCTGGCGCTCAAGTTGTGTTTCCCTAAAGAAAACTGTGTTTATGTGAGCAGCCAGCACATTTGCTCTGCAAAGTGACCTTGGGTTGTCTTTGGCAGAGCTGATGCAGCTTGCCTGCAGACCTAGGTGAATTCTCTGTCTCCTACGTATGGATTGTTGACTCTGATTCATAATTACCTCTTATTGATATTCTTTGCAATCAGCTTGGCATTTTTCCTCTGCTCCTTACATATTGTGTTTGCTTTTGTTTTTTAAATACCTGCTTCTCTTCTAGACTAAATTTGTTTTTGTTTGCAGTTGTTTGTTTTCAACGAGACAAACTTTTCTTAGTAATGACATGTAGGCCTAAACAGTGTTTTCAAACATCTTCCAATTATCGTTCACATTTCTCTGTTTAACTTCTTTGTCCTCAGTGATGAGGTTTTATAATTGTCTTCAACTTTGTGAAATTGGGTCCTCTTAAAAGAAGTATTAAATATGCACATGCATACATTACTATTGCCAGTACTTGCCTCTGAGTGCACTCGCTCTCTCTGTGGCATACGTGTGTGTGTTTGTGTATGTGTGTGTGTGTATAAAAATTGGTTAATATTTCACCATTTAGATGTGATGCAAGTAATCAAGTTATTATCAGCTGCATTTAAGCATTGTGGAGTCTGGGATTACTTCAGTGATGACTTTGAATACAGGCTTCCCTTGGGTGAGTTGCCATGCCTTTAAGAACTAGGTAAATTTCATGTGTGTTTTGGACCTGAGACCTGCACCCAAGGAGTTTTCTACCCAGCTGGGAGACCTTCTGTGTTGTGTCTCACTACTGGTCTGTGGGCTCAGATTTTCTTCCTGTGGACACTGAGAAGACAGGGAGAAGAGGGACAATCTGGCCTTTCATGGTCTGGACACACAACCAAGGGTGGACCAACAAAACAAAGCCAGAGAAAGGCACACCCTGCCCCACCAAGGGCAGTTTGGGGCAGGAGCCTGTTTTAGATACTCAGACACTTTCCAGATCACTTTCAGCATCCTCTCTGTAGGTTATGTGCAATGTTTATGATGATTGGACTGAGTTACATGCCTAAATCTAGAGAAAGACATAGTGGTTAATAAGATGCTCTCCCTTCTGGTCATATCAGCCTCTCTGGAGTGATTAAGACCAACATTTTATAGACATAAATGAGTAATTCTAATTCCTCTTTATTACTTTGGTTCCTACTTTGTATATATCAGTAATTAAAATCTTCTTCCTCTTCTCCTCTTTGTACTCTTAATATTAGTTTTTATGTAATTTGCTATCCTTTTTTACACTTTCCTTTTGATGGATCAGTATATCTTCTGAGTAGTCTGGTCCAACTGACTCCAGTAAAGACTGATGCCATTTCTGCTGGGGTGAAGTTTCTGAAAGTTGGAGAATTGACAGGGTTTGAGAATAAAGATATACAAAGCATGGACATGCTAAATCTGCTTGGGACCTCACACCAAAAAGAGAACCACTAGGTGAAGAGGATTGGTTGTTCTTTAGCTGAAGCTTTCCAAAATGGATTGTGATTACTACTTGTTTTCTGAGGGTAACTTGTAATGTTGAACGAGCAAGAAGTAAGCCAACCCTTCCTTTTGCTAGATGCTCTGCAAAAAAGATTAACCCCTATTTCCCACTTGGCCATGACCTGGAGGAGAGAGCTTTCCTGGGGAGAGCACAAACACAGCAGTGAACCAACCTGTTGGTTTGTGTGTTAGAGCATGTTTTCAAGCAGAAGTGTTTCGTGTCATAGAAATAAAATGAATTTTTTTAACACACCTTGCATATGAGAGGGTTTTGTCTTTATCATTGTATTGACTACTGATTTGCTGGCCATAAATTTGTATTAATATATTCTGCTTTGGAAGTCAAAAGCTACTACTTCCTTCAGAAATAAGAGCAGGTTTTTTGTTTTGGTTTGGGTTTTTTTCGTCTTTTATTTTCTGGTTTGCAGATCAAATAAACAAGAAAAAGAAACCCTTTGCAACCTGTACTAAAATCCTCTATGATATATTCCTTTTTGAAGTAAAAATAGGCTAAGAAACAAAGGAAAGAAGTTCTTCAGTAGCTCACATTGGAAAGATTCGTCTTTTCTTTTTTTTTTTTGCTTGCTGATTTCACGGGAAAATCAGAAGCTGACTGTTTACTTCTGTTGTGATAAAGCTGTTGAAGATTTTTTTTCCCCTCTGATGCTGACATGCAAGTGGTTTGTGTTTGTTTTGTTTTTTTCATGACAGGAAGTGAATAATAAAAAGAGTCAGAGCCAATATACCACCAGGGCAAAAACCCACGCTGCACATTAGTGCTTAAAAGAATCCCATCCCAGTTCTCCCTGCACATCAGTCCCATAGTCCCTGGAGCTCAGCACTTCTTCCCACACAGATAGATGTGATAGATTTGCAAATACTGGCAAGAGCACAGAGACATCTTGTTATGAGCTTAATGGCTGAACCAAGCAACAGGCTTGGACTGCCTTTATTTTTTTTTTTAGGTCAGCATTGGCAGTGAGTTAAAAACAGGGTGGAATAAAAGTTGAAATGCTTTCTGAAATTATAATCAAAATATCATCTGTCTTAGGTTTATGCTGTAAGCACTCTGCCTGATGTTGAGTTGTATTGGCAAACAACATGTGCCACTGGGATGTTTAAAAAGTCATAAGAGGTTTGTAAATCAGTTCTGTGCAGCATGCTACCTATTTGTTATTTTCTTGTTTTGTCTGTTAACAGGAAAGTAGATAGGCGATACAAATGGCAATATGGTGCGCTTTGCTTTGTTGGGGGTTTGTTAGATGCTTGTGTCCTAGTAAATTACAGTGAGATGGAAAATTTGTTACTCTTTGGCAGTTGTTAACATGAAGTTATTTGATTTATTTATGTTGACTTGGGGACCTCTCCTCCCACATCAGTTATGTCAAAAACACAATTTTCCAATTGCGTCCTTTTTTTTTTTCCCTGACAGAGAAGCCCTGAATTTTAATGTAGCCCTTTATTATGGTACAGAAGAGTTAAAGAATTGAGAACTTGGTTCCCATGTCCAGTCTAAGGTTTGACCATTACCCTCAAGTCTTAACGTCCCTCTGGTTTAGCTTACTGAGACAATAAACGTGGCTGCCAAGTTTGGATGTTGAAATCCATTTCTTTTCTATAGTCATGCTGACATACACTGAACCCGAACCCCTAAATGGTTTGTGAACAGGCAGTTTATTGTTGTCCTGTTTTCAGATAGCTGCTGGCCTCCTCGGCATTTTCTCCAGCTCTGCATTGCTGTCACGCTCATGCCGTTAGAAAGGAGATATTTTCAACTTTATCAATACTTGGGCTTTGAAAGGACTTCTCAAGCAGGGAAACAAACAGCCTCTGTGTAAAACCTTTGTTGATGGGTGGCTGAAAGTCACCCGAACCATTTCTGTGACGATGACAATTTTCTTTCATTTAACCCATTACTGATTGCGAAAGAGGAAGGCAACATTAAACTAAAGCTGACAGCAATCATTGAAAAAAAACACCCATTTTTATCATTCCAGATTCTCTGCATTTTCCAAATTCTCTGTGACTTTGAAGCTTGTTCCTTTCCCATCTTGCAGCACAGGCACTGTAGTCTCCGAGCAGAGAGAGGTCAGAGCCTGCTACCTGCAGCATCTAGAAGGGAGAGTGAGGCAGGTGGTCTCTGACCACCAGCATTTATTGAATGTACAGTAACTATTTGACACAAAGCTACAGTGAGGCTTTGTCTTGCTCTCTGTTGTTGAAGATAGAGCAAAAAGACCCTACAAATAACAAAATGTGGTGTGTAAAATGTTCCAGGTTATCCGTGCAATATAAGTGCTGGCTAGAAGGGACTAAGAGGTACATTTTGAACATCTTCAGTAGACTTGATGTTTTTCAGTGTTAGGCAGTCACAGAACTCAGAGCTGCTGAAAATAGTATTAAGTTTTTAAGAGCTTCTCAATTTCTTTGCTGCAGTCCCTCAAAACCACCACCACCACCAAACCTAGAAATCCAAACCCAACCAAAATACCCAGTATAACTGAACACTCAACTTTGTTACTTCTCTCTGTGGCACAACAAATCTTGATTCTTTCCCAACTGACTGGAGGAGCATCAATAAGAGGAAGGGAAATTGGTTTTAGGCTGAAGGTTTCTGCCCTCCTGTGAACGAAGCAGGTGCTGTTTTGAGGGCACTGGAGTTTTGAACTCTCCCAGCAAGAAGAGAGGAAGCAAATCTGGATTTCCTGCAGATAAGTTATTGTAAATGTTGCCACTAGACACTTCTTTGGGCTAGGTTTTAGAAGAAAATGCTGAGTAGCACTGCATTTTTGCAAAGCCTGATTCAAATATGCTCTGATGGTCTCAAAGCCATTGCCAGAGAGGATGAATAATCTACATGAATTTTTGTGGATTGCAACTCATCTGGGTGTAAAACCGACCGCAGGTCTCTGTCGAGATGAAGGCCCTGTGACCGTATTTAGAAACAGAGATTTATGCACCTGAAAGGTTTTGGAGAAAAAGTTTTTCACCTTGAAATGAAGAGAAGCCAGGAGGATAACAGTTCTGCTATCAGACACCTATCTTCAAGATAACTGCCACTTGTAGCCTTTAACTATGTTACTGGGCCTCAGTTATTGACAGCATGTGCTGTTAAGGGTGACCTTAATTATTTTAAAACAAACAATTTGCACAATAAGCAGTTCCCTTCCTGAGTTTTATCAGTCTCCTTCTCCCTCAAATAATCAAAATGCTGCTGCTGTTACAGTGTGCTCTGCTCTGCTTCGGATTATTTTCTACATCAGTTCATGACTTGCAGTTCCTGTGGGCTGCAAATTAATCCTTAGGAGTCTCCTGGCGTGTACTGTACATGCAGGTTCTTCACTGTATTAATGTGACTATCAATGTAGAAAATGCCAGTGGCTGTAAGGTTATATTACACACTTCATTTTTGTATTTATTTTTTCTGTATAATCCAGAAAATTACTTATAAACTGGTAATCAACATGACTAGACACATTAAGCTTTAAAACTGAAAAATACCACTTTTCAGGTTTTTAAGGATAGATTTTAAAAAAAAATGAAGTATTAAGAGTGTTCCTTCAAATATCTTTTCAAATGAAACCATTTACATGATTTAATGTGTCCTATCTCTAAAGACTGTACATACTGTACAAAGTATGTATTGTAGAAAGCAGCCTCATAAAAATCTGCTTTTAGGTGAAGGATGCAGCAGTCCTTTTCCCAAGTATTGTGTGGATGCCTGCTTTTCTTCCTGTGTAAACTAGAGAGGCCTGGCACTGAATGCAGGGGGAGAACATCAGCCCAGGTCCCACCTGTTTGGGATTTGGAAGCGAAGGGATGTTCCCACTGTTAGGAAGAGAAAGTGACAGGCCGCTCGTGTACACTCCTTCCTCTGCTTCCTCTGCAGCTCCTGGGCTCTGTACAGCATTAGTACTGCGTGGTTTTGTTGGGAGTGGAAAGGTCAGTTGTAAGTCAATAGTTCTTTTTTTTTTTCTTCTGTTTAAGCAGCTACTGACTTACCATGACTTGTGTTAGCATTTACACATTTAGTTTGGTGACAACGCTATTTTAGGGTTTGTTTATTTTTTCCCCTTCTTGGTAGGGAGGTTGAAATCCCAAAAGTCAGGGAGGGTTGCTGCTCCTCTCCCAAAAAGGGAGGAACCTGTCTGGGGGTGGGCTGGGGGTCATTTGCTGGGAAGGAAGAAAATTTATTTCACAGGGCTCTCTGGGGAGCTGCGCAAAGGGAGCAGTGAATATCTTCACCCCGCTTTGTAGCCGAAATGTTCCTGGGGAAGATGCAACACATAATTTAAATCCGTTGCACATGCCACCCTGGAAGCAGAGCCTTATATGTCGAGTGCATGGGCTGTCCTATTATGGGAAATCAACTTTGTTTTGAGGGAAGCACAGAGCATTGCTTCTGCGCAGGTCCTGGAATTTGAAACATTTAGGGGCCTCCAAAGAGCACTGGCATTAGTTACCATGCCGGCTGGGTGGAAGTGAGGATCCCTGCCTCTCCCTGCCTGGGACGCCGCAGACCCTGCCAGCAGCCAGCCCAGCCTGCATCCCACCCTGGTGATTCCTGCCCTCTCCTCTGCAGAGCTGCTGGGCTCGTGCGGGGACACGTCTGGCATTATGCAGGGACAAGCCTAATTCAGCAAAAGCTACTGGAGCAGCAAAGTTGGAATATACTTTGCCAAGAAATATTTTGCTGTTGTTTTCTTTTTCCTCTGTTTTGTGGAGAGATTTCATGTCTGCTCACATGCTTTGGTATGAGGAAGTGGAAGATGATTGTAAGTATGAACAGACTGACATAATTTATCACAATATTCACTTTGACAGAGCAGTGTAGTGCTGCACAGCCCACTAACAGCATGCATTTTTAAATGTTTGTTTTCCAAGTCCAAAGGAGGAGAGCACCAGAGGGGGAAAATAAAGTGATTTTTTTTTTTTTTGTCTCTGTTAGGGGGCTAATATCCTTTACATTATATAGAAAAGAAGTTATCCTGAAACAGTACCCAGCTCTCCTTTGAAGAAAAACAACACATTTCTTTCTGAAGTTCAACAGTTATTAAAGCATGGGGTTAAAAAAGCGAGAATTAAGGAGACACACCAATACACTTGAAAAATCCAGTGTCATTATTCTAATAATTTGGCAACACATCAAAGGAGTAATCAGTTTCTTTGAACTTTAATGGCAGAGGCAGTTGCATTGCCTAATATTAACTTACAGAGTAAGAGAGCTCTTCTCTGGTCGCTGAACTGTCTGGTATCAGCTGTATGAGGGGGTGTCAGTTTAGTTCGAAGAAAGCAGCAGCTGAGCTCTCCCATGCACTTCCCAGAAACAAAACAGGCATCTTCTCCAGACTTGCACTTGTTTGTTGGTTTAAAACTAACCTTATGTGCAATAAGAAGGAAAACAGAGGATGCCAAGAGCAGGAGACTGAAGAGAGCCAAGAATGAAAGAATGACAGAGAGTTTTAAAATCCATCTACCATGCTCCCAGATGATCTTTCTTCTTCCTCCCCCACCCAGGCTCTCGGAACAGATTGTGCCAGTGAAAAAAGAAGTGTCAGTATTGCCTAGACATAATCTATGGTCTCTGCCCCTTGTTTATAACCTATTTTGCCTTTTCGTCTTCCAGCTTAGTTCTGTGTCTTTATAGTAATATAATTTTTTTTTTTGCTATTGTCTGATCATAAAAGGCAGGGGAATACATACATGCTGTCATTTATTCCCATAGCATATAATGGACTGCATGGTCCATGTGATGAAGACAGTCTATAAATAAGATTAAATTTTTTATGTTTGACAGGAAGGAAACTTAAAACAGGAAATTTCAAGGTGCAGTTGTGGTGTTATGCCATATTTGCTTTCCCTTTTTGCAAGATGAACTCAAACTTTATTTTTTTGTGCAATAAATAAAACTTAAATCAGCTATAAATTTTCCAGACAGTTTTGTACTTCTGAGAGAGCTCCTTCAGTGATCACACTTTTTTACTTATTGGACACAGTCTGGAAGTTCAGGTGAGGTAGAGTAGGGAGATAATCATTGTCACATACTGAATAATTATGAGAAAGTTTTCTTGACTTCTGGAAATATTGGGGGTGCAGTTGAGAAGAAGAAATGTCTTTGGTTTCTCAGGCTTTAGTTCTGGTTAGCAAGAGGAAGACTGCACCCTCTAGATTAAGCCACATAGTGCCCAACATTTTTCAGCACTCCTCTGTGGAGAGGAATAAGGAGAATTTCTTTTCTTCATTTTTCTATATACTTTCTTTCCAAGGGAATCACTATATCATCCCAGATTTCTTTTCCTCAGCCTTTGGGAAGAGATGGTGCTGCAAGGAAAGCTGGACAGGTGCTTGCTAAGTAAGGGGGAAAGATATTTGCTGCTTAGTTCAAAAGTTGTAATTTCACTCTGAAGACGTAGTAGATTAGTAGATAAAAGAAAGAAAAAAACCCAGTTGTGATAGAGGCTTTGTAAAATAAGAATAGAAACCAGAGTTGCATCTAGCAGATGAATAGCATTCATGACAAGAGCTATTAAATCACTTGCTAAATTATGTTATGTAACTATGTCCATATCTAAAATGAAAGGGTGATATCCTAGCATTTCTTGGGAGTTATTTAGCTGAATGGATTTGCTAGATTTTCCTCAGCTGTATCCTCACTCTTTCAAAGAGAATGACACTTTTATTTTTAAAATTTTGTATAATATTCTCCAGGAGTTTGTATAGTTTTATTTCAATAGAAGTGGAAAAAACTGTGTCTGCACTTTGTGACAAGGTGTGCCCAAAATAATGTTCCCAAATTTGTCCACTGCCTTCATTCAGGACATGTCATATCTCCTACTTGTTGCCTATGCTTCCTTTGCTTCTCTTTCTATATTGGATGGAAACATTTTGCTCTTAGAGGTGACAGTGGCCATTTACACCTTTGTATTGTTTTTTAAATCCATCCTTTCTCTTTTCTTGGTGGACCCTCTTCAACCCTCCATCCACCTCTGCACTCACCTCTTCCCTTTTGTATTCTGCTCTCCCCTGTGCCACAGCAGTACAGACAGGTTCGTCTCACTTTAGCTGAGAATGACCTTTGTGAAAATATAAAGGTATTTATTCATTGCCGAGGGCTTTACTTTGTTTCCTGAGCTGTTCAGTGTTTACTTCTTCCTGAGTTAGACTGGAAACTCCTTGGGGCAGCGGCTGTCTCTTCCTTGATTTTTGCAGTCTTTGACAATGACACCTAAATAATAAACTGGCAGGGAAATGAGATATCATAAATTTCATTTTGTTTTAATTAAGATGAGATTACTGGGAACTTCATTTCAGAAGCCAGTCTCCCTAGGGGATTCAGTATCATACGCTGTATTTCTTCCTTCTAGCAGATATAATCCTCTTTCTGTGTCCTTATTTTGACATGGAACCAAATTCTGCTTGCAGTCACACACAGGCATCCTCTTTCTCTGCTTGGATTTGCACAAAGTAGTGACTAAAAATAGAATTAATCATCCAGCATGGAAAAGAAATTAATCCTGCCTGAAAGTTGGTGGCCACAAGGGGTCTCTTACAGGATATCATGGGTGTACCGTAGCAGGGGTCCATTCAGGTTCGCACCTCAGCTCAGATCAGAAGTTTCTGAAGTGAATTCCCAGATGTTAGATTCCCTGCTTATGACTGTGCACCAGAGCACAAACCAGAGGGTGTGTCCTGCATCCCTTTTGGAGGAAGCTGAACTCAAAGACACACTCTGGGTTTGGCTGGTGGGCACAGACTCGCAGTGGGTGTGTGGGGCACTGGGGTCACACCAAAGCTCCTCCAGAACAAGCCCTGTGACACACCTTGCAGGGGAATGCTGGCTTGGCAGGCTGCTCCTGCTGGGCCACATGATCTGCTGTGGCCCAGGACAACTCAGGGAGATAGAAGGAGCAAATTTCTTTGGATCTTGGATGTAAGGAGAGAACTTCTTGGAAAGTCACACCCTAGCTAGTGCAGGAGGGTTCTTTGTCCTGTCTGCTCCTAAGTGGTGTTTGCTCCCTCATCCCTGATCCTCAGACTACCCATGGGCATCACAGTTGCCCACGGATCTTTCCAACACAGTTATTGATCAGGGGACTATATTCAAGGAATGGGAATCTAAGAGCATGCTACATTCTGTGAAAATTTAAACTCTTTTTTAAAGGAAAGAAGTCCATTATGTTCCTAATAGAATAGTTACTGATAAGATCGTGTTATTTATTACTGAAAAGGTACAATATTTCTAGAAAAACGTTAACCCTAGACTAATAATGTGAAATTATTCAAACCACAGAATTGTCCAAGGGGTTAAGTGTTTTCAAATGATCTCCAGAGGAAACAGGATTAGACTCATATTTTTGTCATGGATTACTGTGAGACAAAATCACATTGAATGGTTTTGTGAACCAAGCAGCCTCGATTTGAAAAAGCTGACTTGTTGATTTTCACAGTACATTTTCAATTAAATGTTACCCCAAAGCTTAATTATCATTTAGGAGGATAACCATTGTACTGTGTTATAGCCAACTGCTGCATAAAGACTCCTCAATAAATTTAGCGGAACTTTGTAACATCACATTGCTGTCGAAGAGGATGCACTTGTGGCAATACTGTATCGCTGTCGGGGGAAGCAGAACAGCATTGGGAATTTTAAATAATTGTGCCTTATCAAAGACTGAGCTTTGTGGAAAGCAGAAATAATGGTTAGTGGAGTGTGCCTTTCCAGAACATCTTGCTAACTGTGCTGCACAAGGGAACAAGATCCTTCATCTTCCCAGAAAAACACGTGGAGCATAGGAGTTGTTTGGGTTCAGAGTACTCACTGCAGAGACCACAGAGACTTTCCTTCTAGGTTACTTACCACATGTGCAACAAGTGAGAACATTTTTAATTATGTGTTTTGAAGGATAGATAAGCTGCATTTTAAGAAAGTCATAATCTTTCTTGGTTCATCTTGCAAGTCATATTATGGGATATTACTTACAGCATGAGGCTGATAATGTTTGAGAGCTTTTCTGGTCCTTTTTGTAATTCTGTATTTTTAAAGTAATCCATATGTGTTTTGTGGTTTTTTTTAGTTGTATGCAGTCTTTTATTCTGAAGAGCAAAATATAGTTTTTAAATATTATGAGCATATGTAGGAGAAAAAATAATATTATGTGAGAAAAAGCATGTATTCTTGTAATTTTGGATATGTTAATACAAGATAAAAGTTAAGATGCCAGATTTATACTTAATTTCTTTCTTGAAGCATTTTTAAGGGATCATCGTTTTCAGCGGAAACAAAGTAGCATAATTTCAATGATAATAAGAAGATACAGTCGTAAAAGTTTCCTCAAAGACACCATTACAGAAGTGTGTTAGTCCTAATGGTGTGATTTTTCCCCCTAGAGTAGTTTTCTACGATGTAACATAATGGTTTGAGGTTTCCTTTAAAAAAGAAAAAAAAGAAAAATAAATATAAACTTAAAAAACTTCAGCGTGTAGAAATGACCTAAATGTGATCCAGAATATCACATTTTGCTTAGTTTGCCTTTGCTAAAATATTCTGAAAGAACTCTGGGGACCTAATGTTATTGCGAGCACCCCAGAATGAGAGAGAAAATGAGTTTTAGTCAGGCTAATCAACTCCTTTTTACCTATTTCTTTTAACCACTTCATTCCTCTGGATGTCAGTAAGGTCTGAGAAAACTCTGGGTCTCTTGGCCTTCAGAAATGTCCCAGTAAAAACAGAAATGCCAGCATCTGATATTTTTAATATAAACTTGGAAAGGAGAGGGGCAAATAATGTGCTCTGGACCAGGTACACAGCATTGTTCTACAGGACACATGATACCCTGTATTTCTCATATAAAGTGTGGAAGTTGTTACCACGTGTGAGAAATCAGCTACACTGGGTGCAGGAGCATGGCCATGAGCACGGGGTGCCCACGGGGGAGCCTCCCTGTCCCACCACCCCGGGCTTGCCGTGTTCTAAAATTGGCACCTGCCCACGTGGCAGAGTGTCTGCGTGCCTGCACGCTGGTTTGTACGGGAAATTATCCCTGGGTAAGGCTTTTAATTCTGTGTGGCACAGGGAACTGAGGGAATTTAAAGGGTGATTGGAATTTGACATTTCTGCCTTTTTATTCTGAAAGATACTTTGATTAAAGTGTTGGAAGGCCCTGCTAATGGAGGCGTTGCTGCTATTTCAGATATACAGGGTATGAGATTTGAAGGCAAGCCAAATCACAGTGAAACAGAATAATGATGTCCTTGGTTTATTTTTCACTTGGTACATTCAGGTTTTGATTGGATTCTGAGTGAGGCAACAGTTTTCTCTCCCAGAAAGCACTGCTAGTCCTTGGAGGTTTGCAGCCTGTTGTCAAAGCAGAAGTGCTTCCTTGTGAAGGTCATGGACTGCAGTGGCTGGAGGAAAACCAAGGGGCAGCAGGGGAAGAAAGGAAAGAAAGAAAGAAAGGTTTCTTTATTGGTCTTAAGCAGGTACAGGCTTCTCATAAGAAACATTTCTGCAGTGAGATGTATTACTACTTTGACACAGCTCACACTCTGCTGATGGTGTGTATATCAAAGAAGTTGTTTAGAAATCTGAGGTCTCTGTTCATCTGTCCTCCTCTCCCCTAAACCTCTCTGTGCTCATAGCACACAAATGCTTCAGTACCCTTCACCTTGTTCTCTCAGTGTTGGTTTTTTTTTCTCCCTCAGTATTTTAAAGTTTTTATTTGGAAAAGACTGTTCATGAATTATTTCACTCTGAACAAACCTCAAAGCTCCCTAGTTGTTGCTAAGCTTGAGGAAAATTATTGCAGGCACTGTATTTTCTAAAACATTAATATCATTAAATAGTTAGCATTGTCGGAGGTGTTAAAGAGCACCTCATGAAGTTACTGGATGGTGGATTGTCTGTGATGTGTTCTGATATAAATGGCTGATGCTGTTGACAGCAATAACTGGGAACATCTGTGTCCATTTCTTCAATACAGGGGAAAAATGCTGTTAGACATAAAGCTATCCTGTCACATTCCTGGCCTTAGAAAGAATGAGTCCCCAGCCCTCCCTGGCTAACTCATTCCAGAGCTGATCACCTAATAAGAAAGGAAAACATAAGCAAGTCTGTTTGGGACTGGGGGGAGCAAGAAGGACAGAGGCTCTCCTTGCTGCAGTGAGATCCAGGTGGGACTACCCAGAGACAATCCCGCCCAGCTAACAAGGGCACCTGCTCGTCAAAATGAAGGAGAAGAGGAAACTGAGAAGCTACAAAGCTGTCGTGGATTGATGGTGAAATTGTTGATATGAAGTGTACAGGCTTATTAACTCAAAAAAACTCAGTTTAGTGGGGTTTTTTTTGTGCTGCTTTTAATGACAATTTTAAGAAACCCCAAATTATTTTGCACTGGATTTCAGGAATATAACAGTATTTCTTTTACTCATTTGACTTTATTTACTGTTGACCTTTTCTTATCATATGATTTAGTACATATTTGATTCCCTGCCCCGCCCTTCCAACCCCTGCCAACGATGCTGGAAATAGAGATCAGTGTATTTTTACTCCGAATTCTAAGATCACATTTATAAATGCTTGGTTGACTGATGGTTACTCACGCTCCAAAAATGCAGAAGATCCAGATTAAAGTGTTTGCTCTGCTTATACTTTGTTTACAGAGGAGAAAGTTTTGGTTGCATTGGATGTTGAATGGAAACCAAAGGTGAAGCCAAGTAACTTTTCACAAAAACGAATTCTTGTTTTCTCGCCAAAACATGAGAACAGTTCCTTTTATAGTAGTCTGTGAAGGACAAGCCTGTTGTAGGCTTCATTCTGACCTTTCTGTTCTTCGTAATAATTAAATAAATCAGTTTTGAAAGCTCTAGCAAGAATCATGGAGGGGATCTTAAAACTGTGAAATAAAGGGTGGATTCTAGGAGCAGATATCTAACAGTAGAATGTATAACACTTGCTGTAAACAAAAAACTTACCGTAAACGAATTTATAAATACAAGAAATCATCATAAATCTGAATTTTCTTTTCATAACTCATTAAAGTTGCCTTTAATGATACCTGTATCCTTGCATACAGGATGGCTCAGTGATACTAGCATAGATTTGAAAGAGGTTGCTTGAATCAAGATGCTTTCTAGAGGGCATATAAGTAGAACTTGTACTTAGTTATATCAAATTCTTCTATTAAGAGTGGAAGTTATCCTCAGTGAAGTGCTGTTTCTGTCTAGATTACCTGATAGATGTAAAGCTTTAGAGAATGTAAGATGGGGCACATTTTTGCCTTGGGAAAGGAAATCTATTGGATTATGTTGTCCATTTCTATTTCCTGTTCAAAACAAGGATGTCTTTACAGAATCAATTCAGAATTACTGCTGGGTTTAGCACAGTTGCTAACTTAATAATGTTTTTCAACTGTTACAGCTAAAAACCATAATTGGAAACATTTTATGTTTTGAAAGAAACTGAATGACAGTGAACACTCACCCTTCCATCTTGTAAGGACAAACCTATTTTTCTTGGGGACTAGCAGCTGAATTGTGAAGCCCAAACTCTTTCTACCAATACTATGTCAGCTCTCTTATTTTGTCTTTAGTCCTTTTGCCGTTTTTCCGTTTCTCTGAGTCATGCACATCCACTGCTGTACTGCTTTAGCTACTTTAAATAAGCCCTTTCCTCCCCCAAGAAGGCTTGCTAATTTTTGCATGTTGTTTTAAGCTGATTTAACAGTCGTTATGCCAATTCTTCCCAGCTGCTGCTACTGCTGAATTGATTCATTTTGCACTTGACATGTTGCAGGCAAATGTGAAGCAAAGTTTACTTGACCAATAATCCTCCCCTTAACTGAAGGAAGGATGTGATTTGAACAAGGACTTGTTCAAAATGTGGACAGTTTTTTTTTCCTAAATCTGCCTACTGTAGACACCAAGGTTATTTGCTTCTTATCTGTTAAATTCTTATCAAGAAAGTGAAAAATGTCTNCAAAATGGGGACATTTTTTTTTCCTAAATCTGCCTACTGTAGACACCAAGGTTATTTGCTTCTTATCTGTTAAATTCTTATCAAGAAAGTGAAAAATGTCTTAGCCCTAAATAGTAACCAAGGAATTCATTTTTTCCTGGTGCAATAAGTCAATCTATGGAGGCTTTTTTTGATGGATTATGAGTTCCTAAGAGGTGTTGTGTCTGTCTTGGAGTGCTTCCAGAAACTGTTGCTCAGCCTCTAAACTGATGAAATTTCACAGACTCACAGAGCAGCCAAGGCTGGAAGATGCCTCTGGAGATCATCTACTCTAATTACCTGCTCAGAGCAGGGTCAGTGAGAGCAGGTTGCTCAGGGTAATGTCAACTTGGGTTTTAAATATCTCCAAGGATGGAGACTCCACAGCCTGTCCCAACAACTGACCATCCTCACAAAACCCTAATTTTCTTCCTAAGCCTCTATGGAATTTCCTCTATTTCAATTTATGCCTGCTGTCTCTCATTCCGCCAGCGGGCACCAAAGAGAAGAATCTGACTCTGTCTGCTCCCCTCCCTCCCATCAAATATTTAGTCACTGATAAAATCCCCCTGAGCCTTCTCAGCTCCCGGCTGAGCAGTCCCAGTTTGCTCAGCCTCTGCTCATCTGAAAGGTGGTCCAATCACTTAATCATTTCTTTGTGGCCTTTTAATGGACTCGCTGCAGTATGTCCATACTGGGGAGCCCAGCACTGGGCTCAGTGTTCCAGTTTTGTCTGATCAAGGTTCAGCAGAGAGGAAAGATCATCTCACTTGACCTGCTGGAAACAGTGTGCCTGATGCAGCCCAGGATAACATTTGCCTTCCCTGCTGCAAGGGCACATTGCTGGCTCATGCCCAGCTTGGTGTCCACCAGAACCATTTTTGGAAAGCTGTTTTCCAGCTGTTAGATCCCCAGCTTCTACTGGTTCATGCAGTTGTTCCTCCCTCTGAGCAGGACTTTGTACTTCCCCTTCCTGAACTGCATGAGGCTCCTGTCAGATTCCTGGATGGACTTTGTACAACTAGCTCCAAACTCTGAGCCCGGCAGTTCGACTAGTTTTCAATACACCCCACTGGCCACTTAGTCCATACAGGGTTTTTAAAATGAAAATGTTATAGGAGACAGTGTTAAAAGCTTTGCTGAAGTCAGGATAAACAGCATCAAGTGCTGTCCCCGCATCACTGAGCCAGTCATCTCTTCATGAAATGCTGTCAGGTTGGCCAGGCATCATTTTCCTTTGTAAACCCATGCTGTCTATACTCCCAGTCAGCTTCTCGTCCTTCATATGTTAGAGCATGGTTTCAAGGATGATTTGCAAGTTTTTAAGAAGATTTGCTTCACTGTTTTCCCAGGTTATCCAAATATTCTTTGCTGTACTTGAAAATGAGTGCCATTTGCTTTCTTCCCTTTCCTCAGAACCTCCCACAATCACAAAGGCCTCTCTGAAATAATCAATAGTCACCTTGCAGTGACTTTGACCATCTCTTTCAGTGCTTTTGTTTGCCAGCAGCCTGTCTGACTAGCATGGAAGGTGGCTTTAAGGAGAGATTTGGGGTCTCTCATGTTCTGTTGATACCAGTTTTTTGCAGGGCAAACACAAACATCAAAAATGTCCATATTTGTCAGTGTGCCCATATTATAAACTAGCTGCAAATCACTTTAGAACTAGTCTTTCAGGATGTATTCATCTGAACACTAGCTTATCTGAGCAACCCTTTTCTGGAAAGCCCATCTAGTTAAATTAATATGTAGTATAGAATGTCCATTATTTGTTTAAAGTATATTCAGGTTCAAAACCCATTAAATATATGCACCAAACCTGCATTAGTATCAGCATATTTTTGAAAGTTATTTAAAAATTAGAAGTTAGCAAAGTGTCTAAGGTGGTACTTTAATCTGATTCATATTCTGTGAAAATGTGGTTATTGTTTTGAAGACTTGTTGCAAATTTACTCTGAGTGCAAAAATTTAAAAAAAGCCTGCATGACCTTTAGTTTATATAGATTTAAACATACTGAGATTTCAGTTTTGATGTCTTTAATTTAAAATCAAAGAAACAAAGGTAAGCCCTTTAAAATATTTGTTGCCTTCCAAATTAATATTGTTATTGAGTGTACATTCAGTGTGTCTCTCGTAGAAATACTGTGGAGAACTTTGCCACTTTAATCCTTTAGATAAAGATGAATTCTGTTTATTCTATCTTTCTCTGTATCTGTCTTATGTTTGCATAATTTTTGTTATCATCTATTATTATAGCTATTTCATTATGCTTCCTGATTATTTTCTAGTAACAAGAAACTATCAGTGTTTGTAACAACTAATAAGAGATGTTAAATATTTTTCCAGGTCATAGTCATTTATGTCACCAGAGTTATAAGCCCTATTTTTAATGTTACTTTCATTTGTTAAAGTGCAGCAAAGAAAGAATTAGCTGATTTTTGAACTGTGAAGTAGCATATCATGTGATTACATGAATGTGTAGCTCAGTTAAATGCTAAAATTTACCATAAGATATCTGAAGTGAGATATTTGAAATATTTACTTATAATCAGAAGTCATTCACTTCCATTCTAATGGGAAAGGCTCCCAGTTGGGAACCTATTAGAAACCTGAGGACTCTTTTTGGAAACTTGTAAGATGTACTTTTATATAACAGCTTTTCATTAAGACAGAATATTTTTGAGCCAGAAAGAAAATGTATTGAGTATGTCACAGCTTCCAGGGTTCCTGAAGTCACTCCCACTTCTTTGAAAGTTATATTCTATTTCAGTTTTCTGTCATACAAATTTTCATTCTCCCTATTTTGTTTTATTGTAATGCTTTGTATTTTAACTTGCATCCACTGAAGCCTGTTTTTTCGTCTGCAGCTAAACCTACAGCTGTGACCAGTCATGGAAAGTTACTTTTAGAAATCCACTATTTCCTTCTCACACAGAAGCAGCACAACCCCCTGCAATTGCCTGAGTCCTTTTCCAAATAAACACCAGGAATTATTAATTTATTTATGATGATTTAATTCTGTGTTTTCTACACAGTAAAAATCCCTGGATTTTTTTTTCCCAAGGATTTTTGGTTGTAGTTTTGTTGTTTGGTTGCTTTTTTGTTTGTTTGTTTGTTTTTGTTTTGTTTTGTTTTGTTTTGGGTTTTTTTGTGGGATTGTTTTTTAGGTTTGGTTTTTTCTTTGGTTGTTTGGCTGGTTGTTTTTGTGAGAATATGTTCCTGGAGAGTTGTTGTACCTGAGTCTGAAATACTCTAAGAGTTTTCAGTGTACTCCCTGTACCATATATCCTACAGTGTGCTGTTTGAAATATAAATGAATGTGTCAGCAGTCTGCTTTGTAGATATGTAATACAATCAGTGGGTCTGCAAGCATTAATTCGATATTAATTGCCAATATGCTGTGCAAAATTCTGAGGCCCAGACGGGATTGTGAATTTGTAATCAGTGTAAACAAAAGCCTGGTTATTTTTTAGTCAACAAATTTGAATACTGAAATTAGGTTGGCAGAAGAGAGCAAGAATGTATTTTGTGTATGAAAAGAGAGGTTGTCATGGTGTGGCAAAGGCTGCACTCATAGCTGAAAATGATCAAAGATGTTGCAAGAAAGAGTCCTAGAGGTGAGTTTATGAAGCTTCAAGCACCTCATGTGATGGTAGTGACAGTTATTAGCTCTTACAGCTGTTGTCAAAAGATGTAGTTATTCTGAAGCCTATTGCACATGATCTGAGTGGAATGAATGTATAAATCGTTCTAATTATTATTGATATGGTATAACAGCTGAAAGTAGTATTTGTGGGAAATCGTATGCACACTTCAATTAAACTATAATATAAATGCAATTTAAAATGTAACTGCAGATTAAGTGCAACACTCAAGCCTGACTTCACACAGAGAAACCCTCTTATGGGGCCCTGACTGTTAACAATATCATCACTTTTAACAGACAAAAATGTCAGTGCTGCAAGCCAGTCAGAATTGCACCAGAAAATCAGCGAATCCATTTGTTTCTGGGACTAATGCAGTCCCCCTCAGGTTTCCTTATGCACAGAGCCTTTCTGCCTCAAGATTTCTTTATGGAGGCCAAGAGCTGGCTTTCAATGCAATTCAAACACTAGCAGGGTAACTTGCACATAGCCCTCCAGTTTGTTTGGAGCTGCACCAGGATGTGGGGCAAAGGGAGGGAAGAAGTCAGCCAGAACACAGCCAGAGAGGTTTCAAGGAATGATCTGAGATACATGTCAGCCACAGAGCTTTGCCCTGACAATGCATGCCAGTAAAGAGTTTGCATGAGAAAGTAAGGTGAAGAAAACCCTAAAGAAAACCCTCTTTACTTCTAATTTGTATCCTTGTGTCACCATGTCTTCTCAGGCTGGTTGGCAGGCAGATTTGCAAGACCTTGCTGCTGGAGTTACAGCCTTCACAAAAGGGAGTATGATAACAAGGATGAGAAAGCACAGGTTTCTCACTCAGAGCCCTTTCTAGTTCTCCTCCCTTTCCCTCCGTGACAGGTCTGCTGTATGTCACTTCACCATGTCTCCTTATAATCCAAATCATCTTGTTCTGTGTGTACAATAAACCACATGCTTGCTTGATGCACCATGGCATAAATTAAAGATTATGCATAAATTGTGATGGGTTCAATTAATCACAGACTAAGTTAATTTAGACCTCACATTGGGACGTCTGTATTACACATCTTCGGCTTGAGCCTCACTTGTGGACAGGCAGGACTTGTTATGAGCTTGTTTGTTCTCACTGAAGCTCAGACACTGGCACTGGTGCTGCCTTCAGGTCTCTGTGGGGTGGGACACCTCGTGCACCAGAGGCTGAAAGCCACAGAGGGAAAGGTGCTGCTCAGACTGGGCTGAGGCCGAAGCCTGACAGGCCCACACACTTTTGAAACAGAGACGTATTCACTGGAGGCTTGAGGGAGGGAGAAGGAATGTCCCAGCTGTGTGGGGCCAGGGCTGCTGGGCGTCCTTCAGGGCTGCTCCTGTTATCCATTTTTTGAGTCGCATTGCCCATAAACTGCTTTGCCAACTGCATGGCACCGGCCCTCCTTTGCCAATTGATTTGTCATGGCTGTCCTTTTGGCCTCGTCCTCCCACCTTCCCATAAAAAAATTAGATTCAATTTTTACATAGTTTGAGTAAAAGATGCTATGGGGCCTGTTATGGCTTGGCACCAAAAAAAATGGGCAAATTGGACTGGGCTTGGTTGCCTTTGCCTGCAGGTAATGGGACTGCTGGTAAATGTCCTGCTAAGTCTCTTTCATCTCTCTTTCTTTATTGTCAAAAACTGGGAGCTTTTTAAGTAGTAACATGGTTTGCTGTTGCTACTGATATTGAATCCCTCTCTTCGTTTTTTCAGACAGCCTCCTCATTACTGCTAAGAAACATCCCAGACAATTCCAGTCTTGAACCCAAATCACCAGCAAGCTACATTAATCCCTTCACCCTGTCTGAAAGGATCTTATTCCCTTACTGCTTTAGAAAAAACTAACATCGCAAAAGAACAAAACAGAAAAAAATCCTCTCTGGACCCTTAGTCATCAGGCAACAAACAGGAGTTACTGTGGATTTTATTTTCATGGTATTGATAATACTGCCTCTGGATCTGCTAAAATGACTGTTTTCACCTGTAGTACTTTATCATTTATCTCGAATATAAATCTCATGGTATGGTGTGAATCCTTTGAGCCAAGAAAAATGAGCAAAGTGCTGTCATGATGGGGTGGGAAAGTCTGATGGCTCCTCAGTATTGGGCTTTCAGACTTTACAGTGTATTCAGCTGTGAGCTAATTTTGTTTTACAGTAAATCTCTTCTCCCAGAATAACTCCTTAATTGACCATATATATTTAATCCCCTTTTGATCCTTGACAAAAACTCCTATCTCTTTTCCTTAGGGATCTTCAATTTCTTTTACTGTGTTTTCAGTCTTCCTTTTTGCTATTTACTTGGATACTGAAGAAACAGGTGATAGAGAAAAACAGAGAAATTTCTCCTGTGTACCTAATGCACATTCTCAAGTGGGAGAAAAAAGTCTTTCAAAGATATTAGGAAAAAAATGCTTGGATTTCCCAGTGTTTTGAAAACATCGTGTGGTGTATTTTCCTGGAGAAAGTGGGAAATTCAGTACGGCTTTCATATTTAATGTATACTACCTTTAGTGTTAAAATTCTATGAAACATTTATAAGCTTACAAGTCTTTCCACTCGGCCATTTACCATTAAGCTTCCTTGAGTGCACCTTCTCTGGTTTACTCATATGCCTAAGCTGAGTACAACAATCCTGTGTTCAAAGACTTTTGATAACAACTTTGACTTAGATCACGCTGTGGAAAGTGTCTGTGATGATTCTCTCTCCTTGTCTTGAAGTTTGTGGGGGGAGTGATCTCACTACCTGTTCAAAATTGCTATTATTTGCCTCCCATTACGTCCTTGAAACTGCACTGCAGTTCCTTTAAACTCTTGAAAGCCCACAAGTCTGCTGGGGACAGATGTTGTGGGAATCTGAAAATTTACCCCTGGTTGATAATTTTTCCATTCAATATCTCTGCTAGAGCATGAGGCTCACAGGCCTTTCCAGCCCACTTCAGGGTTTGCCATGCTTTGAAGAACTATTCACACTCAGGTCTTTAGACATGACTTCTGGAGGCATCTCAGCCAACAAAGACATCCTTTTTTGCTTTCTCCTTGTTCTGTGCAATTTGACTCTGCAATATCCATGGTATATCATTTCATTTGCCTTTTTTCCTCTCATTAATTAATCAGTGTTTCTATTTCATACTTTGATAATATAGAGTATTCTCGATCTAAGAGAAAAGCCCTTTTGCCTTCTTTGTAACTGCCCTACAAATGACTCAGAAGGTGGATCTGCAAGCTTAACAATCTTCCTGATTTAGAACACTGAGCTTGCAGGAGATTTGCACTGAGGTTGTGTGTAGCTCGATCCGGAACTGATTCAAATATGCATTTGATAATCATGGATTCACCCTTTTCCTGTTAACACAGACAGGCTTCATTCAAAATTTGGGGAATGGTTTCAAGGACTATGTCACAAATGTATTATTATCATTATTGTGTAAGCACGCTACTTAACTCAGTTTTTGTGGCTAAAGTTTGACTTTGCCTCTCATGGTTTCCCTGACCAATTTTTGAATTTGTTTTAGGTATCTTTAGAGAACTCATGTAATTCCACATGGGTTTAAAAATATAATATACTGTGGACATGTGTACATTTTGTTTAAGAGAGAAATTATTTGAATATAGGATGCTCCCCTTTTACTTAGAACAAGGCCCATAGTTAGTTACAAATTGAGAAAGGCCTAAAATCCCATCATTACAAAACTCTAGGGAACTGTATTGCGTGCAAAAGTGCATTCTGCCTAGTGATGAAAGTTAAAACTACTGTACTATACAGCCACGTATAGGGCAAGAAGGGATCTAATTCCTGTCTAATAGATAGTTAGGAAGAAAATTAAGTCAGACTCTTCTCAGGGGTGTACAGAGAAAGGATGAAACAGGTTTCCAAAATGAAAATTTTGACCAGATGCTAAGAATATTGGTTTTTTTTTTTTTTACTATGGGTGTAATCAATGAAGAACTGGAGGGGTTTGCCCAGAGGGGTTGTAGAATCGGCTGCCTTGGCGTGGTTCTAAACTCAATTGGATGCAGCCCTGAGCTTCTTGATCTAGCTCTGGAGGAGGCCCTGCTTTGAGAACAGTGTTGGACTAGATGGCCTTCCTTGCAGCCCATGTTACTCTGTAATTATACATTTACTTTACAAAGAATGTCCTAAGCGTATTTCATTTAGAACAGAGATACAGCACCATGAATTTTCTAAAAAAAATCCCACTGAAAGCTCTACCTTGGAAGCTATTATTTATTTTATTTTATTATTTTGTTTCAGCAGCCTGTGGGGTTTGCTCCTTGACCACTCCCTTGGGAATACTCTGCTAATTCTATTTCATGTTTAACTTTATTTTAGTGAGCCACATTCTAGCTGGGTATTTTCTCAATGTAAGTGTTCCAGATTGTAGTCCTCTGTAATCATTAGAACGGCTTTTCAATGATACATAAAGATAATAATTTCTGAACACAACAATGTAATCAAGAATGAGCCTTGACAAGTTTAGATCTATTATTTCATGGCATATAGGGCACAAGGCTCTTTATTCTTCTTGTTGCACAGAAATTGTGCTCAAAGTTCTGCATAGCTGTTTGTCTCAATATGTGGGCACTGCACAGACCTTCTCAAAATAGTTTCCACTGCACAGAAGTAAAACAGATTTGACCTGGATTAACTGGAGCATAGACTCCTAATGAGCCAGATGGATCAACATTCCTGTTCAGAAATGATAGTTACAGTGTTTCCCACAATAACCCAGCAGTTGCCTTGGTTTTCTTCTCAATAAAAGAAACAATTTTAATCTTGGTCCGTAGTGGTTAAGCAGTGACTGCTGTGAGGCATTTCCTTTGTCAAAACCTTATCTTACGTCATTACGGATTAAGATCCAGGGAGGATCCCAAGCTGGAATGCTGAATGAGGTTTCTCCCTGTGACTCTGACTGGGGACAGTATCTGCCAGCTAGCTCTGAACTGGATAAAGCATCTAAAGAAGAATGTTGTCGTAACACTTTGATTTAGGGAGTATAGAAGGTTTTATTTTGTTCACATCCCTTATGATGAAAGTAGGCATAGGGCAGAGAAACTGCTCTTGGGAGTGCATCAGGAGATAAGTTGTAGAATTCAGTGCTGAAGATCCCAACAGTCTGGTGTCCAAGGTAGGAAAACTTTCTTTGTGACTTTGTCTGATCTGCAGGCTCCTCTGTCTGGGCAGAAGGGAAGTGCAGCAGTCCCTGCCCAGCTGGCACAGTTAAACAGTATCTCAGTGATGTGCCCTTGTTGGGCTACACCATGAGGTGATAGAGATAGGCCCTAAAGGCCAGAGAGAGCCTCTTTCCTGGGCCCAGAGGTGACCCTGGGACTGTATCCAGGTCACCAGGGATGGGCAGAGAGAGGATTGTGAGTTTGTGGACAGGGTTGGACCTGTGAGAGGTGATGATTGTAGTTTGTGGCCTTATAGGGTATTGTTTACCTGGTACCATAACAGGCAAAATCTGGGCACTACCCCAGGTGATTGAGGGACACTGTGGTGAACATCTTTCCTGTTTATGTGATGTTATATCCTGTTAGGTGCTGGTATTTAGGGGGAATTCTGGCTGAGCAATAGACGACTTTGCATCTCCATCTTGTGTGTGGAGTCCATGCCCATGTGTGATCACTGCATGCCGTAGACAAAATGTCCAGGCTTTGAGTGCAGCTTAAATAGATGACATTCTCAGTGCAGGTCCTTTATCACTGCCCCTCCCACCATCTCATTCAGCTTCAGAGTGCTTTCCCGTGGACTGACAGTGCTTTTGCAAACACGTAAGGATTGGGACAGCTACTACTCACCAGCTGCCCTAACCCAGCTCTGCTGTGAGCCTGTACTTGTGCCAGCTCTTGCCTTGCAAGAGGAGTAGGGAAGTGCTTATGAAATAGTCTTGTGTTCATTTTGAATAGATACAGAAACGTAAAAGAGCAAGAAAATATGCTGGAAAGATTTTGTGTGTTGGGGAGGGAGAGTTATACACCGAAAGGATTGGGTTCTCCTACTTAAATGCTAAAAGGGAACAAGCCCTATCTCTGTTCTCCAGCATAGAATGTCCTGTAAATTCACTGACAAACAGTGAACGATACATAAAGACCATGTAACTTAATAGCTGGTCTTCCATATTCTCTTTTGACCTTTCAGCTATCAAAGACAATTCCGGTGTTTCCAAAAGTACAGTTCATTGCTCTTTGGTTTAGTGTTACAGAGCAAGTATAGTAAGTAACAGACCTTATTACAGTGACTTTTTTTCTCTTTGCAAAACCATTATACACCTCTTTGACCTTTAAAAGAAAAAGTGCAAATATGGTTCAGCAAATGTTTCCAGCATTAATTTCTGTTTTTCAGAACTACAAATACGTGGGTCTTAATCCATATGGGCTGTATAAAGCCTGTTTCATTCCTTTTTGCTTTACTCTTGTTTTAACAGTTTTTCTCAGTTCCCCTTTGTGACCGATAGGTAAAGCTTTGTAAAGGAAAGGCCTGGTAAAATCATGACTCCAGCCTGTTACTTGGGCTAAGTAGAAAGGGACTGTGGGAGAGTGACTCAGCTAGAACAGAGGAAGTGAGGCATGCTGTGTGAATGCATCATGCCTGCACCGTGGTGTATGGTGGTTGGTTAAACTGGGTTTGTTTGTGCCTAAAAGGTATGTAAACTGATAATCGACTAATGGCATAAAAAGGCCAGGATTTTGGCAATAAAGATCCTCCTTTGCACTTGCCTGGGGTCCCTTCTTCACTCCTTATCGCTACACCCCTTCATCCAATATCCTCCTTTTCTCTTAGTTCTTTTCTCAGTTTTTCCTCTACTTGTGACCAAAGATACTGGATTTTTTATCATTATTATTTTTTTTTTTAATTGTAGAATGTGGGATTATTTGTCAAAAAACCCAGCCCTGTAAATCACAATAAGACAACCACGTAAAATTAATAAGATATTTTCAGTTCTCTACTGCCCTCGGCCACCTATTGTCTTTTCCTTTCACTCACAAAACCTGAAGGGTTTTTTGTTAAGTCTTTTTCCACTGTTTGATACTGTTTGTTTAGAAAGGAACTTATTACTATGCAGCATATGTATATGAAAACCAAAGCATTGCCAAATTAATAATGGCAGAAGAAAGAATCATATTTTTTTTCATTGTTAAGGAAATGACATAATTTTCTCTTCAGGGTTGTGACCTTAGTAAAACATTACTTAGCTATTTTCCTTTTTTTAGCTTCAAAAAGACCAACCAAACAAACTTTTTCCAAGATACTCAAATATCTTACCCAAAACCATAGGAATTGCTAACCACAAATGTTGTATATAACTATACTGTCAACCACAGTTTTTTTTGCTGCTTGTGAATGAAGTTGCTTGTGCAGATACATAGATTAGTTTTAAAGGTGGAAGCAGGTTACACGTTGCTGTCATTGTCTATTACTTGTGGAGTTTCATTTTTTCTGAAGCCAAAAAGAGCATAAATTTTATAAGGAAGTGAGATGACACACAAAATCAACACGTCATGGGTTGTTTTTTAGTGTTTTGTTCAACTCAGTTCTTGAATATTTGGACAAGAACAGTTAGAATTACAGTCACACCAGTAGTGGTTTGTCATTTAACTCTTGCTCTGATACAAAGTCTTCTGCACTCTGTGAAATATCCTCTGCTGGCATGCATAAATATAACTCATTTGACTTTAATTGAGGATCTGGCCCAGGCTTTGATCTCTATTTAGAAGTTGTCCAACTTTTCCCTTTATGGCCAACAATGTAGTACCAGATTTCTGCTAGCTGAATACATGCACTATATATATACATAAAGTAACTAATGACCTTTAAATAGCTACTAGTGGACAATTTTTAGCTTGATATAATAGTTTGAAGCTATTTGGATGCCCTGTCCTCACTGCAGTATGCAGCACATTAACATTCCAGAGCCCACAAGGACATTTACTATGAATTGTGGCAGTGTTTTCCTCTGTGGCAGCTTTCAAGCCTTTCACGTAGTAGCTGAGTCCTGGTCACAGAACAGTGACAGTAAGGAGCGCTGGCAAAGCATTTTTGTGAGCAATATACCACCAGAAATCATATTTCAGCCCCCCTCCACAGAAAAATAACCCAAGTCCCTTGGAATCCATGGAGTTCCCATTGTCAGCTGCTGAAATACACTGTAAATAGCAGTATCTGCCTTAAATTTAACTACTTATATGGTCTACATATAAATATGAAATTAAGGTTACAGACTAACATTTGAAAGAATGGGAGGGGGAAGCCTACTTCCTGGCATAAGAGTGTTGAAAACAGCATCACACAGAATGGATATTTTGTTCTACAAATACAAAGTTGTTAAACCATTGTGAGGAATGGCAGGCTGTTAAGTGGGAGTCTAAAAAAAAATGCAGTATAGAAATTGGGTATGGTGGTATATAGGTTTTGTGTGTACACACTGAGCCTGTGGAATGGCAGAGCAGTGAATATGTTGCTGCTTTCCAGTTTTAATTATGTCTCTATTTTCTGCATACATTAGAGCATAAATGGAGCCATATTATAGAAGACAGCATAAAAGGTGGTATCTTGAATAAGGAATAAAGGAAGAAATAGCTACTCCCCTCAAAATGTCCAGTAACTAACCTAAACTTTCCAGAGAGATAAAAATTCCTTGAATTTATGAAGGAAAAATATCAATAGGAGGCCATAATTCTGGAGTTTAGCATTATAAAAAAACCCAACGAAAAACCAAGTCCCCCAAAGCCCCTCTCCTGCAAATCAACTAACTGCTAGTTAATTTGTTAGTCTTTTAAGAAGATTTATCAAGGAACAGAAGGGTTTATTTTGTAAGAGGGATTAATTTTGTTTCATTTGTTGAATCGTACATTTTAGGTTGGATTTCAAACACTTCTCAGCTCTGAGAAGCAGAGTTGCCTTTCACCAGCCAAGTGACTGCATGTTGGGGGACAATAGAAAAATTTTGCTTGAACTGATTGTGTAAGAATAACATTTGAACTTTAAACGGGAAGAAACAGTTCATATATCAGCTTCTCTTGCAGGATTAAGTGTTAAAGTTTTCAGGATTGATATTCCCGGTTGGACAAAAGCTGTGGATACTTATGAGCTTGTATGACAAGGCCTGGATTGATCAGGGAGATGACCTTTTCCATGTAAGCTTTTGCAGGTTTCAGGGCTAAATTACTCCTGATTCCTTCTACCTAATATTTCTTTTTGTCTGGTTCTTGTACCTCAAGAGATGCTTTTGACAGGTGCTGTGAAGCTCAGTAAATGTGACAGAATTGAGAAGATTTCAATATGTCCCTTTAGACTCGAGGCCAGACACTTGGTGATGACTGAAGACCATGAAGCCTCCTTTCCCTTGTGAGGGGCCATCGTTGCCTGGGAGAGGGTGCTGGCTCTGTGACAAAGTGCCATCATGTACCATCTCTTTGTGTGATGTGCAGCACTGCAGTCGCTGCATTTTTTTTGGTTGATATTTGTGATTGTTTACAGAAAATGTGAAATGGCTGTAAACTATAGCAGGGCTTTTAAAAAATAATCTCTAAATCAGAAAATGGCTTATTGTATTTTCTCCTGTATGCTCACTGTGCAGCATGCAGGTGAAGCTGCTCTTAGTACTGCTTAGTGCATATGCCAGACTTTTGTTCACAAGGTAAGTGAAACTTGTGTGAGCTCTTCTGCCAGGAATGGTTCATGTCAGTCTTCTGACCCCAGTAGACACAGGTCAGACATCAGTAGCCTGGTAGCTGAAACTGCAGAAGAGAAACCTGCTCACAGACATCATCTGAACAAATGTATGACCGTTTGAGAGTTAGTTTGAGCTTTAACATATGCTTAAAACAGTGCTTCTCCAGAGAGTCCAAGCCCAAATCGAAGCTGATGGCCAAGTTTGATGAATTGTATCAAAGTGTTATTGCTGTTTTGCGATGTGTAAAAATAGACACAAGGATCAGAGAGTCTGGTTCCCTGTAGACTGAAGATTAGCCCACTAACTGAGTAATTTAGTTCATAGAATCACAATATTCCATGTGGCCCCTTTGTGTTGCTTTCATATTAGAGAAACTTCTTCCTTAAAAGCTTTCTGTGCAATACTAAAAGAGAGCAAAGTTGAGTAATCTTTTTGTATCCCTTTCTTGTCAGAAAGGGTGACCAGAGAAGTGACCTTTTAACAGTGCAGAATAGAAGAACTGTATTTTGTATGAATTTTTTTGTTGTTGCTAATAAAGCAGCCCTGTCCTGTAAGAGACACAAAAAAGCAAATGCTATTGAGAGCATTGAAGCACAGCAGTAAATTCCACCAAAATAATGTTTTTATATACACCCCTAGGAATACACTGATTTAGGGTTTAAGTACTAAAGGTACATTGTTCCTCTTCAGACTATTGCTTAATAGGCATGTTATGATGAGCTTGTGTATTTGACTTACTTGGGGGTGTGTTAATGGAGTAGAGAACCACAGGTTTGTGGAAATGTTTGTAATGTATGTTTTGGTGGAAACTATTCAAAACTGATATCAGATACTGATTCAAAACTTGGCTGCTTGCATTTAGATCAGGTGAGTTTTCACATTTCACATGAGAACACTCAAAAAAGCCCACGTGGCTCCAAATCCAAATCTGATGCTTGCTGCTCATGGAGTTAAGGAGGAACAGTGGACCAAGCTGAACTCATACAGTTCTCTAAAGTTTACTTTCTCAGTCTCCAAAATATAAGGAATGCCTCTTTTGGGGTTTTGTTTATTTGTTTTTTTTCTTGGAATGAACCTGCAAACCTTAATGAACCCTCTTATCAAATTGCTTACAGTAGAGCTCAAGCTGTAAATGTGACTATGCTTTAGTATTATCTCATATGTCTAGTTTAATATACAGAAAAGTGATGAAAAATCCATAAGACCATGTAATAATTGTATCATGTATAAAATCAGCTTGAGCAATGACATTGCACCAGTGGCAACATGACATTGAAACCTAATAATTTGGTCTGTATTGCTATAACTTAAGCTTAGTGTTTTGTAGTTCAGATCAATATCTTACTGGTTAACTATTTTTTTCATAAAAAAGCCTTAAAGCTTCTCACAAAGCAGTGATTAGTTTGTTAGTAATACTGTCATTTACATTTTGATATTCATTTATTAACTATTTTTGGTAGTGTGTAAAAAATAAGCCATGTTATTTCCTCTGAAAATGTATTATGAACCGGATATTTGAACTTTACTAAGAAAAAGTAATTTTAAAAGCCAGGCTAATCAACGTGGTCTTGGAAATCAGAAATACCCACAAAAACAGAAACAGGTCATAGTAAAGTCTTGATCTTCAGTGTTCTCGTCTTTTTCTTCATACTCAAAAAATTAACTTTGACCAATTTGAATTTTTCTGTGCAGCATTGCTGTATAGCTTGGAAACTGGGTGAGGGATGAATAAAAAGCCTAATGAAAAATTAGCTTAATATGTTTTTTATTAGGACTATTGTTGCGTTCTGTGTTGAAGTCAGTAAGGATTTCACCCACAGTAAAGCTTCAATTAAAAAAAATGCTTTAGAATAGACTACTAGGTAGGAAACTTAAATGAAAATGTAATCTTGAGTTGTGATTGATAGCAAACTGGAGTTAGAGTCTCTGCAGCTTTCAGGATGACAGTAACTGACTTTGAATTAAGTCTGTTCTGAAGGATTTTTGTTGACACTGCTCTGAGGCTTGCTGGTATCTGACATGTACCTAATAGATGATTTCTCTCTCTCCAAGAAATAATCTGCACCAGGGATGAAATCCTAAGTAAACAGAGCCCAAAAATGCACGGCATAATGTTTTCCTGGTGTGGATTCCGTCCTATCTGTTCTTCACAACTGTCATGTACAGGTGTGTGGAACATTCAGGTACAGGCTTCCAGATGTGAGCAAAAAATTAAAGCACCATTAGCTTGACATGAAAAAGGAGATATAGAAAAGCATGGATAGAAAATAACAACAATGAGCTTTAGTTTGACAAGTGCAAAGGTGATGCATTTCAGGATACAAAGGTTGGATGTTCCAAGCCTTACGGGTGCTCAGTGAGTGGAGAAAATCTAACACAACTGATAGGTTTTTAAACTCTAACCAAAAAAGTACATCCAAATAAAACCCCTGAATGTGTAATCAAAAGCCGTAGAGTGTTTTTTTCCTCAAAAGTTAACGCACTTTTAAAAATTTCAGTTTGTGTGTGGGAGGTCTGGTTCATGGACAACTAGTTAAGTCTGATTATAAAAACAATAGAATTGGGTGAGCAAGTAAGTCTTTTTCATCTGTGTGGTCTGTCCTTTTAGCTGTTGCTGATAAGGAGAGCTTGGCCTAATCACGTTACCAGTTAGACAAGTGTAAACCCAAGACTTGAGGGTAAATGAGAACCTGTCTGCTCTCCCCATCTCTTTCTTTCTCCCTCACACTCAGCTTCTCTGACTTGTTTTCATTTATTTATTTTTGCCGTTTTTTTCTTTCTGGTCATTCCTTTTGCCTTTCTTTTGCTTTGGTTTGCAAGATAATTTATAGATTGTCTGCCTCATCACCAGCATCCATATTACACAGATCCATATTGCTCTACTTCTCACTGAATCCTGAAAGTTAAGCAAACACACAGGAAGGGCAGAATAGTATCTTAATCTGTCAAAATCCACTTTCTTGTCATCTTTTGAGATCACCTCTGTGTGCATGTACGTTCATTGTTCACAGTAATTTTTCACAGTTGCTCCTGATTGACAGTAATAGCAAGGAAAAGGTGCCAGGACTTTACCATGGCAGTCAGTTGAAGTCTGTCATGCTGTCTTGTAACTTTGACCGTGGCAAGTGAGAGGGACTGGGAAATAAAGATTGATCTCTGTCCCTGAGCATCATATATTGTTGGGATTTTTCACCTTTTTTTTTAGCTTCTTTTTTTCATAACATTCCTAATTTTCTTTTTTCAGGTTTTCCTTTCTATCCTTAAGCTACTTGCTCTTCCAACTTTTCCTCTATGTGCACTGCTTTGGGAAAAACTTTCCTGCTCTCACTGGTCTTATTTGCACTTTCTTTTCTTGTACTTGGTTTCCTTAGGCGATGGTTTTCTCTGCCTCCATAGCCACATCAGAAAAATGTGTTTTGGAAAGTCACATACTGTCCCTTCATGACCCCTATGTAGAACAGCAGCAAAAACTTCTGCTTTGTCCTTCTTTCTTCTATTTCTGCAAACCCGTTTCTGAATCATCCTTGACACACGCATGGGCAGGCTGTGGGGACCAGGACATAGGCCTGTGCTCCTGCCCAAGAGCCTGATGGGTCCTGGGGATCCCAGGTCAGTTCCCACACTAGTCAAGCACCAAAGGAAAGATGGCACCTCTGCCCTTGAGGTCTCAACTCTTGAGGACACAAGGTCTCAACTCTAGTGTTCTTTGAAGAGATTGAATAAATGTTTCACTGTAACTCAGGAACTTCATTTAATAGTTTAACTATTCTTTTAGCTTTTTGTAAATAGGGTAAGGAATGAAAATGAGACCTTCAGTGCAAGTGTCTTGCACACTAATGAGATGTACAAGGTGAGAAGAGATAGTACAATAGTTCCTCAGTACTTTGTAAAATACCCAAAGGTTCTACCTAAGCAATAAATTAAATTTATCTGTTAAATCAAAGTCTTTTTTAAAAATTAAATGCAAAGGACATTTTTAGTAGCTGTTTTATTATTACAGAGATATTTTTATAGTGCTCTGTGAATGATTTTTTTCTTTTTCTTCAGTGTCACTGAAACTTCATTTGATTCAAACTAGATTTGGTAAAATTTAATTCCTTTTCAGACTGACATACTGTACACTGAGATCTAGCTTAAAGTTATTTCAAGCTAGATATTTTGTATTAGTAGAGTTAGATCAATTTCACCCAACTTTGTCTACCAAAAAAATAATAATCTGCATTTCTACTGTAGTCAGAAGAAAAGGAATGGCAAGTCCAAAGGGTGATCCTTATCACCTATACCTTAAATGCCAAGGAAGAGGTAAATCCTCCTCTAATGTCACCCTTTCTCTTTGTCTGAATATTCAGGGGGCTTGAACAACTACTTTAACCTATAGTTATAATTTTGAGCTGGCTAATTTATCCCTAAATGCTCATGCATGGCACATTCTGTAAGGTGTGAGGAGAAGGGCAAGGTCTGTAGTAGACAGGGTAGGGGTGGAAAGATGCCCAAAGGGCAGGGTCACACCAAAACCCTGGGTCAGACCCAGTAACTTCAGGTGTGCTGACATTTCCTCATCTCTTGAGATCATTCCTGTTGCACAATTTTAAGGGATTACTAAGAACAGTATGTTACAAGATGGTGAAAATCACATGTGATTGATTTTTGCCTTTTCTAAAATTTTTCAATGCCTTTATCTTGTTTGGCTTCCATAATGCATGTGGGGAAAAAAACCCAATAACTTATTTTTATTGTTAATGCAGAGAGTGTAGGTATTTTTTTGTGAGAGGCAGTTAGTCTCCATTACACATAATTGACCAATTACTGTGTCAACACACGAAGTAAAAACATGACCCATGCTGATATTTCCTATTGGTATGACACACATTTATTATATGTGATAAATGAATTACTTATTTTCCATCAAGGCAGGAGGCTAGAGAGGATGAAAGATTCTCTTTTAGTTCAGCAAATCTTGTGTATGTGTTTATTTATAAAGGTGAAATACAGCCACTTTACTATACTTGTCTTACGTATTTTTAGCAAATTTAAATTTTTAATTTCTTAGGGATGGGTTTCTTAACCTCAGACAACTGTGTTTTTGCCACTTGTTTTACATTATCCAGGACCATAAGTAGGAGGCGGGTTTAATGTGAAGCATGTGTTTTTTCCATATTGCCTTGAAAAACCTGAGAAATATTCTCAACACATTTTTGCAGGCAGAAATTTCACCTTACCTGAGAACACCATGTTCCAGATGATAATTTTATCTTAATGGACAGTTTTAAACTGACACCACTTTATTGTATTGCTTCTCTGTAATTAAAACATTTTTTCATCTTTTATTTTAAAAAATCAGTAGGTGAATAGAAACATGAATTCAGTCATAAGAATGGCTTTGATTTTTTGATTGAAATTGCAATGTGAGTTCTGACATCATTTGAGATAGTGCCTCAATAACTGCACTTGTATGAACATTTCTACTACTTTGACTGGATGATTTTATTAGAGTTAAACATAAGCAAACAAATATAAATAGAAACTTGAGCTCATAAATGACAAGATGCCTAATTTCACAGACAGAATATAATGTGTAAAAAGAAAATGTAATTATTTTGCATTGCAATAGATTGTAGAGGATTTTTCTTATATTTATAAATGAGAATAAACTCTACACTTATCATCCAAGTTCCATCCTTTTATGTGACAATTCAAGTCCAGTTGTTTGTTATTTCTCTATGGATCCAAATATGTAAATTCAAGTTTTGCTCATGAGAACGACATATCTGGCCAACTGCAGTGACAAAGATCTTGTTTTGAGGTCGGGTAGCCCTATCCCTCTCTGGGATGTTTGTTGGCTTCAGGCAATTCTGTTGCATACCAAAGTTTTGATTGAACCATGCATTGGATTATAGTTGGTGCTCAGTCTATGGTGTGCAAAAAATATGAATAACATTTCTAAAAATCCTCAATATTAGTGGAATGAGAATTTTTCAACTTTTTGTCTCCTTTAAGTGCTGTTCATAAATTTTCTTATTTGAAGATAAAACTGTGGCTTTTCCTGTTCTCCTGTGTGAGGAACTAGTGAAATTTTTGCATATGGCAAGAGGGACAAGGAAGTGCACTGACTACATTTGCTCATAAGCTCCTTATTAAAAACAACATTAGTGATGTAAAATGTTTTAGAAATCTGTAGGACATCCAGACAATGGGACCCATTGTATCTAGGCTAAGATTAGGCACAAGTGAGGAATTTGACTTTGTTTTCACCCTGTTAACTCCAAAAGCCAAAGTGGAAAAACAAGTCCTCAGAGTCCTGCTCTCAGCTCTGGCATCTGAGGGCATAGACAGCATCCATGACTGCCTCAGTTTCCTTCTGCACGTGGCAGTGTAGGCAGCAGCATTCAGACACATTCTCCAGGAACATCATCAGTACTCTGGCGGTTCTGAAGAGATCCTCCCAGAAATGCCCTTTGTGCCATGCTGGTGAGTGGACCATAAACAGCAGGTTTTGTGATGACCTGAAGCAATGGACCACCACTCACTGCTTTCCACCTCCTTCCCCAAGCCTCTCACCAACTTTACCTGAAACAGGTCACCTGGGTTTAACATGGGCTTGAAAATCTCTGAAAGAGTTTATTGTCTCTGTCTTTGGGTTTATGTCTTATTTCCTTACAAGCATCACTGATGCTGAGTGGCTGTGATACTCAGGTGGCCTCCCCTAATAGGAGCATATGCATTTTGGAGGTGTTCCTCTTTTATTAAACAGCACACAATATACCTTGCACGGCATGACCTCCTTATGCTTTTAATCTAAACTATTACTTTTCTTGAATTGAGGTTTACATGTAGTAAAAATCTCCATTTTCCCAGTTTGTGTAACTAGACCTCTGCTTCCCTACTGGCATTAGCCAGGGTGCTTTCTGACAGCGAGCAGCACAGAGAAAAGAGCAGAACGAGGATGGAGCCAGAGCTTTCCTTGTCCGCACAAGTGCCATGCTGAGGTCAGGCTTGACAGAAACTGGATACCAGTGCTGGGGCTCACATGGCCTCTGTATTTGGTTGCTGTCATCAACCTGGTATTTCTTCCAAAGACAATTTTACCCAGACAAGACGCTGCCTTCCTTTCAGATGATACTGCAGAATATTTATGTTTGCATGAAGCTGATCATGCACATGGCTTTTGAAATCTGGCTCAGGCTGCGTGTGACTACAGTTTCCTGGATCAGAGAAAGGATGGCAGAACCAAACCTGTAAAGTACCAGAAAAACTAGCAAAAAGAGCCCTTCCTGAAGTCAGTGTCAAATGTCAGGAAGTTAGCAGTGAGGTAATCACTAAAGTGCCAAATTTTCCTTATTTTTTAATAAAATAAAACAGCTGAAGAAGCCCAATTGTAAATTCAAATTCCTAATTTTATTAATCCAATACCAAAGCAAACTTTTAAGCATTTATCAAAATGAATCATTTGCCTAACTCCAAATGGGAAAAGGGAGGAAATACATGTACCAGAAGAATATCTTTTTACTTTAAAAAGGTTTCCTGAAGTGCCTATTACTTATAGTCACTTCCTGTGGTTTAATTTCACTTTCCACATTAACAACAAATGTGCAGGTATAATGAACTTTATTAAGAAAATATTTTAGAAATACTTAGTAAATAATTTAAATATACTTTTTACAAAAAGCAGAACTGTCTACAATGTGTAAATGTCATGCTAAACTCATGCTTTTTTGGTACATTGGGAAGCATCATTTTCCATTGCTAGACAATGGTGCTAGCAATTGAAGCAGTATGATATAATAAACTCATGATAAGTATTTCTTTTAAGTAGTAGGTACTTTAAGTAAGGTATTATTTTGATATTGCACCTCTATTTGGATTATTTTGAATTTTAATATGCAATTTAGGTAGCAGGAGGTCATAATAAGGACAAAGAAACCTTTAAGCATTGTGTTCATCTGACCTAGCATTACCTTCTGCTCCCTGCAGTAATAATTGCAAGCAGATATTCTTTTTATTCTAAATAAAGCAAACCACGTCACTTAATAAATTTTTCATGCATAGACATTTAGGTCAAATGGGAACTCCCTCTTGAGAGAGAATTAGAGGAAAAGAATTGAACTTTCATGGAGTGTATTTTTTAATAAAGAAAAGTGAGATAAAAATCACTTGCTTTTTTATTGCTATTTGGATGATGATTGGGTAGGATTTTTCCTTTTGCTTTTGTAATTTCATATCATTATTAATTTGTCATAATTACTGTGTGCAACATTACTTCCTATACACATTGGAAACCAGAATACTGATTTAAGTAAACGGGAAGTGATTTTTTGGTAATGATCTCTTCTGTTGATGGCTTTTATATAATGGACACTGAACCTGTATCTGATAACTGTCCTTGCTTGCTGTACAAGATTTTTGTACACAAAACCCAGTGCAGGATGAAGATGCCTGTGCAGGATTCAGTGTGGCATCTCCCATGGTCTTGGTTATAATTCTGTATGCTGCAGCTGATGAGGCTGATGAGCAATAACTGCATATGTGTTCAGGGAACTGCAAAATGTCTGGGCAATTTGCACTCTCCTGCTCTGTTTGGAAACTTGACTCTCAAATTACAGCTAATGAGCAACAATGGGTGCATTTGTGGGAATGAATAAAGGGATCAGAGAGGAATTTACATCACCCAACTTCAAATATTATTTAAATGCCTAGATTGGGATACTGGCTCCATATGCAGTTAATGGAGGGACTTTTCATCCCAAGCTGGCATCTGAAAGTTGCAACAGGTTTGTGAGATGGGTGACACAGTAGGAATGTCCCAACATGTGCCTACTGGCTCTTAATTTCAGATTTTTTGGTATGCAACTCCTTTCTCCTTTGTCCCTCTTCTTTTGGCCAAGTCAAACTTGTTGAGCTATGTCATATAAAGTAATTTTCAAAGAGAATAGTTGCTAGGACTGAAGGGGACGTGGGCAGCCAGGAAAATAAAATTTATATTTATATAAATATAATTTATATTTACCTTATATTCATAAATTTGATACATTTTTGGCAACAGATGTCCTAACAGCCCATAATCTTCACACCATTGTCTTTCAGGAAATTTTAACTCTAAATTTTGTAAAGTGGCATTGTTTTAAATCACAGACACACAAGTTTAACTTCCACAACCCAATGACATTATGTCAGTAGACTTATGGAGGAGCTAAGACAGCATGAGCCTGGTCATCCATCCCTGTTTTGCCGTTCCATAGGGAAAGGTTTGGCTGGGTGGGACAGACCCCAGCCAGCTTGGGGCCAGAGCTGGCTGAGGCCAGAGGGTCTCTGCTCAACAGAACAAGTCCCCCAGCTGAAGCCAAATCGCACGTGCAACCACAGAGCAAAGTGGAAATGTGGTTTAGGCACATATTGAACTGCCTGTTCAGTCACCACTTGATGGGGCTGGTGATAAGAAAGGAGTGCCAGCGTCTGCAGGTAGCCCAAGTGCAGGCTCGCTCTGCATGCAGCAGAGACAAAAAGTCGTGTATTTTAGTTGTGTTGTGGCCTTCTCCATTGGCTTGGTGCACAAATGCTGTCCATGGGGGTTTCTTCTGAGATCTTAAGAAGGAAGGAAACCAATATCAGCACAGTAGGACTTTGGGTACTACACAGTGCTGTCTGATCAGACTTAATTGGTAAATGAGGCAATGAAAATAACTACTTTTTAATAAATCTGAGCATTCATCACCAGTTATAAAGATGTCTTTAGCTGTAAATCTGAAAAGACTGGACTGGTTCAGAGCAGATTTTATAGACATCTGTTCTTTCAAGGTTAATTAGGTAAAAAAGTCAAAAGGTCAGTTGACATAATATGGTTAGCTAAATATTACTAATAATGAACTAAATAGTAGCAAAGAGTTTGGGGATTTTAAGTTTGTATATATACATATGCGTGTCTGTGCATATTAGCTAAGGATGTGTGTTTGTGTGTGCATAAAGACTGTATATCTGTAATACATCTAATCACATCAACCATATAAATCTGTGAGTGAACAATTTACTTGAATTAGTGTTTTTTTCCTGCTCTTTCTGATGTGCCTTTTCACAAAAGAATTGGGTTGTTTGTGTTTGCAGGTCTCCAGAAGCATTGAGTTTTGAGTGGACTCTATAGCATGTCCCTTTGTTTCAGTCGGTTAGGCTGTAAAATACCTCATGCAGTGCTGGAAATTATGCAGGAAAGCTTTAGAAAAGAAACAAGCATTTATGTGTATGAAAAAACCCCTCCCAACCCTCCAAAAAGTTGTATTGGAAATTCACAGTAAAAATTACACATTCTCTCCTATCTTCAGACCTGATTTACAGACAGAACCTGCTTTCAAACTAAAGTGTTAGTTTTGTTCATTTTAAGGGCTTGGCATATGCTGTACTAATGCTAGAGTATTTCCAAGCACAAAGATGTCTTCAAACGCATGAAAATGAGTCCTGTTACCTGTGAAGTTTAGCTGCTTCTCTGGCTTATGTGCTCAGGAGCAGGCGAAACCAGGAGGTGTAGAGAGGCAAGTGGGAGGGAAGGGGAAATCATTCAGGGTGAAGTGGACACCCTGAGAGAGACTGAACACTGGGCAGGTTCAATATTTCACATTTAGCACCGCTGTATGACTGTTTCCTCTGGGCTGCAAAGGTGGGGTACAACCTGCAAGGCACAGATCTATTTTGAGCTTTAAACCTGGCTGTCAGGTGTATGACCCCGAACGTATTATTACATGTCAGTATTTCTCATTAAAAGTGATCTTGGAATCTATGTAAGCTTCAATTGCATTATTTTCAACAGGAACCAAAGTTAAACCCTGATGATGAGGAACAGCAACCAAGCAATGTAGCAAAGATGATTATTTTCCTGATAAAAGAGTTACTACCACACTTGTGAAAAATATGTCACTGAAAAAGGTCACTGAAGGTGCCTGTCAGGGGAGGGAAAGGGGAGTAAATGTAGTGGGATACACAAAATTGAAGAAGCAGTGATGGGTATAGTTTAGGTTGTTTTTTTTTAATTTCTAACCAGACAAACACTTTAAGGTCAATTCTAATATATGCTAGAGCCAGGGAGCATTTTCTATTCTGTGAATGTTTAAGGCATTTTATTAGCTAGTCCCCTTCTTTGGGCTTTTCATCCTTTTGATGTTAAAACAGGAACACATCTTTTGGAGGCCAGTTCACAGTGTATCTTGGTGGGATGGAGATGAGTGTATGCTTCTCTCCAACAGATTTACAGTGCGCTCATGTCACTGCACTTGACAGGAGCACACCTGGATACCTCGTTGTTCTGGGATCATCTGTCTCGTGTGTGCTTCAGAAGCCATGAATTATTCATGTCCTCTCAGAATATTCCTCTGGATTTCCTATGCTAGACCCTCAATATTGTGGCTTTTAAAGTTTGAAATGTAATTTTAGGGATTTTATCATGTCACTTCTACAAATATTTTTCCGTGGTATAGTTTAACTCTTTACATGCATGCAAGAACTGATTTTTTTTGTTTTCCCAGGAACCTCTTCTTGGTTATTGTCATTTCCATTGAATTTATTTGAAGGAGATTGATTGATAACAGTGGGATCATTTAGAATTTAGTTTACATAAAAACACCTCCTTATCATTTGTGCAACATCTGTGCCCTTTGAATGTGATGGGATTTTATGATGACTTATGAAGAATTCTTCATTTTTATTTGTGCTTTGCTATTTTTCCACTACTCATAAATTTCCCAGTAAGTCCATTTTTAGACTTTCTCTGTGATAAGATCTCTGTGTTACAAAATCTCTCTGAAAGATATCCCTTAATCCTCATGTCCCTTTATTCCAAAGCTTTGTGTATTGCTGTAACTCAGCAGTAAATACAAATCATCTGGCCTGGTGTCCAGCTACTGCTGTCAGTCTCAAATCCCCCTGCCTCATGTGACACTAAGCTGTCATTTTAATCCTTGTTGTAATGAATCCCACACATACAGGGTGAATTGCATGATATTGTAAAAGCCGTCTGAAATATTTCAGCAGAACAGTTTTCTGCTGAAAATGGCTTGGGTTCCTTCAAAGTTTCACAGTAACTTTTCAGTCTTTAGAAAAGGACTTTCTTGCAACAATTTCTGTTATGAAGGAGTTTCCCTGGAGTACTTTGCTGGATATTGTGTTAGACTGGAGACCTTCTGTCTGTCTAAGCAAGGTGAAAAGGCTGAATTTCAACTGACCACACAAACTCAGGGGAAGGGGGGAAGCCAAAACTTCTGTATCCTAAGAAAAATTCCTATGAAACAAGAATGTAGTCATTGGTTGTGTGTGCTGAAGGAATACACATACTCATACACATCATATTCTCACCCCCTTGACTGAGTTGTGGGAACATGATCAGAATGTTCATTTAATGAAGTGTGAGTAATGGAGGTAATTTTTATAATTTAGCAGTGGAAATTCTGTCTGGTTTAGGCTGTCTTTCATCGTACTTATTTCTATCTTTCACTTTTCATCCAATTTTACACGCTTTCAGGTGCTGCTGCCTTCAGGACATAGTGACTCAATACTACAAATTAGGTGTTTAACAAGAGAACCTAATTTACGGTGTAGAGCAGCATTTAATGGAGAATTCCCAAATTAAATTTCATTATCATTCTGCACAGAGACCTGATGAAGTATTCCTACCTCTGGGACTGGAAAGCAGCAGCATGTGTGTGCACAGAGAGTGCAGGGAGAAGCCTTCCCTACCTTTAGAGCACAAGCATTTGTAGAGTCTGCTTTTTCTGTCACACTAGAACGGCAAGAATCTTAAAAGCAATAATTGAGCAACAGGTTGAGAACAGTGGGAACTGAGTTTTTGCTTTTTCATCCCCCTGTCCCTCCCACATACATGACTAAGGTGTGGGATTTATTGCCGTGGAAGGCTTTGGAAGACAAATTATAGATGGAATTAAAAAACAACCAAGGGGAATCACACAGACAACACAAGCGTTATTGGTACACAGTGCCAAGGGCAAGGGGAGTCCTTTCACTGCAGGCACTGGAAGCATTTGGATGGAAGGGGGAGGTTGTTTAAGCATACTCTGCTCTTAAATCCTTTTAAAAATCTTTGCTGCTATCCAGCAGATGAGGTGGGATGGACTTTGTCTAACTGTAGATGTCTGTAATACACATCCATATCTCCAAGGTAGATGCATCATGTTCCCATTTACTGGAGAGAAAGAAGCCTTTCAAAGACACTTTCAGGAAATGATTCATTTTATGTCTGGCCATTCATGTAAGAGTTGGACTTGATGATCCTTGTGGGTCCTTTCCAACTCAGAATGTGCTGTGATCCTGTGATATTCTGTGATGCTAGGCTGAAATACTGAAGGCTTGTTTGTGAAGGCAACTCAGATGACTGTGCCAGTTGTAGAGTTACAAAGTGTGACTGGTCCTGAGCTAGCTGTGCTTGTTCCTCTCTGCTGGCTAAAAATGGAGCCTTGAGTGACTAGTCAGAAATGGATGCTGGCCTGCATTTAGTCACATCACTCCCAATGTTTGTGTGGCTCTGTATTTGAAAGAGTTTGGATTTTATGTCCAACTAGAACTTGTTTCCTATTAAAAAAAAAAAAAGCAAAACTCAACAAAGTATTTGGTGAAAAGAGAGAAGAGAGTGAAGAACAGGACTTAATGTAGGGGGGAAAAAGAACCTGCTTAGCGTTTGCTCTCATAAATGAGGAGGGAAATTTGACATTTAAAAAGAAGAGAAATTAAGTATATCAATCGCAGTATCCTAAGTGTACATCGTGCAAGTTTATTTCTTTTAGGTGGGGTTACTTAAACCCCAGGTTGTTACTGGGGAAAGCAGATTGTGAGAGACTCCCTAGGTCCACAACAGAGGAAGCCATTTATGACTGTGTATAATTTTATGCTTATTCCAACTCTGTTAAAATTCAACATGCAAAAGGAAAAGGCTCAAGGACATACAGACTATCTGTGATACTCCCTGGAGGATATTGTGTTCGTAAACCAATAAATGGTTTGCATCAGACTCACAAATGTATACAATCCAGGCTTTTTTGTCTCTTTCATACGATGTATCTAAGCATTGCAGAGAAGGTACTGAACATAAGCAGTCCTTCCAGTAGAAAATGCTACATACAGCACAATTCGCTGCATCCAACATAGGTGGAGGATCTTTAAAACATTGTTTGTGAGGGAAAGGACGGTAGCAATCAATTTGTACTAAAATTAAAAATACATCACAGAATAGCAAGTTAATGCACTCATTCCCAATAGGAATTGAGGTAGATGGCAGAGCAACTTTAGAATTCACCCAAACCTTTATGCATAAGGTGACTATCAACCTCAGGCAAGTAAGTTCATTCTTTATTCAGGTCTCATGCCAGTCCTCCCTAGTGTGATCTTAGACTAGCAAGAAATACCTTACTAATCTCAGAAAAACCCTAACTCCTAGAACTTCTAGCATAAATTTTGACCAAGCATTAGTGATTTTAAGGCAGTGTCATTAATTGCTATTTTCCTTAAGCCAAATTCCAAAGTTAGCTAGCTGAAACTAGCAGTTTATGTACTTCTGCCGAATGAAAAAGCAGCCGAGTGTACAATGGAAAAATGGACAGACATTGAATAGAAATCTAGCCATTTTCGTAATACAATTAGTCTTGGAAGAAGTCTGTAATAAATCACTGGAGAAAGTCAATGCAAGAAAAACAAATGGGCAAGAGCATACAGTATGCTTTGAAATAAATCCAGTTTTATGATAGTTGTTATCTGGGGAAATTCTTCATTCTGAGGTACCAAAAAGTTAATTAGAAGTAATCCTTTAAGTCACCTGTAAACTACAACATGACCTTTAGCAATGGCTGTAACTGATCCACGCCTGAGTTTGTTTAAGCCAAATAAAGGAATTTTGCTCACTTGAATCAGCTCTGGGCCAGGCCTCAGCTGCTTCTGGTAGCGAACATCTCCGTGCCACAGGTGGAGGCAAACGTAGAAAGTTTAGCTCTTGATGCAAGTTTCTGTAGCTGAAGCCTAGACTGAATCCCATGCTAAACGTCGTTTACGGATTTTATTTTCTGAATCAGAGCTCAAGCTGCATAACTCAGTTTTTCATTCTGCAAATAGGAAACCTTGTTGCCAAAAATTAAATTGACTACAGAGTGTTACGTTTTACAGCTGGATTGGACAACTGACCAAGCATGAAACTGGAGGAACTTCACAATTTATTAATTATTTAGTTCTTTCCACTTCCAGCTTTTCTACAAAATTGTATTCCTCCAGATTCAGAGCTCCAGGATGGCACTCTAATGTGGGTTCACTTCATAGTTTATTTTTGGTTTAAAACAAATCTTTATTTAAAAAAGTTAATGGGGATTGTGTCGAGGAATAATAGCTTCAGCAATGTGGAGACATCACACTGATTAGTTCATCAGCTTTTGTCAATTTTTACTGATTTTCATTCTTCCTACCATATGCAATCCTTAACTAATGCTAAGTTTTGTTACTGTAACAAGAAAAATAATGGGTTTTGCTTAAAGTGATAAATAAGTATTAGGATATCAAAGGAAATGTAAGCCTTGTGGTTTTAAATTATAACTTAAGAAATTATTATATATTTTACTTATTTTTCATAGTTTTAATTTTTTTAGCAGTCAAGACCAAATTAAAAGGAAATATTTATGTAGAATTTCAAAGAAAAGAATGAAAAACTAAGAAAAAAAAATGATAAACTCCGTATGATTAATTATTGGCTGTATAGTGGAAGAGAAAGCAGAAGGTGTAGCTTTATAAATTTCAGTGGTATAGAACATGTAACAGATTTTCTTGCATGGGTAAAGGTTCGACAGCACTCTGCAGACAGCAAATGCTGTCTTACTTTTGTTCTGCAAGAAGCTGATCATGTAGCCTTTGTAAAGTGTTTCCCATGACATCAAGGCAAGTTGTGCCTGGATAAAGATGGAATGATCAGTTATTGTGCTGGCAGATAAGTGGTACATTTTAAACCGAGTTCGCCCTTAACACTCTTTTAAACACAAAGTTTTAAATCTTTTGTGCTCAAGAGGTAAAATAACTGATGTAAGAAGTTGCTCTGAGTAGCTGCCTTTCAAGGAGAATCAATGTTGTGAATGTTTAATGGAAATTTACTTTTTATTTCATTACTAATAAAAATGCATTGTGTAGATTAATTTCCAGGTGGATCTGAAAGGACTGGGTGAACTTAGCAGTTACCATCAAAAAAAAATCTGATTATTGAATGAGGATCACATTGGTTTGGCTGTTAGTTAATCACGTTTGTGGTATAATACAGCTGTCCCAGGTATGTTCTAACAAGGAGAAACAAGGTGAAAAATTGAAAATAATCTAAGTTAAGCTTTTGGTGATCTCCTTACTCTCTTCATGTGTCTATTTGACTTTAATTTTTATGTCACTCCTGTGTGTATCTCACCCTCGGAGGTGAAGGTTTTACTTAATGAAATTGGCAACAGGGTGAAAAAATTCACTTTTGCCTTTCCAAAATTTTTAAAAAACAGTTGCTTACATAAAAAAAAGCCCAGTTAAATGAAATTGAATCCAACTTTTTACCAACTTTTTAATCTTTCATAAAATCAATTGAAGTAATTGGACTAAGTAATAATGACACATTTAATTTGAAATATTTTTAGATTACCCATAATTGATTTCAAGACATTGACTGATCACTGTAAAAGCTTGGTTTTTAGCAGCTGACAAGCTGATGACAAGCATTAATGGATTTTGCAATAAAGAATTTGAATTGGAGAAGGAATTTTGTCAGAAGAAAATGCATGTTTCTGTTATAAAAATGCGTGACAGTGAAGATGGATGCTACATAACTGAAAACACCCTGAAAACTAAGTTAGAAACTTTTTGGCGGAAAGTATAAGGGCCTATAAATGCAACCATTTTATATTGGTGTATTTTTCTCAGACTTGACTTCCATTAAACTTGACTTTTTTGTAGCTACCTTCGGTTGGTGAATTCCAGTCAGGTGGGGCTTAGGTACTTGAGGAACTGTCAAATGCTGACATTCAGAGATACTAAATCCATTTCACTTCTTTGTCTAGAAGTTCAGTTATCCTCTCAGAGGAGGATATCAGGTTAATCTAGTGCAATCTTCTTTTCACAAACTCATGATTCATTTTGTTCCGTTTTCCATTTACCTCTATATTTGAAAGCCTTAAACTGAGGCTATATAACAAAACAAATTCAGTGAGAAAAATGAAGTGGAGAAATAACTTCAGATAGTACTGTATCTGCAACTGATATATTATATAATCAGCTGTTGTAAATTCAGGCTTCTTTTAGATGTATGTCACATCTGATATGCTCTTTACTGTACCAGTTTAAGGTATAGCTTTAATCTCATATTTTCTACAATTGCTGTGATATACAGAAGAGATAGACAAGATAGAGTTCACAGAATCACAGAATTGTTAGAGTTGTAAGGGACCTCTGGAGATCACCCAGTCCAACCCCCCTGCCAAGGCAGGGTGAACTACAGCAGGTGACACAGGAATGCATCCGGGTGGGTTTGGAATATCTCTAGAGAGGGAGACTCCATGACCTCCCTGGGCAGCCTATTCCAGTGCCCTGCCACCCTCAATACAAGGAGGTTCTTCCTCATGTTGAGGTGGAACTCCTTGTGTTTTAGTTTAGGGCCATTGCTCCTCCTCCCCTCCAGAAGAGTCTGTCACCATCCTCTTGGCACCTGCTTTGAGATATTTATATGCATTGATGAGATCCCCTCTCAGTGTTCTCTCCAGACTAAACAGGCCCAGCTCCTGCAGTCTCTCCTCATCAGAGAGATGCTCCAGACCCCTCCAGGCCATTTTTGTGGCCTCTGCTGGACCATCTCCAATAGCTCCATGTCTCTCCTGTACTGAGGAGCCCAGACCTGGACACAGCACTCCAGATGTGGCCTCTCTAGGGCTGAGCAAAGGGAAAGGATCCCCTCCCTGACCTGCTGGCCATGCTCTTCCCAGTGCACCCCATGATCCCATTGGCTCTCCTGGCTGCAAGGACACACTGGCAGCTCAGGGTCAATTTTTCACCCACCAAGACTCGCAGGTCCTTCTCTGCAGAGCTGCTCTGTAGCAGGTCAGTCCCCAGCCTGTGCTGGTACTTGGGGTTATTCCTCAGGTGCAGGACCTTACTCTTGTTGAACCTCATTAGGTTTCTCTCCACCCAGCTCTGCAGCCTGTGAAAATCCCACTGAATGGCAGCGCAGTTAATGCTGTTCTCTTTCTCTTTTCAATAGGTAGGATGTGAGGGGTTTTAAAGATTTTGCATTGGTTTCTGTCTCAAGCAGGTAAATCTGCTGAATAGTAACTTGTCCATTTTTATTACTCACAGTACTGATAAGCATTTTCTTATGATTAGGTATAGTCTTAGAATATTTGTCATACCAGTGATCAGTAAGTCACTCCTAATATGACTCTTATCAAGTGGATATCAAGCAAATATAATTAAATATGAGATATTAAGAATGTTTAGGAAGATAAAAATTAAGCAATCAAAAAATGCTTCACGGATTTTTAATAGTGATGAAAATCACAGAATCATTTAGGAAAACACCCTGTGCTGGCTTTGGCTGGGGTAAAGTCAATTTTCTTCACAGTGGCTTGTATGGGGCTGTGGTTTGGATTTGTACTGAAAACAGAGCTGATAATACAGAGATGTTTTTATTATGGGCCTCTCACTACAAGAAAGCCATTGAGTTGTTGGCTCATGTCCAGAGAATGGCAATGAAGCTGGTAGAAGGGTCTGGAGAGTAAGTCACATGAAGAGCAGCTGAGAAAATAGGGCGTTTTCAGTAGAAGAGGAGGCTCAAGGGAGACCTTATTGCTCTCAACAACTCCCTGAAAGGAGGCTGTAGCCAGGTGGGCATTGATCTCTTGTCCCAAGCAGCGACAAAACATGAAGAAATGGCCTAAAGTTGTACCAGGGGTGGTTCAGATTGGACATCAGGAAGAACTTCTCCACTGAAAGAAGTTAAGTAGTTAAGAAGTTAAGGGGGCTAAGCATTGGAAAAGGCTGCCCAGGGAAGTGGTGAAGTCACCATCCCTGGAAGTGTTCAATAAACAACTGAATGTGGCACTGAGTGCTGTGGTTGAGTTGACAAGGTGGTGATAGATCAAAGGNCACTTCATAGTTTATTTTTGGTTTAAAACAAATCTTTATTTAAAAAAGTTAATGGGGATTGTGTCGAGGAATAATAGCTTCAGCAATGTGGAGACATCACACTGATTAGTTCATCAGCTTTTGTCAATTTTTACTGATTTTCATTCTTCCTACCATATGCAATCCTTAACTAATGCTAAGTTTTGTTACTGTAACAAGAAAAATAATGGGTTTTGCTTAAAGTGATAAATAAGTATTAGGATATCAAAGGAAATGTAAGCCTTGTGGTTTTAAATTATAACTTAAGAAATTATTATATATTTTACTTATTTTTCATAGTTTTAATTTTTTTAGCAGTCAAGACCAAATTAAAAGGAAATATTTATGTAGAATTTCAAAGAAAAGAATGAAAAACTAAGAAAAAAAAATGATAAACTCCGTATGATTAATTATTGGCTGTATAGTGGAAGAGAAAGCAGAAGGTGTAGCTTTATAAATTTCAGTGGTATAGAACATGTAACAGATTTTCTTGCATGGGTAAAGGTTCGACAGCACTCTGCAGACAGCAAATGCTGTCTTACTTTTGTTCTGCAAGAAGCTGATCATGTAGCCTTTGTAAAGTGTTTCCCATGACATCAAGGCAAGTTGTGCCTGGATAAAGATGGAATGATCAGTTATTGTGCTGGCAGATAAGTGGTACATTTTAAACCGAGTTCGCCCTTAACACTCTTTTAAACACAAAGTTTTAAATCTTTTGTGCTCAAGAGGTAAAATAACTGATGTAAGAAGTTGCTCTGAGTAGCTGCCTTTCAAGGAGAATCAATGTTGTGAATGTTTAATGGAAATTTACTTTTTATTTCATTACTAATAAAAATGCATTGTGTAGATTAATTTCCAGGTGGATCTGAAAGGACTGGGTGAACTTAGCAGTTACCATCAAAAAAAAATCTGATTATTGAATGAGGATCACATTGGTTTGGCTGTTAGTTAATCACGTTTGTGGTATAATACAGCTGTCCCAGGTATGTTCTAACAAGGAGAAACAAGGTGAAAAATTGAAAATAATCTAAGTTAAGCTTTTGGTGATCTCCTTACTCTCTTCATGTGTCTATTTGACTTTAATTTTTATGTCACTCCTGTGTGTATCTCACCCTCGGAGGTGAAGGTTTTACTTAATGAAATTGGCAACAGGGTGAAAAAATTCACTTTTGCCTTTCCAAAATTTTTAAAAAACAGTTGCTTACATAAAAAAAAGCCCAGTTAAATGAAATTGAATCCAACTTTTTACCAACTTTTTAATCTTTCATAAAATCAATTGAAGTAATTGGACTAAGTAATAATGACACATTTAATTTGAAATATTTTTAGATTACCCATAATTGATTTCAAGACATTGACTGATCACTGTAAAAGCTTGGTTTTTAGCAGCTGACAAGCTGATGACAAGCATTAATGGATTTTGCAATAAAGAATTTGAATTGGAGAAGGAATTTTGTCAGAAGAAAATGCATGTTTCTGTTATAAAAATGCGTGACAGTGAAGATGGATGCTACATAACTGAAAACACCCTGAAAACTAAGTTAGAAACTTTTTGGCGGAAAGTATAAGGGCCTATAAATGCAACCATTTTATATTGGTGTATTTTTCTCAGGCTTGACTTCCATTAAACTTGACTTTTTTGTAGCTACCTTCGGTTGGTGAATTCCAGTCAGGTGGGGCTTAGGTACTTGAGGAACTGTCAAATGCTGACATTCAGAGATACTAAATCCATTTCACTTCTTTGTCTAGAAGTTCAGTTATCCTCTCAGAGGAGGATATCAGGTTAATCTAGTGCAATCTTCTTTTCACAAACTCATGATTCATTTTGTTCCGTTTTCCATTTACCTCTATATTTGAAAGCCTTAAACTGAGGCTATATAACAAAACAAATTCAGTGAGAAAAATGAAGTGGAGAAATAACTTCAGATAGTACTGTATCTGCAACTGATATATTATATAATCAGCTGTTGTAAATTCAGGCTTCTTTTAGATGTATGTCACATCTGATATGCTCTTTACTGTACCAGTTTAAGGTATAGCTTTAATCTCATATTTTCTACAATTGCTGTGATATACAGAAGAGATAGACAAGATAGAGTTCACAGAATCACAGAATTGTTAGAGTTGTAAGGGACCTCTGGAGATCACCCAGTCCAACCCCCCTGCCAAGGCAGGGTGAACTACAGCAGGTGACACAGGAATGCATCCGGGTGGGTTTGGAATATCTCTAGAGAGGGAGACTCCATGACCTCCCTGGGCAGCCTATTCCAGTGCCCTGCCACCCTCAATACAAGGAGGTTCTTCCTCATGTTGAGGTGGAACTCCTTGTGTTTTAGTTTAGGGCCATTGCTCCTCCTCCCCTCCAGAAGAGTCTGTCACCATCCTCTTGGCACCTGCTTTGAGATATTTATATGCATTGATGAGATCCCCTCTCAGTGTTCTCTCCAGACTAAACAGGCCCAGCTCCTGCAGTCTCTCCTCATCAGAGAGATGCTCCAGACCCCTCCAGGCCATTTTTGTGGCCTCTGCTGGACCATCTCCAATAGCTCCATGTCTCTCCTGTACTGAGGAGCCCAGACCTGGACACAGCACTCCAGATGTGGCCTCTCTAGGGCTGAGCAAAGGGAAAGGATCCCCTCCCTGACCTGCTGGCCATGCTCTTCCCAGTGCACCCCATGATCCCATTGGCTCTCCTGGCTGCAAGGACACATTGGCAGCTCAGGGTCAATTTTTCACCCACCAAGACTCGCAGGTCCTTCTCTGCAGAGCTGCTCTGTAGCAGGTCAGTCCCCAGCCTGTGCTGGTACTTGGGGTTATTCCTCAGGTGCAGGACCTTACTCTTGTTGAACCTCATTAGGTTTCTCTCCACCCAGCTCTGCAGCCTGTGAAAATCCCACTGAATGGCAGCGCAGTTAATGCTGTTCTCTTTCTCTTTTCAATAGGTAGGATGTGAGGGGTTTTAAAGATTTTGCATTGGTTTCTGTCTCAAGCAGGTAAATCTGCTGAATAGTAACTTGTCCATTTTTATTACTCACAGTACTGATAAGCATTTTCTTATGATTAGGTATAGTCTTAGAATATTTGTCATACCAGTGATCAGTAAGTCACTCCTAATATGACTCTTATCAAGTGGATATCAAGCAAATATAATTAAATATGAGATATTAAGAATGTTTAGGAAGATAAAAATTAAGCAATCAAAAAATGCTTCACGGATTTTTAATAGTGATGAAAATCACAGAATCATTTAGGAAAACACCCTGTGCTGGCTTTGGCTGGGGTAAAGTCAATTTTCTTCACAGTGGCTTGTATGGGGCTGTGGTTTGGATTTGTACTGAAAACAGAGCTGATAATACAGAGATGTTTTTATTATGGGCCTCTCACTACAAGAAAGCCATTGAGTTGTTGGCTCATGTCCAGAGAATGGCAATGAAGCTGGTAGAAGGGTCTGGAGAGTAAGTCACATGAAGAGCAGCTGAGAAAATAGGGCGTTTTCAGTAGAAGAGGAGGCTCAAGGGAGACCTTATTGCTCTCAACAACTCCCTGAAAGGAGGCTGTAGCCAGGTGGGCATTGATCTCTTGTCCCAAGCAGCGACAAAACATGAAGAAATGGCCTAAAGTTGTACCAGGGGTGGTTCAGATTGGACATCAGGAAGAACTTCTCCACTGAAAGAAGTTAAGTAGTTAAGAAGTTAAGGGGGCTAAGCATTGGAAAAGGCTGCCCAGGGAAGTGGTGAAGTCACCATCCCTGGAAGTGTTCAATAAACAACTGAATGTGGCACTGAGTGCTGTGGTTGAGTTGACAAGGTGGTGATTGATCAAAGGTTGCACTGGATGATCTTAGAGGCCTTTTCCAGACATCATGATTCCATAAATGCTGAGCAGTGCTTGCAGAGGCCTTTTCTGCTTCTTGTACTGCTACACTGGTGGGGAGGCTGGGGATGCATGGGAAGCTGGGAGAAGACACAGCTGTGTCATCTGACCCCAAATGACCAGAAGGATATTCCATATAGAATGACATCCTGCTCAGCATAGAAAGACCGAGGAAGAAGGAAGAAGGGGGGGACACTTGGAGTGATGGTGTTTGTCTTCCCAAGTAACTGTTGCCCTGCTTTCCTGGGGATGGGCTGAACACCTGCCTGCTCCTGGGAAGTGATGAATCACTTCCTTTTTGTGCTTTGTTTGTATATGCAGCTGTTGCTTTACCTGTTAAACTGCCTTTATCTCAACCTAAAATATTTTTAGCTTTTACTCTTCCAATCCTGCTGGTGGGGGAGTGGGCGAGTGGCTGTGTGAGGCTTGATTTCTGGATGGGGTTAAACCATGGAGACCCATAAGAATACGGAGTCCAACTATCAAACTTACACTGCCAGGTTCACCACTAAATCATGACCCTAAGGACCACACCCACCTGTCTTTTAAATACCTCCAGGGATGGTGAGTCCAATACACCCCCGGGCCAATTCCAACTTGACACCATTTCCAGCTTGACCTTTTGCTTTTTCCTTGTGAGAAGTCATTGACACTCACCTCACTACAGCCGCCTTTCAGATAGTTGTAGAAAGTGAAAAGGTGTCCCCTGAACATCTTTTTCTCCAGGCTAAACAGCAGCTGTTCCCTGAGTCACTCCTCATGAAACAGGACTGGCCCCAGTGCTGAGCGCTGGGGAACACCACTGGTGTCTGTCCGGCAGCTGGATGTGACTCCATTCCTCAGTCCTTCTTGGACTTCCTTACCCTTCAGGACTGCCTCCGAAGGCACTCTGTCAACCAGGCTCCTAAACAGCCAAACTCTGCTCTCTCTAAGTCTAGGTGTCAGTTCTGCTGACTCTATAATTTCCTGTTTTCTGTTTCCAAAACAAC
>VZRS01000902.1:775792-863045 GCA_013398055.1 Ifrita kowaldi | reverse complement strand
ATGGGCCTCTCACTACAAGAAAGCCATTGAGTTGTTGGCTCATGTCCAGAGAATGGCAATGAAGCTGGTAGAAGGGTCTGGAGAGTAAGTCACATGAAGAGCAGCTGAGAAAATAGGGCGTTTTCAGTAGAAGAGGAGGCTCAAGGGAGACCTTATTGCTCTCAACAACTCCCTGAAAGGAGGCTGTAGCCAGGTGGGCATTGATCTCTTGTCCCAAGCAGCGACAAAACATGAAGAAATGGCCTAAAGTTGTACCAGGGGTGGTTCAGATTGGACATCAGGAAGAACTTCTCCACTGAAAGAAGTTAAGTAGTTAAGAAGTTAAGGGGGCTAAGCATTGGAAAAGGCTGCCCAGGGAAGTGGTGAAGTCACCATCCCTGGAAGTGTTCAATAAACAACTGAATGTGGCACTGAGTGCTGTGGTTGAGTTGACAAGGTGGTGATTGATCAAAGGTTGCACTGGATGATCTTAGAGGCCTTTTCCAGACATCATGATTCCATAAATGCTGAGCAGTGCTTGCAGAGGCCTTTTCTGCTTCTTGTACTGCTACACTGGTGGGGAGGCTGGGGATGCATGGGAAGCTGGGAGAAGACACAGCTGTGTCATCTGACCCCAAATGACCAGAAGGATATTCCATATGGAATGACATCCTGCTCAGCATAGAAAGACCGAGGAAGAAGGAAGAAGGGGGGGACACTTGGAGTGATGGTGTTTGTCTTCCCAAGTAACTGTTGCCCTGCTTTCCTGGGGATGGGCTGAACACCTGCCTGCTCCTGGGAAGTGATGAATCACTTCCTTTTTGTGCTTTGTTTGTATATGCAGCTGTTGCTTTACCTGTTAAACTGCCTTTATCTCAACCTAAAATATTTTTAGCTTTTACTCTTCCAATCCTGCTGGTGGGGGAGTGGGCGAGTGGCTGTGTGAGGCTTGATTTCTGGATGGGGTTAAACCATGGAGACCCATAAGAATACGGAGTCCAACTATCAAACTTACACTGCCAGGTTCACCACTAAATCATGACCCTAAGGACCACACCCACCTGTCTTTTAAATACCTCCAGGGATGGTGAGTCGAATACACCCCCGGGCCAATTCCAACTTGACACCATTTCCAGCTTGACCTTTTGCTTTTTCCTTGTGAGAAGTCATTGACACTCACCTCACTACAGCCGCCTTTCAGATAGTTGTAGAAAGTGAAAAGGTGTCCCCTGAACATCTTTTTCTCCAGGCTAAACAGCAGCTGTTCCCTGAGTCACTCCTCATGAAACAGGACTGGCCCCAGTGCTGAGCGCTGGGGAACACCACTGGTGTCTGTCCGGCAGCTGGATGTGACTCCATTCCTCAGTCCTTCTTGGACTTCCTTACCCTTCAGGACTGCCTCCGAAGGCACTCTGTCAACCAGGCTCCTAAACAGCCAAACTCTGCTCTCTCTAAGTCTAGGTGTCAGTTCTGCTGACTCTATAATTTCCTGTTTTCTGTTTCCAAAACAACCACCATATCACCCGGCAGTCCCTCTCTGTTCCCAAACAACAGGTCCAGTGGAGCATCTTCCCTAGATGACTCCCTCACTGGCTGTATGAGGAAGTTCTCTTCCACACACCCCGGGAAATTCCTAGACTGCTTCCTCTCTTCTGTGTTTCTGTATTTTCATCAGATGGATAGGAAATTGAAGTCTCTCATGAGAACAAAACTTAGCGACTCTGAGACTTCTCTCAGCTGCTTATGGTAAAGTTCATTTGCCTATTCATCCCATGTGGGTGATCTATAACAGACTCACACCAGGATATCTGCCTTGGTGGCCTTCTCCTGATTCTTACCCATAAACACTCAACCCTGTTGTCACCATCCTCAAGCTCTAGACAGTGACAACACTGTCAGTTTTGTTTAAAAAATATTGATACAGAGATCTGCTGATAAAAAAAAAAAAAAAGACACTACGGCAACATTAGCCCAAGGAAAGTGCTTTGTGAAAAAAAAAAAAAAAAAAAACAAAAAACCAACACCAGAATTTGTCAAGGTTCAACTGTTTCAACAAGGCTTGAGAGATAGGACAGCTTCCAAGTTCCAAGGGGATCCCGTCTCTATCTGCAAGGAGAAAGCAAACTGTGTTTGAACTAACTGAACCTTTTCATTTTGATATTTCTACTATTGCTGTTTTGCAAAAATCAATTAGGAAGGTAATGGTTTAATTCCAAAGAAAATGTAAATACTACCCACCTGTTCTCTTCAGCACTAAGCAGTCAGGTTATACAGAGAGGAAGAGGAGGTTTTTCCCCATCTTGTTTTTTAAGGCAAGTTACTGAAAGTCAGTTAATGCTCAGAGTCTGCCAAAGGTACTTAATATATGCCTTAGTTTGATGAGCTGTAAGTGCCTACTTTTTCTTTTTCCTTTGTTTTTTTGTCATTTTCTTCCGTGGTCAATACTTGATAGCTCTTGGGAAAAGAGAAGCTCTTAGATGCTAATATTCTTTAATGTCTGGTATATTTATTTCTGTAAGAGCTGTCTTGAAATGGGTGGGATTTTTGACAGCTACAGTACACTAAGCATTGATCTACTTAAAAGGGCATCATTTGGTATTCTCGGAGATCTTTGAGGAAGTTTGTTTCTAGTTAAAATGACATTTTCCCATTTGCCATTTGATGTAAGTGTAGCACAAAGGGCTGTGTACAGAGTACAAGGATATAGGTGAGCCTTTGCTTTATGGAGAGTGATAATCTGCAGTTCACGTACAAGTTGGAAGGCACAGGATATACTGAAATGGATAAGAGGGACCAAAAAAATCTTATTTCTTTAATGGGGGGAAGCTGTGCAATTATGCAATTCATTAGTTTGCCTGGGTGCTCTGATGCTCTTAAAATTTAGGTAAGAAGACAACTGTGTGAGTGCATATGAGTACAGTAATGATCAGTTCCTGTCCCCACTGAATTAGAGCATTCCCCCATTCCCCTGAAGTCACCAATATCTATGCTGCCTGTGCCAGCACAGGTATGAAATAGTGAAACATCTGGCAGGACCCTGCTCCCAGGTCACTCCCCCTCTCCCCAGCAGCTGGCTGCTGAGTGGGCAGCCATGGGCAGCCAAATGCCACCCCTCCCCAGCAAGGGAAAAAGAGCTGCTCAAAGGTGGAATGGAGAAGCAGAGAGCAAAAAGAAGATAAGAGAAAGAGCTGTATTTTATTAATTCTCAGTGCAGTTTTCAAGCAGAAAGTTTGACCCAGGGAGCTGGTTGGAGCAGTCTGTCAGCATTGCAGCAGTTGTGATTGGAAACTTTCTTCACACCTTTTGACCTACTTAGTAGTGAAGATTTATGTGTCCATTCACAGCTAGAATCTCATCTTGCTTTTAAAGAATAAAATGTAAGATTGCCCTCTTTACTTTTAGACATTCTTGTTATTGTAGATCAATGAAAAAGCCAAAAAAAAGAAGTTCTGAAATATTTGTGTATGATTAACAATTTATCAAGTTGTCGTATAGCTACTTCTCTTTGTTTTCTACTTGCTTCAGGGTTTGCAGAACTGCCTGTAGGGCTGGAGAGAGAAGTATTAGCAGTTCTTACCTTCAAAAAAACCCCACCAAACAAAAACCCAGCTGTAGGCATGTCTCAAATCCCAGTAGTACAAGTGTGTGCACATATATTCTTGTTTAAGCTCAAAATGGCTATGAAACGGAAGCTCCGTCTGTTAGTTGTTTATTTTGCTGTATCTTAATTGTATTGTATGTGCAGGAGTTATCTCAGCAGTCACATTTGGTGAGACATTACCACGTTTCATAGAGGATTAATAAAGATACACCCAAGAGTAAATATATTTGACAATTATGATATTATTAGAAATGCTCCATTTAAAAAAAAAAAAAATGTTTCATAGCAAAGTTTTACGCTTATTATGTTTGGCTCTCTGTCTGTTTCTTTTCAAATGTGCCTACGCCAGTTTATCAACCCCAAAACGCTACTTTTCAATCTAGACTTGTGTCAAAAAGTGCAAGCCTTTGTTAATTAGAGTCAAATTCAACTTGAAGATTAAATGGGCCTCTATCAATTTTAGATTATTTATCTATTATATAACAACTTTTCTGTTAATTCATTGAGTATGCAGAGGAGTAAAGACAAGAACCAAGGTCAAGTGAAAAATGCAATGGAGCTGATTCCTTAGGGTTCAGAGGGACCATTAAGATTAGACTGACTTCTCTCTAACACTTTCTGTAGCTCTGGTACTGCACACAAAGTTGTAAGATTGATTTACAACTTTTCTTTTAGCAATCAGTCCGATTATGACTGAAAGATCTGGAGAGAACACCAGAAACCAAAATATTTCTTTGGCATTTTTCACGCTTAAAAATTTACAATTGTTATTCTGAACATGTCCAGCTTCCTCTTGCTATCATTATATACTTTATTTTGCTGTATTGATGGCTGCCTGTTATTACTGATTTCTTTCGTCGTGGACCTTTTCAGACAGTAATTTCCTGTTAACTGTGTCTTAGCCTAGATAAAATAGCAAGCAATCAAAAATGGCCAAAATAAGACACATTTCCAACTTTGTCTTTTGCTATTGATGAGGTTCAGCTAAACCAGAGGACCCACAGCAAAGGATCAAAGTCTCAATGATTGTGAAAAGGACTGAATTCATTACTATGTGCATAATTCCAGATTTAATTTATTTTTAAAGGTAACTAGTATTCTACGATTTGGAAGTAATTGTTCCTAGAATCATAGAATTGTTAAGGTTGGAAAAGATCTTCAAGATCACCAAGACCATCAACATGTTTACCATTAAACCACGTCCTCAAGTGCCATATCTGCACATTTTTTGAGCAGTTCTGTGGATGGTGACTCTACCACTCCCCTGGACAGTCTAATCCAATGCTTTACCAACCTTTCTGTGAAGAAATTTTTCCTAACATCCAATCTAAATCTTCCCTGGCACAGCTTGAGGCTGTTTGCTCTTGTCCTGTCACTTGTTGTCTGAAAGAAAAGACCAATGCCCACCCCACTACAGCCCCCTGAGCCTCTTCTCCAGACTAAACAACCTCAGTTGCTCCTCATCAGAGTTGTGCTTCAGACCCTTCCTCAGCTCCACTGCCATTCTCTGGACAGGCTCCAGCACCTCAATGTCTTTCTTGTAGTGAGAGGCCCAAACCTGAGCACAGTATTGAAGTCGCAGCCTTTGCAGTATAAAAATAACTGCTCCTATCCTCTGGATAGGAAAACAAAAACAAAAACGAAAAGGTAAGAAGATAAGAAAAAAACCTTAATAATGCAGATGACCTTCTGGTTGTGTTCTTTCATGAACTCTTCTGAGCTTGGATTCATGTCCAGTGTCTGCATTACTTTTTGTGTAATTGCAACTGAAGTGATGAATGTTTCGTATATTTTCGTCTATTCATGTCTTAGATGTTATGTCAGTTTGTGTTATCATTCCGAACATTTGCAACTTTCTGTATGCAGAATCAGGATTGTTTAATTAATTGGGATCAAAACAACTGATCTCTGACAAGCATTATAGAGCAAATTATTGCGTAATTCCTGTGACATTTTGAAGGTGGGGAGTAATGGAGGGGAGCAGTAAGTAGGGACAGTGCTGAGCACCATAACTCATTCTGTTTGGAAGCCTCATATTTATTGGTCTGTCAAGCAATTATCACGAAGTCCAGGAGAGCAATTCAATTTACACTGATCTTAATGGTCAGTTTAATTGAATTAGGCCTTATCAGCGAGATGTATGTTAAGAAGGTTTTGGTTTACTGCAGACTAGAACTATTGCTGAAAATTTGACTATGTTAGGTTTCACAAGACGAGCAATCTGGGGCTTCATAACTGAGAGAGACAGCATTGAAAAAAATGGTTGAGACAAACTGTACTGGTTTAGTACTGATTTAAAACAAAATGAATGCTCCAGAATAGGTCAATAATGTGCTGCTGGAGATGTCGTGCTCACTGCTTCTTGTGTGTCTGTAATTTTGCTTTTGGGGATATTTTTGATTTTATTTTGGTTTTGTTTTTTATGTTTTGGTAATGGTTTTGTTTTTCTTTTTTACACTCCTGGCACAGTTGTGGGATCAGTCATGGCACTGGTCAAAGAAAACTAGAATATAATCTGAAGCAAACACACATTTCCTGGATGCAAATGTTATTTTCTTTTACAGTAGTATCTTTTCCGATCTTTATTAAGTAAGTTTGGATGAATAAGCCTTACTAAAAATGGAATATAAATGTTATCTCTAATTGTCTTGTAGACAAGATCATTTTTATTAAGGTAAAAGCAGACCATACAATGGGAATATAAAATGAACAGGACTTTCAGGCAAATGAATACAATCAGAAGACTAGAAGAAACAAAGGCCAAAAATCAGGAAGGAAATTAAGAGCTCTGTATTTCCAAAGAAACACAGAAAAAAAAGTTATACACTGAATTTTACGGAAAAAAGTGATGTGCTTTTCTTGAATCAATTGTACTGGATTTACAGCTTGCTTCTCTTTCCTGAGAGATGTGGGGAGTTCTGGAAATGAGGTCCAGCCTTCAGGCTACCCAAGGATGTGTTCAGCACAAGCAAGTCTTTGTGAGGGGTCTGGTTTAAAACTCGTTTTACCAAAGCCATTCAGTTGAAATCAAACCCTGACATAGTCTGAGAGTGCTCAAAACCCCTGTTCCTGATTGTTGCTACAAGAAACTGCCCAGAAGAAAGCAGTGCTTTTGAGGGGCAGTGTGTGAAGGATGGAGCCGCGCAGATTCCTTGAGGTGTGCGGAGGTGTTGGCTTCACTTAGAATCTGCCCCAGATGCTTCCCTGTAGTGCTGAAAGGGAAAAATAAATGTAACTGGATCAAAAGTTAAGGAAGGAAATGAGGTGCAGGAGAAGAGAGTGACAATAGGGCCTGTCCTGCAGAAGTCTGGGGAGCTCTGCCAGAGACATCTGCCACTGCCTGAGGAGGCTTGTGGCAACAGAAAAGCCTCACAAGAGAAAGCAGGGGCTGGGATATGTTGCGTAATTCTTACTGTATAGCTTGCCTAATTATGACGTTATCCAAACTCCACAGAAACATCAATTTCCAGAAAATTGTGATTACAAATCTATGTGAAACTGCAGTTTATAAAATTATCAGAAATCATTACATGCAGCAAACAGCATTTGGATCTCAAGATTTTCTGACAGTTGTCTGTACATAAGGTTGACTTTTTTGGTAGTTCAGTACTGAAGTCTGATTGGTCTTTGAGAGAGGGTTTGCATGAAGATAAGAATTTAATAATGTTTCTTTTACTTTATCACAATGCCAGCTGAAAATTGGACAAGCTTCAGTACGTTATGCTATATCTGATAATATCTTCAGTGCCAATGTGTGCAGTTTAAATTCAGTATGTATAGTCTGCCAGGGCAGAAGCTGCTTTTTCATCTCCATTCATGCAAGCAGTCATCATACCGCCACAGTAACAGCAGTCCTTGAATAATTCTGAGAAACTGAGTCAGAATGCTTATAATTATAATGGTGAAGTAATTTTGGAAGGAATTAGCATCTAAAGGATCTTTATTGCACCTTAAATTTTAGGTATATTACTCAGGGAAACATCCCTGATTCCATAGATTTATTTCTCATGTATTTATACATTACTTTTCAGACAGATTACAGTGGGCAGTGCAGTAATGGTTCACTAACACATATCACTTGTCAGCATCCAACTCAGGATGGATAAAAACCTTTCCAACAGACAGGTGATTTTTTTTTATGCTTTATTAAAACTGCATGGTAAAACTTACACCTTTGATTTCCTTACCTAATGAGGCAGTCCTTTGCCATCACAAACAAGACATTAGACTGAATAGACACATTTGGGTTAATCTTACATAGAATATCATCAGGTAGTCCAAGCTGTGAATGTATAAAGGAACTGAAAATGGAAAAATTACAGCCACCTGATATAAGGAGATATATTTCTGCCTCATTTGAGATGTTTTCAGGCCTGCAAGTATGATACAGCCATAATGATCTTTTTTTTTCCTCTCATACCTTCCTTTTTGGAAAAAAAGTCAAAATATCATTATAACTAGTAACTTTGAGGAAAACACTGTTTTAAAAGCTGTGTGACTGCTTGGTAGGCTGTTATCACTTGATAACACTGGCAAGAAAAAGGGTAAAACGGAAGTACAAAAATGGGAGAGCAAGTTGATGAAAAATTTGTGGGTCAAACATATATACACACTTGTATACACAAACATATATATCCACTCCAAACCTTGAAATATAAGACTACATTAAATATAAGAATACATTAAAATTCTGTATACTTACATACACTCTCTCTCTACATATATATATATTTAATGTATACGGAAGTGTGAGAAAATACAGAATATGTTTATTTGTCTACATTTATAGGAAGATAAAGAGACATGCTCTGAATGTTCAGTTAGGCCTCTTGAGCCCAGCACAAAGGAACAGCTATGTCCCTCCATAATGTGACACTAAATAGAGCAGATGTTGACTTTAGGTCTTGAAGCAAAATCAATTTCTATTGAGGTTTTGCCTTTGACCTCAGCAAAATCAGGATTTTGCCTGTTGTTTTATCAAATTATTCTTTCTGAAAGCCTTTTTGGTTTTGAGTTTTTTTGTTATTGTTGGTTATTTTTTCCCTCTAGCTATTTTTTTTTCTAATCCCAGATTATCAAATATCATTCCAGTGAGGAAAACATGTATCTCTCTGCATAAAGCTCACTCAGTAGTAACAGCTCTCAGCTGCAGAAGAGCATAGCAGGTTTCCTTATGGAAGGCTCTGTCTCAACAAGCAGTTTGTAAGGACTGCTTATACTCTTTGTATAAACTCTGGATTTTCTTGGTCTTTCAAAAACATGAAAGTATCTCTCTTGTGTTCCAAATTATTTAGGGACACAAAGATAAACAAGGTCTCTGCTCTGATATCAAACCACCCACATGGCATTTACTTTTCAATGGCTGAATTCCCAGCTTCTGGTTCCTCAGTGGATATATAGCACAGCTGCTCTATAACTCTCCTTCCGCAAGTCAACCCCTTCTGGTAGTGGTGGATAGAGAAGCTTCAGCAACATGGGAGGAAGGAAAAGACTGTGGTAGGCAAGGTGAGAAGCTGGTGAAGGCATTTATTTGGGTAGGGTAGGAGGGATGGTCCTTGAGAGCTCTGGGCAGTTCTTCCAGCCCCCGAGGTGGATGGGTGTTGGAGAATGAGAGTTGGTGGTCCTAAGGTATGACTCTCCATAGCGACCTGTCACTAGGGGGGCTCCACAGGGCTCCATCCTCCGCCCTGTGCTCTTCAGTATCTTCATAAATGACTTCGATGCAAACTGGAAGGGATATTCAGCAAGTCTGCAGATGATACAAAACTGGGAGGAGCTGTTGATTCCCTTTAAGGCAGGGAGGACCTGCAGAAAGACCTCGGCAAATTAAGAGGCCTGGGCGGCCACCAACCCAATTCAACAGGGAAAGTTCTGAATTCTGCACCTGGTATGGGATAACCCTGGATGTATAGACAGATTGGGCAATAAGAAGCTGGAAAGCAGCGCCAGGAAAAGGGGCCTGGGGGTCCTGGTTGATGGAAAGTTGAACATGAGCCAGCAGTGCCCTGGCAGCCAGGATGGACATCTCCATCCTGGGGGCATNACAACTTCCCCATGAGGGGAAGAGGAGGGGCAGGCACTGATCTCTGCTCTCTGTGACCACTGACAGGACCCAAGGGAATGGCCTGAAGTTGTGTCAGGGGAGATTTAGGTTGGAATATTAGGAAAAGTTTCTTCCCTCAGAGGGTGTTTGGGTGCTGGAACAGGCTCCCCAGGGCAGTGGTCACAGCACCCGCCTCACAGAGTTCAAAGAACATTTGGACGATGCTCTCAGGCACATGGGGTGATTCTTGAGGCTTTCCTGTGCAAGGCCAGGAGCTGGACTCAATGAATCTTGTGGGTCCCTTGCAACTCAGAACATTCTGTGATTCTAGGAGTCCCATATCAGGGAAGAATCTGAAGCTAAGCCGTGGGGTATGATTTTAGACTTGTTTTTCTCACCAGATGAAGAACACTTCACACATGACATGGACGGTTGTGTGTGACAGAGTAGTTTTATACTCCTTTTGGGTGTCATTAAAAAAAAGTTGTGGACTTTCTTGCCATAAGTCCAGATAGAGTTTCAATCTGTAAGCAATCTTTAAAAATAAATTACCGACTTTCATAGAAAGCACTTAAGTTTTGAATAGCAATAATTTTGTCCAGGTGTAAGAGTACCTAAGCAGTGGTGCTTGGACATTTAGAGGTATTTTTGCTCACATCGGCTAGTAATACCCCTCCTGTGGAGCTTAGGAAAAAAAGAACAGAAATTATTTTGAAAAATGCCAAACAAACATCAAAGATGAAAAATAACTGTTTCTATTGAATTAGTATTTTGACAAAGTCTTTGCTGCATGAGGCCTGTCCTTATGTGCCTGTGGGGAAGAGGTACAGAGGAGAGATGGAGGCAACTGCCCTTTGCAGCGCATGCCTGCCCTACTGCAGAGTGATGGAATACAATTGCTGCAAGGAAGAGTAGATTGCATTGAAAATTGCTGTTTCTTCTTCCCAACCAGAATTAAGAAATCAAGCAACGTGCTCTGGCTCATCCTAGACTCCTCTATGCTCTCTAACCATTATTTTGTTGTTACTTACTAATTTATGTAACTGAGTGTGTTTGCTGGTTTTTTACTGCCTTTTATTTCTCAATGCCTTTTCATGCTCATGTCATATTTGTTTTTAAGGTCTTGGGAATAGACACTGTGGTCCTGTCTTTCTACACTACCTGTTTCTCCAAGACATGGTTGCAGCAGCGGTTTCCCTGTTATCAGAGTTACAAGGAGTAAATAACTATATTGTGATTATTATAGCAACCCTATTTGTAATTCCTTATTAACTGTACTGTGTTGTGCTAGTGCTTGCTATCAAGTACATGTTCAGTCATGCACAGTTTCTGCTGAATTTTGTTTGAAAAACAGGAGAAAGAAAACACGTGACCTGTTTTGCTCATAAAAGAGGCTTGAATTAGCATTTCTGAGCCTTCGAGAAGTGTGGCAACTCCCTGTTCTGGTGTGAGATGTGCTCAGCCCTGCTGTAGGCATCAAGGCATTCCCCATGCTGTAAATGGCAAGGAGAACACACCTAGATGCTCTATTATCTTGTGCATTCAATTAAAAAAGTTTTAGCTGTTGCCTTCCCATAACTGACTCAGTAGTTCTAGAGGTTTAATCTAACAAGTTTAACTGAAAACTTACTTTCAAGTAACCTTCTAGTCTGTTGTCATACAAGATGCTAAATCTTGATTCAGAGTACAACCCGGAATAGGACATGAAATGACCTTAGGTTTCAATTGAATGGATTGTTACAGTGAATGAAGAGACACTGATTCTTTGGGTGACGAATACAAAGCATTAGCTTTTGTTAGGAGACTGCTGTATAGTTTGTGATAATTTATTTTAAATTGAGTCTGATGTCAAAGGAATACTAATTCATATAATTTTTTAACACACATTCCAAGGTATATCATAACTCTACTTGCACTGGCTACAAAAGACACTTTTGCTTACCTATTAAATCACCAGACTTTAGAGATATTCACAGTGTTTAAATACATACCACACTGTCCTGCAATGGAGTGATCCTAAGCATTTCCTATCTCCACATCTCCTGCCTCATCAAACCACATGGTTTTATGTGGCCGTGTCTGACAGACAGCCACGGCCTAACTGCGCTCTACAGCCCACTTGAAATACTGATGTAAATTGTCTCTTGATCAATGCTTTGCCCACTGCTTTCTCTCCACAGATGTTTTTAAAACTATCCTGTTAACTACTAAAGGAAAATTTTAATTAATTCTGATATAGTCTCTAAACTGGGATTGGAAGAGATTTATGGGAGAATAACAGTTAATAATGTAATAATCAGGTTAACTGGAATAATCAGGACAAAAAGAGGAAGATTCTTTTGTCCATAATATCCTCCCTACTGATTAAAATTTTAAAAATTAAAAATCAACAAACAAACAAAACCCAAAGAACCCTTTCAGGCTTAGAGCAAGCATGCTTGTTGAGAGACAGCAGATTATGTTGAAGTTTGTTGTGGTAATATGTGTTGTACTTATCCTTCTTGTCTTTTAGTTTACAAAAGAAAAAAAAAAAAGAAGGGGAAGTAAATCGTACCTTTTCTACTTTATTTGCTGACTAGAACTAGGGAAGAATATACTGCAGATACATATATACTGTTACATATGAAAGAGATACAAGCTGGTTTTAGGGAAAGGATACACAAAAAGAGGACTGCACTGAAAAGCAGTTCCTGCTTGATGAAGTAGGTAACCTTTTTTTCTTAGGGACTTTAAGCTCTGTTGAATAGGATTGTAAAAGCAGGAAGCATAATCTCTNTGATGTAAATTGTCTCTTGATCAATGCTTTGCCCACTGCTTTCTCTCCACAGATGTTTTTAAAACTATCCTGTTAACTACTAAAGGAAAATTTTAATTAATTCTGATATAGTCTCTAAACTGGGATTGGAAGAGATTTATGGGAGAATAACAGTTAATAGTGTAATAATCAGGTTAACTGGAATAATCAGGACAAAAAGAGGAAGATTCTTTTGTCCATAATATCCTCCCTACTGATTAAAATTTTAAAAATTAAAAATCAACAAACAAACAAAACCCAAAGAACCCTTTCAGGCTTAGAGCAAGCATGCTTGTTGAGAGACAGCAGATTATGTTGAAGTTTGTTGTGGTAATATGTGTTGTACTTATCCTTCTTGTCTTTTTGTTTTCAAAAAAAAAAAAAAAAAAGAAGGGGAAGTAAATCGTACCTTTTCTACTTTATTTGCTGACTAGAACTAGGGAAGAATATACTGCAGATACATATATACTGTTACATATGAAAGAGATACAAGCTGGTTTTAGGGAAAGGATACACAAAAAGAGGACTGCACTGAAAAGCAGTTCCTGCTTGATGAAGTAGGTAGCCTTTTTTTCTTAGGGACTTTAAGCTCTTTTGAATAGGATTGTAAAAGCAGGAAGCATAATCTCTCTCTCAGACAGGCGAAAGCTGTACCCCAGTGTTCAAACAAAAAGCAGACAGAAACACAAGTGCTTCCAAAATGTTACTGCCTTGCCCTGTGTCCCCGGAGTGCTGCTGCCCTGCTGCTGCAGCCTGCCCTCCAGAAACCCTGGGTGAACGAGGAGGGCCGCTACTGCTGGGGAAACTAAGATTACTGATTAGGAGAGAACATAATCAGGTAGATTGAGCCTGTGGAGGGAGAAACCATTCCAGCGAGGAGGGAGGGAGCGCAGCACACGCTGGCTGTGTACCTTGGGAGAGTACCTTGCTGCTGTTTAAGAAAACAAAATTGGCTGTAATTCTCCTGTTGGCTTCTGAGAAGGGGGTGCTCGCTTTGTGCCTGTGAAACTGGAGGGTGATTGCAGGCGTGCCTTACCTGCACCTGGCAATGAGTCTCCCTCCAGGTTTCTCCTACTTTGGAGAATGTGTTAGAGAGAAGTACCCACGGGGAAATCCACTGACCGCTTCCCCACGAAGGTAGCAAGACACCGCAGTGCCGGCAATGCCTGGGGATGCCTCGGGTGAGTACCGGCTGTAAATGAATACAAGGAGTATTCAAAAGAGTGAAGAGCAGCAGCAACGCAACCCTAAAGACGGCATTTAGGTCAGTCGGCTGCCTCCCGGGATTCTGTGGCTGCTGGGCGCTGCCTGCTGCGTGCGGGGGGCTCGGGGAAGTTCCTCTGCCAAGGCTCCGGAGTGAAGGGCAAGTGGGGCTCGTGGGAGGCGACTGACCCCGACCCCGCCGGAGCATCCGCTCCCCGCTGCCAGATAGCCGTGCCTTGCATAACTTTTATTTTTAAATCCGGTCCAACCCTGGGTGGAGAATATCAACAGGGTGTTAATAAAGAAAGGCAAACAAACAAACTTTTGTATGTAGTAAGTCTCTGATTGGGTTAAACAGATTTATTGTTTTTTTCCCCGCCGATGGGAGGGAAAAGTGCAGTGTGTTCAATGACAGTACAAGAGGGTTGGCACAGGTATGGGTAATAGATGTTAGCTGATCAAAGAGGATTTGTTTTGCTAAATGAGTGTTTCTCGTTATAAAGACAGTGGAAAGATGCAAAGTTTACTGCAAACAGATTTGGACATGGTCAAATGAATTACTCAACTGATATAGAAATAGCTTGGAAACTGGGCCATCGGGCAAAAACAACCTTGCATTCAGTCTAGGGTAATTGCATGGACATGTCTACAGAGAATTGCTGCTGAAAAGTAGCTAAAATAACTTCATATGTTTCAAGACTTTTGGAAATAGATCTTGAGAGAATATTTGGCTGTATGCATGTAATGCAATGCTCCACGTGGGTGAAAAATATTAATCCCATTTTCTGTTATAAATAGGTACCTTGATGCATTGTAGCAAGTTTTATTCTATTCTTCCTCCTAGAAATGGAGGGAAAATATGTATTTTCTCTGAAGCAAACAATACTTTTTATGTCTCATGCAGGACAAAACAGATTTTTGCAATGGTTCAAAGTTGAAATGCCTTCAGGGTATTTCAAAATTAATTTTGTTTTCTATTTCTATGTTTTGCATCCTTTTCTAACTTGAAGGCACAAAATAATGGTAGCTCCATTATAAGAATGTGTAGCATTTTCATATTGTCTGTTTTTATAAATCTGTCTTTATTGGGGTGATTAAAATACCATTTTCTGTTATTAAATAGCTTTAATTAATCTTGTCTCAACAGAAAAAAAGTCTTGTTTTTATTTCTATTTCAACATTTTTGCTTTATTCATAGCACACATTTCTGTGGAAACTACAGAGGCCAGTTAATGGTTTATGAGTTCAAGCTGAGCTGAATATAGCTAAGCTCTGTCTTGCTTGACGTTTCATCAAAAGCTTTGTTGATTTGCAATGTTTACGGACCTATTTATTGAACCTTCACAGCTTGAACTATGCCACTGAGCTTGTTGACATTGCTGAGTTTATCTCTTGGTACTTTCGCAATCTCAGAAGAAAAGTTTAGGGCAAATGAGTTATAACAAACTTGTCACAGTTCATAAAATATGCAGTTAGGACAATGAAGTTGATCTTCTTGTTCATTGATCATGATACATTAGAGAAATCTGAGCAGGCAAACACAATCTCATCTGAGTAGGTGCGTGTGTGTCCTTTTCCTTTATACTAAGATTTGACTGCAGCCTCTTAAGAGCTTTAAAAATAGCTCATAAAAGAACAAATATTTTCTGTCCATGAGACTATTTGTATTTCAAAAGGAAATCAGGCTGTTTTGCAGCATGAAATAACATGTTTATTGTTCTTCCATATAGATCTTATTTTGTGAGGAGTGATATATCAAATGAGAAAACAGCAAATTGAATCAGAGGCTCATAAATACCATAAAAATCATTCAGCTTTTAACAGTGAGAGCATCCCATGCTCTGTGCTACTCTTCAGAACATCCTGTCTTCACAACCTCTATTTTTAGCCAATAAGATATATCTTGCTATATAATCTACTACTGTTCCTGGGTCAACAGTGCACATTATCATGGTTTCAGACACTTCTCTGTGTAACTTGAACAGAAATAGATCAAAGGTAATGCGGCTGCCTGGCGTCTCAGCAAAAGCAACAGAAAACTATGTGTTGTGTATTCAACAACAGTGAAATGGATGGCTTAAGAAGTCATGGATTGGTTTTTATTTTTCTTTTTTGGTTGCATGGGAAGTATTTTTCCCATGTGAATATTTCCATAGCTACCATTAACTGGGTTGACATAGTTGTTCATTCTCCTTTTAGAACTCTGGGTATGCAACCAGTTATAAGTGTCCAAAAGGAAAATTGGATATTAAAAAAAAAAAATTCCATGGAGTTGAATGGACTTTGATTGGGCTCTTGGTTCCTTTTTAACAATGACTGCATAAAGACTTTATGTTTTTCAAATAAAAAGTAATTGCTTATTGATTTTTGAATGCAAATTGTATTTTAAGGCTTCAATACGTAAAAAAAAAGGAAATACAGGAATATGCTTGGGAGAATATTTTCTTTGCTTAACAACTGCTGTGCTCTGTAGCCTGCTGATATTACCTGGGTAGACTTACTAGGCTCAAATATCTAGGTAATAGAGAGCAATAAGCTTTTTCAGCCAGCAAGTCTGAGCAAGAAACCAACTTTGATATCTTGTTTCCTGAACTGCAGGTGCATTAATAGATTAGCATCCTAACTTGAATGATTGAATTGGGAAGGTGAGAAAAGCCCCCATGTATTTGTTAGAATATTTGTGTGAATAAGGTCAAGGTGTTGCCATCTGTTTGAAACATGCTTGTGTAAGTAGTTACAGAAAATACCAATTAGCCCTTATAGTCACATACAACTCCTTAATTCTGTGGAAAATGAAACATACTTTGTAGAGAGCATTTAAGTTAGTGAGAATTCATAATCAGAAATTCTAAAGTTGATTGTGTGCTGTCTGTATGGAAGCGTCAGTCCGGAGAATCCAGAGAAACTCAGAACTGCATGAGATATCTAAAAGTATTTGAATATATGTTGTAGGATTTTAGCTTTTATAATGGTATTTCTTACTTACTTTCTATTTATCAGGCTGCTCTATTCTTATGTCATTTGTCAGCCGGACTTACGGTTTTTATTTACTTTTTTTTAGAATAGCAGCATCCTTTGGTCTGTTTTCCTTTTTATATAAGAATTCACCAAGAAAGTCAGGCACATGCTCTAAGTGTTGTCTGCGCTGACGCTTGTACAGTACCTTGGCCACTGTTGTCTATGTAAAAGGTTCTTAGTTTAGGACTTGTTAGACTGTAGGACCAGTCTTTCCTACGTGAAGTTGTCTGGTGATCATACTGGAAAGTATTGGGTTTAAGGACAGTATTAGATTCCCAGTATTATATCCAACAATCTTCTGTAAAAATATACTGTTAAGCACCCACATATATCATATGTGGAACACTAAACACAGTAAGTCTTAAACCTAGATAGCCTTGAGAGGTAATTGAAAAGAAAAGAAAACGGAATTTCTATATTACTTTAGTTTTATTAAGCTAATCTTAAGCAATTAGTCTTTAAATTATCATAAATGTATAATTCTTAAATGCATTGTTCAGCTTTGCTCACAACTCAGCCGTGCATTTTTAAGGTACTTCATGTGTTCGACAACCACTTATTTTGTGGCAGATGGAGAGTATCCCTTTGAATACTCATCACAGGAATAACTGTTCCTACCAAATGAAAGGGAATTTGCTGTAAGCATTCCAAGATGCGTTTTACTCCAGTTTGTTTAATAGCTAAATATAGTGATGAGAGATGCAAGCAGAGTTTCAGGGGCAAACTCCAGTGTGTTTTGAAGTTTAAACCTCATGTAGAGAGTAGAATGCCCATTCCATGAACTGAATTTTGAAGAAAACATTGTATGGCATGTTAGAAAGCGTCAGTTCAGATAGTCATGCCATACATACAAGCACAGTCAGTGCAGAGCTTGGGTGAAAGGCTATTGTATCACTATTGAAATTGCTTCTTCAAGATTGTGATGGAAAGGTCAAACTATCATTTTATAATTGAAAAGTAAGAGAAAGTGAAGGATATACCTCAGTACTTGTTTTCTTTTCTTCCTCATGAAATTTTTAAACACACAGAAACAAATTTAAGAAATTCAATTCCATTTTAAAAAGGAAGTGTACTTTCATGGATGTACTTAAGGGTATTATAGAGTGATGTATTATAGAGTGATGCTGATCATGGGTTGGTTTAGGACTTTAGTGTTAGTCAAGGGAAAGAAAGGCACTTTCTGCAATCTTTTATTTCTTGCAGATAAAACTTAACCAGCCTACCAGAATCAGTGGAGTATTGCCTGCCTTTTTCAGAGGAAGTTATGGGATGAGGGGAGTAAGCAAAATTCTTGAGGCAAATGTACAATAAAATTATTAAAATAAATAATTGGATTTTGACTTTTCCAACTTTCTCCATGTAACAGAAAAGCACAGTAAGAACAAGAAACCTCAAAACTAAACCAATAGTTTCTCTAACTTTTTTGACAGAGATAACTATATTCAGGCAATTTATTGTTATGCCAGCTTTATGCCATTGTAGTAAATAAAGGCACAAGTTCTGTTTTGTGCAGTATTTAAAATATAAATACTTCAGGCAGAAGCTATTCTTTCTGCTTATTTTGTGCTGTGTAGATCAGGAGGCATCAAGCTCTCTAAGTGCTAGTAGAGAGTGAAAACATTATGAATAATACAACGTACAATTTAAAAAAGAATAGCTTCTTGAAATCCTGCTTCAGGTAAACTGATAAGGATAGGATGGACTATGAAAGCTTGACTGTAGTAGGTAAAATGAGTATATCATTTTCTAGAATGGTAACAAGGCAAGTTGGTTGAGAGTCTGCTGCTGACTAGCCCAAGCATGTAAGATTCATTTATTTGCTTAATGAGATAATTTTTGTGAAGCTTTTGTCTCCAATTTGAGCATTAGCTTTTGCTAACCTTTGCCATGTGTGGTCTTAAATAAAGACATGCTTCTCCCCTAAAACATTCTGCTTGTAGACTTTATGCAACTGTGCTATATCAATGTCATGGGTTTGAGATGGTAATTTTTTTTCAGTGCTAAGAGCCATGCCCAGTGGAAGATCTTTTGTACTTCAAGACGAGATTGTATTTCAAGATACAATCTAGAAGTATGCTATTCATTTAAAAAGTCTCATTTTTTTGCCAGGTTTGGCAAACCTGTTGATTTTGAATACACAAATGTAAAGCCTCTGTTCATTCAGGATTTTGCTCTGACAAGGTAGTACTAGGTCACAGGATACTATGTTTAGAGACAGGTTTCAGGGTTAATCTCTATATTTAAAATATCTGCTAGTTTTGTTTATCTTTTTTTATACATACTACTGGACTGAAACAAACTAACGTGAAAAGATCTGTACATCAGTGAAGAGATAATAGCCCATGCCTGTAAGGATTTCTTTTTTTTTTTTATTATTATTTTCAATCTAGGGATGTCCAACGATATTCAGAAATTAAGTAAAATGCTGCTTGATAGAATTAATTGTGTTCTGAAAAAGACTGAAGGCACTCACATATTTCAGGAAGAGGTTCTGTGTTTGTTTGATGGAGTGTTTGATTGATGAAGTGTTGCCTGTAGACAGGAGTATCAGTAATTAGTGGAGGTAGGATACAGCCCCTTGGCCATGATCACTGGTTGCTTGCATCCATGGTTAGAATTCCTGTCTTTTTGAATTATTCAGATAGTTCAGATACGTTGCTTTTACCATTTGCCTATGCACAACATGTTGTGTATTCACTGGCTCTTCTAGATTCAAAGCTTTAAGCAAAAATATTATCTGATTAATTCCTTGTTAAAATAGTCCGTCTGGTGCCCCTAATCAGGCTGTGATCTCCCCTGACGTTTTCTTCAGCCCAGGACTCAGGCAGGCTCTGGCAGCTGCCCTGAACAGCTGTAAATTGGATCATCATGACAGTGGCTGGTCCAGCTTTTTCCTCTCTTCCCTGTCCTCTCCCTGTCCCTTTCCTCAGCGAGGGTTTGCACTGGCTGGACAGTGATGTCTGAGAATGCTCCTCCATTTCTAACAAGTTACAGCTGCCTGCATCCCTCCAGTCCATGGTTTGGGACAGGCCTTTGCTGCCTGGCACGATTGAACGGGAGGAGTGAGAGTGGCTATGTCAGACTAAGAACTTCCCAGAAGTTCCTTGGAGTCATTTGCGTACTCCCAACTTTTCCACTGCTGGCCACAAAGCTTGATGATCCTCTCATCTTCTCCAGGAACAAAATTAAATTTTGTATTAGTATGTGGCGAAAATAATTTACTTTATCCTTCACCTTCAGAAAGGGGAAACTAAATCTTGGTTGTAATTCTGAGAATCTTTTGAGACAGCTTGCTCAGCTCTCACAGAGCCTTGAAGACTTTGAAGCCGTATCTCGTTACTTTATTTCTTGTGGCTTTTCCTTTGCCTACAGGGTGGATTTTTCTGAGCAGTGAGTTCCCTAACTTAGTGGAGTCATATTTTATCATCTTGATGAAATTTCCACAATCTCAGAGAGCTTTGCTGCATACTTAATTCAAACCTTGTTACTGTGCTGCATTGCACTTAGATCTGTGAGTGTCAACAGAGGTCTGTGATGAAAGGAGATCCAAGGAACAGTGTTCTTAAAGATGTCATCGAGATTGCTGTGGGGTATGTTTGCAATAGAGTGACAATAAAGTCCTTTTACATTTTAAGTCTTAACTATTTATGAAGTTCAGCAGGCAAAATTTTGTAACATTTTGTACTGGAGCAATGTAACTTGAAATATAATCCTGGGAAATTCTGAGCAAGCTCTTCAGGGTCAAACAACTGAAGTTGTGTAGATTTCCAGCTTGTTTTCTCTTTAAAATAGATTTACACAATTGATTCTCATTTTTTGCCTCATAGCAAAAGGAAACAGGGAGAGAAATGCCATTTGTGGTAAACGTCCTCTTGAGATCATTTGAATTATTAAAATACTTGTCAATACTAATCCTTCATAAGTAGAAAGCTTCATCTCCCCTTAACAACACAGACCAATGTTCTGGTGATCTGAAGTGAGAGCTGTCAAATCATCAGATGTATTTTACTGTAGCAGTTAGGAGTATTTTAAAAAATGGTGAAATATTTTTTGGCTGTAAGAGGGATTTTTCCATCATTATTTGGAAACTAATAAAAAGAATTTATTGACAGAATTAAGATTAAAAATGGATACAATTTATAGGGTGTTAGTAGCGTGGCAGAATTGTGTTATGAACACAGATGTGCAGCATACCATCAGAAAGTGATGCCTCCTCTCAGATCAGCTCTCCTGAGACCTACCAGGGATGCAATCTCTGCTTTTGGGTTTCCAGTTAGACACAGGTGTACTGGAGTAGGTCCAGAGCAGGGCTGCCTGAGGCTTGGGTGCTGGAGGACATGGCATGGAGGAGCTGGGTTTATTCACGTTTCAGAATAAGGCTGGGTGAGAGGGATTGCCGTCTACAACTACCTGGCTGGAGGTTTGTGGTGAAGAGAAAGACAGAGGCTTCTCAGAGGTGCATGGCAATAGGACAGGAGGCAAAGGATGTGGGTTGGAAAGAGAGAAGTTCAGGTCTGGTATCGTGAAAACTTGTCCTCAGTAGCTGGCCACCAGAATGGATTGTACTGTGGGATCTCCATTGCTGGAGATGATCAAAACCCAATGGAGCACAGTGTTGAAAAGTCTGCCCTTGCTGACCCTGCTATGCCTATGGAACTTGGACGTTGGGAGGTCCCTGCCAGACTCAGCTGTTCTGTAGTTCTACCTCCAGTGCTTATATTAAGATTTCGAGATTTCGACATTGCACAGGACTTTTTGTTTGTTTGTTTGTTTTAAGTAACACTTGGGTTTGGTATTGCTTTTTTTCTTTTATGAATGCAGATTCTTAGAAAAAGAACTGTCTTTTCAGGAAGCATGTCTATTCCTGGACTGAATAAAGAAAATTATAACAGAAAAATCACAGAAAATTAAATTTGAATATTTCCAGCTAAATCTTCTTATGATAGTGTAATGATTGTTAACTGGTTTCTTTGCTTGTTTATGTTTTTAACAAGTCAATGACAGTTACGTTAAAGACAAATTTTGAAGCAAAATTTTTAGAGCTGTTGAAAGAAGGATAAATAGTTATGAATAGTTTTTCAAGTTCCATGATTGCCTGCTATGGCCACTTTGCACAGGTAGCAAATCTAAATTTCATCAGAGTGTATATAACAGGGGACTGAGCATTTGGAGGTGTGTAGCAAATCTTTATGTGCAGGGTCAGACATTATTGGTCTGTTTTATGTTGAACCTTGGAAGCTTAACCCGGATCAGTGTCCTAGCAGAGCAAAATGCAAACATTTTTGTAAGAGATGCTTTCTTTCAATATGCTTTGAAGGAAATCTGTTACTAAAATCTTCATCTTTCAGTTTCTTAGCAGCTGCTCCTTAGTCTGCCTAATTGTATTGTAATGGCTTTATGCTGCGCCAGATGCTAAAGGGATAACATTTTTCTTTCTTGGATAGCAATGCAGTCTCTGTGTTTGGAGTTCTATTTTGTGGTTATGTTGGTGTCAGGATATGGCACAAGCAAACTTCAGGTGCTGGATTCTGATTTTATATTAAATAAAATCAAATCAATTTAAACTTTCTCAAGAAACAAATATAAAAGATGTCTCTAATTGACAGAATTTTGTAAGTCACTTAATTTATAAGTATTTCAGTCTTTGTTCTAAGAGCAAGAATAATGATTTATGTCCCATTATGACCAATGTTTGCTATAATGCACGAGCTTGTTTCCTTTCATGTTTATCAGTCTTTATTACACTCTTCTTTCCATGTGCTTGGCTAGACCTGTGCAGTGGTCTAATTTGTTACGTTGTGTAGCACAAGGGCTTCATGAGAAGGAAGCAATCTGTCTTTATGCCTAATTGCAGGGGCAATCCTCACTTATGGAGGCTACAATCAAATTGTGAATTTCTTCAACAATTTTTGCCAAGATCATATTTAAAAGACAAAAAAAGAAAAGAAGAAGAGTTTAGAGAGTTGTTGCATTTTCAGTCAATGCAGATTTACTGTTGTTTAAGAAGACTTCTTCCTTTCATATGTGATTGTTCTAAATGCCCTGTTTGGGAACAAACAGGTAACATCAGAGCAGCTCACTTGAAAAGCTTAAATGCAATCCTTGAATTTGAAAATTAAATTCTAACTTTTACTGAATGGAATTCTTAAATTAATAATCACCTGCTATTAAAATAATATCGGTAGATAGCATCTCGGCCATCTAATTATTTTATAACTTATTACATAGACCATGCAAAGTGTAATTTATTATTAGTTGTATTGTTTTCTTTTGAGTAGAAAGACTGCTTTAGAATAATTTCTAATTAGAATATGACTGCATTACAAGGAAAAAAAAAAATGTTACTACCGAAGTATTTTTATCTGTTCCGTGATAGGCTAATTTGGGGCTATCAGCCTCAATATTACATAGAATTTTAGCTCATTCTGTAACCCTGACTTTAAAACCTTTCAAAGAGCATCGTGTATTTCTGTAAAATGTTATGGGTTTATTTTAATGTATTCTTTCAAAATACTTGCTTACTAAAGTGAATGTGGGTTTTTTTGGTTTATTGGTGGTTTTTTGGGTTTTTTTGAGAATGGTGGGCCCTAAAAGTATATTGAACACTTACAGCATATATTTTCTAGTAGTGGAGAAGAAGAGGGGAAGAAAGGCAAGGAATGAGCAAGTGAACAAGAACTATAGATAGATAGATATAGCTAAATATCTTTTAATGTGTTTTTTTGGGGAAAAAATACCTCCCTGAATAGATATAAACTTTTCATGAACTGTAAAACAAAAATTTCACTATGCCTGTCTTACCTTTTTTGTGATCAGTAAAATGGTTTAATTATCATTTCTCCCCATGAAGTGACTAGCCTACAGTTAAATGCTATGAATAGTCCTTATCCTTCATGACTGAGAATTCCCTCCTGCTATTAGTAACTGTCAACATGCATGATTGTTTCTGCTCTGAAAGTCTTGGTAGAGTTCCTCATTAATTAGTTTGTGTACAAACATGACTACCTCTGCCAGTGGGAATAATGAGAAGCCATTAAAGGTAAAGCCAGAGAAAATCTGACTAAAGTAGATGAATCTTCATTACAGTCTCACCATATGACCTTTATCAACATCTCAAGCTTCATTACACACACAAGGTTGTTGCGTCAGATTGGTAGTGATAGTTTCAAACACTCATTTTTTAGTTATACGGATATGCAGATCATTGTGCTCCTCTTGGATTCTGCTTTTCACCAGCATTTATTCTGTGGGTTTTAAAAGTTCCTTTGCATAAACAAGGAGTGAGAAGTAACACTGATACATAAATGTGGGTGATAGTATGCACCTGATCTTTCTAAATTCCAAATAGACAAATAATGTAATAACCAATGGATTTTCTATAATCAGTTCTTAAATTTTAAATGTATCATGCCTTTCCTTTATATGGACTCTAATAGACATTCTCCTTGGTGCAATACAAAAGAGAAAGAAAACTATTTCCTTCAGGAAGTGTAAACAGTTTGACCGAGGCAAGTGCCAATGTAATGTCAGGGTTGTTATGTTGGTATTTCCTTCAAGTAATGGGTGTCCATCATGGCTATTTAAAAGGTTACCTTGATAACCCCAAGGAGAAGTTGTCTGGTAGGTTTCAGCTGACCTGTATTAAGCTGTAAGGGTCACCAAGAAATTGGATTCTGCCCAGACCTGGGAGTGCCTGTTCCTATGTGATTTTTCTGAAAGTCATTTTCCACCCAGACAAGTGACTTCTGTACCATGCCACCTGAAAAGTCTTGGCTTCTGGATGTTTTTAGCTTGGCAGTGTAGCATGTGTTGTTTCACTGATGATAGTCCTCAAATAATTCTTTTATCTGAGGTTTTTCCTGTATCTGAGGTGAAGACCTGCGTGTCAACACTCCTAATTTGACTTTCCTTTGGATCTGGTCCTATTGTGCCTGGTCCTATGAGATCAACTTTTTGGTCATGCAGAGCGTTTTGGAGTAAATTTGTCAGTGCTTTGTTGACCACAGAGTTACCTCCCCACTTCTTTGTCCTTGTGTGCTAGTTTGCAGCATGGTACCTGCGGCTTCCAGTGACCTGCCCACGCACAGTGAGCTAATTCTTTTGTTTATCTCCATTGCAAAAATACTTGTATTACTCAGTATCACTTCACATAAGTGCTTGTCCTAAATAACTGCAATGTTGGAATACGAAAGTAGCTCAGAATAAATCCTAGGCAGATTGAGGCAGAGGAGCTATGTCTGGGAATTTCCAGGTTGGTTCAAGTTCCTAAAGTCAGGCGTCCTTAGATGCTGCTCAGTCGGGGAGTGGGGGTTGGCAATTCACATCAAAGCAAAGGATCTGTTAAAAAGAACAGATCATATTGGGGTGGGAAAGAGGTTCTTGGTTTGGTTTGTTTTGGTTTTCTTTGGATTTGTCTTTTTGTTTTTTTAAAACAGGGGGGTTCTTTTGTGTGGTGGATTTTTTGTGTGTGCTATTGCACGGGGAAGAGGAACACTAAGACTGTATCAGTTCTGTTGCAGGAGGACTCTGCTTCTTTCTTTTGTGGGAGGGTTGGCAGATTGCTGCTTCTGAGTGGAGAAATTCTAAGCATTACTGAGCTGACATCCCTGGTTCCTTGAGGCTGAGTTTCAGACACCCCTGGACTGGTTAACTTTTCCCCTCAAAAGAAGCAACCAAAATGTGTGGATAAGGAGGCTATGATAGTTCTGGAGAAGTACCTGCAACACAGTGGTTACAGAATGGGTCATATTGTCCTCTGTTAGGATTGCAGCAGTGCTGTGCATGCTCCACGAGGAGATCCTGCAGAACTGTCACCCACAGCTGCAGGGATGCCACACCGTGTTCTCTGCTGGATTTGACAGTGCTGATGTGAGTGTCAGGGGATGCAAAGAAGATTAGACCCCACAGGTTCTTACCAGGATGTTTGTGCTTGTGGTCAGGAAGAGCCCAGTGGTCTGAGATCACAAACACTCTTTTTCTTTCATTTTAGAGTAAGAGTTTGCAGTTTACTAATAGTTCCTAGAAAAAGCTAATGGGCAGTATTTAGTGGGAAACTCTTCTGTTAAGCTGAATAGTTGTACATAATCCCTTTTGTGATTCCCTCCAAGGGTTTCTTTTCATTCCAGCATTAGACAAGCTGGTATGATTGGTCCTCAGTCAAATCTTGTAAGAACTGTGTGTTTCAGAGTATGTACACTTGTTCAAAAGTACCATGAGAAACTCAGTAAAAGCATCCTGCTCTTTGCAGAGGAGTCATAGCATCAGGCTCTCATCATGCTTTGAGCATCAGGTCCTTATTGGGAACAAGAAATTACAAATACTTTAATTTTATCTTGTTGTTAGGCTCTTTTGGTTTTCTTTGTTGTTGTTGGATTTTTTTGCTTATGTGCACACTGTAAAGAAGAGCTTTGAAGAGTTGGTCTTTTGCTGGACTGGCTATTTCCTTTACTGAAGGCTTAGTTGCAATGTTTAAAAATTTATAATTCCATTAGTAACCAGCCATTTTATTTTGACATCTCAAATTGTCATGACTTATCTATTGACTTGGATCGATTTACATTCAAATGCATTTCCATTCTAGAGTTGTATTCATCTGCATTGTATTAGAAGCTTCACTTTGTCAAGGAACCCTTTTAGTGTTTGAAGAAATAACTATTAAAATGGGCTAGCAACTTTTCAGTGACATCTTCAGAAAGTGTTAACTCATTGATTCTTTTTCTCCACTTGTTACTTCATTAGCTAAAAAACTGCTAAGGTCTCTTCTTTCTGCTATTTTCAAAATGCCAGTGTTGTCTGGGCTTTTCTCCCTTTGGATTTAGGGATAATCTTAGTAAATAGTGTCATAAATTTAAAAAAAAAAAAAAAAGTTGCAGCCCACATTTTGCCCTAATTTGGGAAGAAAAAAGAGCACTTACAAATTCCATAATATGGTAAACTAGATGTTCTTTCCTACCTAACTGATAGAAAGTTATGTGCGTTCCTCTGTCTTTTTTCTAGTTGTGCACACAAGTTTCTTCTATTATATCTTACTTTCCTGTCAGCAGTTACCCTTGTTGCTTTTGTTTGTTTAGAAGTGCCCCTACTCTAACAGTTTGATTCCTCAAAGATGTGAAATAATACTAAAAGATACAATTTGAAGGCCTTGTAAGAAGGTGTAGTTAGTGTTTGTTGATTAGATTCCTCAGGTGGTATCTGGTTAATATGCAGAACTTGATGCATGAGCAGTCGAGCTTCTGAGCTCGGCCATAAGGAGTTAAGAATGTGAGGCACTTTTGTGCAGATTGCAAATTGGCCGTTGCTAATTCTCCTGTCTTCACCGGTTGATGTAGTATCAATTAGCAAATATAGGTTTTAATGCTGCCTTTAATATTCATGATTCTTAATTGTCTTTGTTAATTGAGAAGAAACACTCTGGTGCACAATGCTTGACAGGTAAGAATTATGATCTGCTGCTTGTGTTGGCAGTTGTCCAGGGAAAAGTAGGTTACTGATACTCAGGTATATGCAAACATCTTACCCACAGATTTGTTCTTTTGATGGTGAATTTCCCTGCTTTTGACACACCAGCTGAATAAGGGGACAGCTGATGGTTACAGGTAGAACATCTGAATAATCTGTTTTGAGGAATCAGTTTGCAGGTTCATTTGCAACAGAGAGCAGGCACCAAAGAGACATGGTTTTAGGAACTGTTATTTTAAATAATTATAAGTGTTGCAGAAATCACTGAGACCAAAACAATGGAGTGTTATAAATTGTGAAATTATCTGGACAAATTTTATTAATGTTTTTTTTCCAAATATGTCAGGTTTGATTTGTATATGTTTGTCTTTGGACTTCGGACTTAACATATTTTCTTTATGATGTATAATTGGCTTTGTTTGTAATATTCTTACAACAAGTAAACTATATTCATTTAAACATTTCCAAAGGCCATTTTTTTACTTTCAAACAGTTAAAACTATTGCTTTAAATAATTAATAGAGGTGACTCTAAAGACTATGAAAGAGATGATCTAACATTAAGAAAAAAAGAAAAAAGAAAAAGCAGAAACACTTGAGGTTCAGCTGGAAAAGTGACTTGGAGGTGCTAACTAAAAATAATTTTATTTAAGTTTGTGCTTGCTTTTGAAAGAGACTTAAGAGCTTGACTTATTTAAATGCTTTCAAAAATTTTGACTCAGCTCAATAATGCTAAAAATTCAAGGAAATTAATCATATAGCAGGTAAAAAAATTCATAAAGTATGATGCTTTCTATAGGAAATATTTCTAAATTAGGCTTTCAGTCATTTATATTCAAAGGATAGATTCTTAACTGGAAAAGGTGGTCATTCTGTGTTCCTTTAGGAACAGAAATGGCTTGATTTTTAAATGTTAATTAAAATTAAAATCTTAATTTTTCATGAGAGCGATAAAATAAATTGAACTGGAAGTGGCTTACACAGAAAATGAGAGTTATCAGTTAATTTTATTGTCCAAGATTTGGCATCTTGGCTGATGCCAAAAGTGAGTCTCACTTACAATTTCACTTTTGTTTGTGTCAGGGTTAGCCTGTAGAAATTACAGCAGCATTGTGTGGCATGAGCTGCTCTGTACCAGATGGACTTCAGAGATATAATGGAAGCAATATTGCTCCCAGCTTGGCAAGTGCTGCATGGACTAAGCTGCCCAGATATACACCATGGGCTTCTGTGGAGGATATTGGAGCAGGAATCTCGTGCTTTGTGGGGTTCATGGATTGTTGTTGGGAGAGAGGGGGTAAAAGCTTCATTCTCCACCCTTGCACAGCAACATTTTGTAAGGTACAGATAGCCATGTTGCTGGCTGGGACTGCCTCTTTAGCTGAGGTTTTGTTGTTGAAGCACTTTACACTTTCATGGTTATGCAACAATTCTATAGTATTCTCAAATCAGAGCAGTTAAAAGCACCCAGAGTGAAGGGTTGTTTTGAAAATAAACTTAGAATAAGAGACTAAAGTTAATAAAGATGAATAGGAGCAGGAATTAATGCTTCCCCCCAGGCTCTCCAAATGTGACCGTGCTCAGATTGCTGGTAGCAGCAGCCCAATTGTTAAGGGACTACCTGTCCACCTGCATTAGAAGGACATTTGGAAAGAGGGTTCATGGCTGCTCCTTCTGATATATCTGTGACTGCATCTGCACAATAACACTGCTGATCTGGAGATATGAGGAAAATGACTGGGGAAGGAAATGGTGGGGAGAAGTTGGTTTAAGGCATGACCTTATGAATTTACTTGGGACAAAATACAGAAATGTTGGAATATTTACAAGCCTGGATCTATTTATAAATGTTAGACTTTCTTATGGTTAGAATATTTTTATTTTTTGTTGCACGACTATATACATTTCTTTGTCAAAGCTCACCTGTTATGTTAGTGATTATGTGCTGTGAAGTGATGTATCAGCCTAGGGAGATTATGGTTGTACTTCCAGTGGAAGATTGCCCTGTGTGTGTAGAAATATTAGACTGCCAGAATACACCATATGTATTCTCAGCTGATTACAGTGTTTTGGATCATCAGTAATTGAAAATATGTGACTGCTACAGAAATGGGATATCAAGGGTATCACACTATCAGGTTGACTTGTAAACACTTCAGCTTTTGAAAATAGCCCTGGTCTTCACCACCCTGAGAATTACCCTGTATCCTGAGTTTTTCCAAAATCAGTGTTGTTTTGTCCCTTTCCAGTGCCAGAATATAATGAATACATACATAACAAAATAGCCCCAGCATCCCTCAGAGTTATTGTCTCAAATCTGCTGAACTTTTCCTCTTTATTTAGGGAAGAGAGAAATTGCTGTTGGGTTAATGTACTGAGAATTCAGGTGTTCTGGTTCATAGATACAGTCTGATTGTTTCTGATGGAGGGATTTTTTTTTTTTTTTTTTTTAAATTGGCAAAGGTTTTTATATTTATTCATACTGTTTTCTGGCAGATTAGAAATCAGAGTCTGTTATTTTCTGTTGCACCATTTATGAGCAGAAAATTGTTGAAATTAGATGCACTTCAAAAATATCAATCAGTCAGGTAGGTTTGGATGACTATTTCATCTAAACCTTTTCTTTAGGGTGCAGGTTTTTAACAATATTTGGTGTTGGCTGTGTAACAGCATCTGGTACACTTGGAAGTACCATATGAGAGATACTTCTTCACTTTATACTTATTTTAATTCAAAGGGCATACCTGAAGGGGCATATTTTTTAATATGGTAGTGACCATATAGTTTAAATTGTGAGAGATAAGTTCTACAATACCATTTAAAAATCGTCCTTAATTTCTGAAGGATTCTTTGAATCCCCTTAATACCTTCAATATGTTCAAATTTGTATATTAATCATATGATTAGACTGAAATTATCATGGCTCTTTTAACACTCGCTGCTTCTGTGAGCTTTGAATCGATGTAAAAAAATTGTGAAGTCAAAAGTTACCTTAGCAGGAACCAAGAGGTGACATTTCTCCTAAACTGTGAAAGTAAAGTCTTGTTAGCAATCTACTATCACTTTCATCATTGCAACTTCATGTCTCAGCGAGATGTGATGACTCAGGGTTATTATAGTTGTCAGCTCAGTACTAGAGCAGAACAGCTTCAAAAATGTCCTATTAACCTATCTCATAACCCAGTGCCAAAACACTTTCATCATCTAGTCTATTCCAACACGTTAATACATTGACGTGTTGGAATAGACTAAAGATTTATCTTTTTATTACTCAGTGCACAAAAGTCAAATGACTTCCTTGGTGTCAAAATAAATTTCCCAGAAATCATTTCCCAAATTACCTCTTCCCATTTCTGTGCCTCCTACTTACTAGGGTTTCCAACCAGTCTGATTTTGAAAGGGTCCTGTGCCTTTTCATTGACATACGTACAATTGCCAGTAGCCTTTCTCTGGTCAATAATATTTTTTTTTTATTCTAATGATATATTAACAGTTTAATGGTTTCCCATGGGTCTCTTCTGGGTAATTATTCCTATGTGTTTCTATGATTTCTATAATATTATGATATTAAAATGAAGTAGAGCTAGTCTTTCTTCTTTTCCTATTGGTAAATGAAAATAAAAGGTAAAAAAATTAGTGTAGTGCTCAGTTGTCTCAAAAAAAAATTGAAAAGCCATATGGTGAGGCATAAAGATATTTCTGTTTGTAACTTCTGGTTGCTATTTCACTTGGAGTAAAAACAGACCAGTTCATACTAGAGCTTCTAATAAAAAAATCAGTCATGAATGTAGAACACAGGTAAGTAATAAGATGTCCCAGAAGGTGATTAGATTTAAAGGTGACCTTAAATGGTCAGGTAGAATTGGCAGATTGTTTTATTTGGATTCCAGTTGCTTTTGTCTTCTCACTCAGTGCCCAAACACTGGGTGATGAGGAGCATGCATATAGAAGAAATTTCAATAAGGATTTCATAAATTTAGCATTGCTTATACTCTACTGTGCCTCTAGTTTGAGATGGAATTCCATTACTAAAATATTGTAGTAAGAACTGATACTACAACGTCTATTACTGCTGTTCACAACATATTTAGAGTCAGGGTAGAAATTACTCTTTGTTTTCTAAAAGCAGAAATAGTTAACTATGTATACTTTATAATGATTCATTGTCTTACAAACATTCCATATGGAATATTGGTATTTTTCTTATTCAAGCAGTAATGCTTCTAAATACTTGTTTGGTTTTTTTTAAGACAATTGAATCACATTAGGATTCATACATTAGTATGAGTAGGAATTATTTTCTTCATAGTAGAGACTATTGGATACATGCTTTATGAAGTGGCATGAATTAAAAAATTCAGACTGCGGAAATCCCCTAAAAGAGAACACATAAGAATTTGGGTATAACAATGGTCAGAATGTAATTCCTTTATCTCACAAAAAGTTTTTACAATTTATGCTTTGTTCATTTCCCATAAGGACAGAGTTAAGGATTTCTGGAACTTTATTTGAAAACTGAGAGGAAGCTCTACTTTGTGCAGACTTCCTGGTAGCTCATCCAGCTTCGCTTCCCAGCTCTGCCTCATCTGGATCATGTTCTCATGCCTCAAACTTGTCTGGCCAATTGGGAACATTATCTCCTAGGAAAAAACCAAATATTTTCTCAGTCAGAGTGAGAGACAGACAGGCTCTCTTGCCCAAAGCTGAAGAATCTCCTGAGAGACAAGGCTGGCTGATGTTCAGGTGCCTGCTCAGAAGAATTCAGAGGACAGCCTTGATGGTCCTGTCCTCAAGCACAGAATTACCTTCTCGTAATAGAAATGCTGTCAAAACCAGCTAGCCCTAGAGCATTTCTGTAAGTGAGTAAATCATTGTGTTCTGACATGCAAACATCAAAACTGTAGACTTAGGTTTCTAATTGGCTCCAGACAGGGATCACAGTGAATCAGCAATTAAACACGAGCTGTCAGTGCAGTCCTGCAGGTTGAAAGCATAATCCCCACGTGTACAGACGGGGAAATCGTCAGAAGAGGCTGGGAGATGACTGCTGCTGTGAATAACAAGGATGAGGGAAATCACCCATCCTCTGCTCTGCCAGTACATCTCGTCCAGGTCATTGGTGAGGCTGGCACGGAGCACACGCTGCCTGTCAGGTTTCCAAGGGATGTTAGAGAAGGCAAGTGGCAAAATAATGAACTGAAGAAACTTCAGACAAGGTCCCTGGTTGCTTTTATTTCAGTGTAGGAAAGGGTCTAGATAGTTCATACAACACAGAGGGAGATTCTGAACAATAATTGGATTTTTCCTTTTAAAAAGTTAGGCAAAAAAGGAAGGACAGAAAGTAATTTTAGACATTAGATATGTAAAAGATTTTAATTTTATCATGCAACAAAAAAGATAATTAACCACTGAGAAAATAATGAAGAGTTGTTTTAAATTTTTCACTTTTAGGTGTTTTCAATTTATTCACAACGCTTTTCTGAATGTTATATTTTAGGCAAGCATGAATTATTTGGCTCGTTTTATGGATAAGTTGTTGAAACCTAATGACCTGTGTGCAGACTGTATTAAATGATCAAATGGTCACATCTGCCTTAAAGCTCTAAGTCCACTTAATGACTGAATTACATGATTATACCAACAGTTGAATGTGGGTTCTTTTCAAAAGAGCTATTAATGTTTTGGATGGAAGGTGGGAACCCATCTTCTGATGCCTGTTTCTCTCCTCTTTCATGTGGCTTCAATTTCCATTATTAACTTTAATACTCGTCCTTGTGCTGTTGGCTGGAGAATATTACCAGATTTTGTGTCAGATTCTAATTCCTTTTCTTATATTGATAAGTACACTTTCACCTTGGTGGATTGTATGGACTTCCAATTTTTATGGTGATGTTTGCAAAGCAGTGCCAGTCAAGGCAACAGTTTCTAGACTGCTAAACTACTTCAGGCTGAATACTTTTGCTTGCTCATTTCAAGTGTCTAAAGTTCTGCATCTAAAACGTCTGAGCCATTTCGCAGAATATGGTGATGAAGAAAAATTTATTTGTATTTTTATGCCCTCTCTTTCCCTTGGTGACAAAAATTCTTCCCAGTCAAGCTCCAGCACTCCCTGAAAAGAAATAGTGCTCTGGAGAATAGGTTTGATGTTGAAAGTCTGCATCTGCTCAGTAAAGATTTGTTAGTATTCATCAATGATTTGGGCTGCAGGAGTCAGGCTGTGCTTTCTTTGTCACTTTTTTGTAGCAGCAGGAACTGCTGTGGTGTTGTCTCTAGGTAGAAAACCAGGGTTTCTCCCGCAAATCCCTCAGCTGCAGTCCATGTGATGGGAGGACTGACAGCTGTTCTGGTGAAAAAGACATGAGGTGGGATGCAAGTGGATGTTGGTGACTTCTGAGGAAGGAAAAGTGGATCGGGAAAAGGAGATCACCAAAGCACAGCCCTTCCTTTCCAGAAAAGCAGGATCCTGCAGAGAAAACACAGGCATATGAATTGCTGTTCACTTTTGACATGTCTTAGCTTTTTCATCTCTTAATACTAAATCCTGCTTCAATGTGACCTTTATAACACATATCTATCAATGGTTTGAATTTCACTTAGCAAAAGAGGACTGCTGCTTTAAAATAGCAAATCAGAACAAGACTGTGTTACATTAAACATCAGTCACTGTCAGGGATACCTGGGGTAGGTGCCTGTATTTCGTTAGCCATACCAGGAGTGGCTGAGGTCACTTGGTCTGTTCAGCCTGGAGGAGACTGAGCTCAGACCTCATCACATTCTACAGCTTCCTTGTGAGGGGAAGAGGAGGGGCAGGCACTGATCTCTCCTCTCTGTGACCAGTGACAGGACCCAAGGGAATGGTCTGAAGCTGTGTCAGGGGAGGTTTAGGTTGGATATTACGAAAAGAGTTCTTCATCTAAAGGGTGGTTGGGCACTGGAACAGGCTCCCAGGGCAGTGGTCACAGCCTGACAGTTCAAGAAGCGTTTGTACAATGCTCTCAGGCACATGGTGTGACTCTTGGGATTGTGTTGTTCAGGGCCAGGAGATGGACTCAATGTTCCTTGTGGATCCCTTCCAACTCAGAATATTCCATAATTCTGTGACTGCCATGTCTGTTCCGCATGTTCAGGTGATGGCATGGTTTGGTAGCACCAGGGTGGGGAAGAGTGGTGGATTCTGTCAGTTCCCTGAAACAAGAAGGTGTTTGTTACCTGTGACCCTGAGGTAGCAAAGCAAGAAAGGAAACAGGAGGAAATGGTGTGAGACATGAGCAGTCTTTATGCACATTGAAGAGGAGAAGGCTGGAGCTTTTTTTCATATTATCTGTTTAATTTCTCTACCAGGAAAGCCAGTGGGCAGTCAGAGGGGTGAGGTGTGTGCGTTGCCTGGCTGCACATTGCCTCTGGTTGGGAAAATCACTTATACACCAGTAAATGAACTTTAAACATAGATCTATTAGCTGTGTTTATTGGCTCTTTTAGAAGAAAGGATGGCATTATTCAACAGCATGTAGTGAAAGAATGAGTTACTTGGGAATAAATACTTCCCTTTGTTTTGGTTTAGGTCTTGTAATTACCTGTAAAGGAATCAGACAGTGTGACCAGGCCTAAGACTTTTTTATTTGTTTCATTTACGCCTAGGGCTAGATTTGACAGTTTTTGCTTCCAAGATATTCATTGCGAGCTGTTTTGTGGAAAGAAAACTTCTCCTGGTTTTCCACCACTTCACAGCCACCTCAGCTTTCCCAAGTTAGCTTAAGTAGTAGTTTTGATGCTTTTTAAAATACAATTTATGTGCTAAGTTTGTTTGCTTTTATAGCTCCTGAAATTCCATGTGCAATATCACATTTGTGCCATTTATCATCAAGTATATTGTGTTGGTGTGCCAGCTTTGCTGAGTTCAGATCAGTGGTTTGTTGTTGTGGAGTCTTCATGTGTCAGTTTTGGATTTTTTTTATTTGACCAAACTTAGGAAGATGCTGCTAACTATATAGATATGGACTGATGCAGTTTCTGATCACTATTGCCATATCTTTCTCTGAAAGTAAGAGTGTGTGTAAAGTGGAGTCTCTGCCTGACTTGGGAGTCTGAGGGTGAAAAATATGGAGGATCAATTAATAATGTGAGTATTCCAGGATGGCATAGAAACATCATGCTTAAGTCCACCTAGACTGTAAAAAGCATAAGGCTGTGTGTTATATTTCAATAGTCTGTTGCCCTTTCCATGCTGATTTGCTGTCTTAAATTATAAGGGGAAAATAGTGTGGTGTCACTTTCCTCAGTGCTGTTTTTCTTACATTTAGTATTGATGAAATGCAGGTTAACAATTTGACTGTAGACATAGTCCATCTACAAAATTCCTCAGTTTTATCTCTTTGTATTTCTTATAAAGCTGCAGTTGGGAATAAAAGTCATTGTTTTAATGGCTTCTCAGTCATTTACATAAGGCATTACAGCCAAAATATAGCATTTATGTTATTCAAATTATCTGTGGTCTTTTATCCTTGATGACTCTGAACAGATTAAATGAACTTTAAGGATTTATTTTTTAAAATGGAAGCAGATGTAAAGTCACTGAACGTGCGTGTACGTGATGCATGTTGAATATCCTATGTTAAATTTTATTACATCATTTAGGATAAGAGATTGCTAGAATATAACCAAGATTACTTCCTGCCCTCAAATGTTCTATGGCTTTTTGGCAGGAGTTAACCTCAATTGCCTGGCAAAAAATCCTTCTGTGGTAACTGTACTGTCTGTTTAAATTTTTTCCATAGGATTTTGTCCAAGTTTCTCATCTCTTTGTAAAATTATAACATTATTGGCCCAGAATAATGTTCAGTCCCAACAGCATCTACATTGTAGTGGTGGATGAGAGATCTCTTATCAGATTACTTTGAAGAATTTGTGATTGAGACGGATGTATAAATATAAGCTGTTGGTACCAAAAATAAATCAGTAATTAGAACTGACAGGAGTGAGGCAAAGCCATGTGAAATTCAAAATTTAATTTGATACATGAATATTTTAAGGCAAATATGAACATGTGCTTACTTTGGATGGCATCAGCTCTGGGCAGCAATTTGTTGTTGTGGTAGAGGAAATGAAGGGTTTATAGGGAGCTGTCGAGACCATTTTTCCTTAAAATATCCCTGCACTTTCTACTGAACACCATTGAAGAGTATGATATAGGTTGCTTTACACAAAGCTGTTGAAGTTGACCCAATAGTTTTCCTGGAACAAGATTAAGGAGAGTTTTATTTTACTTTTGTTTGAAAAGTGTATAACAATTTAATAGGAAATTTCTGTCCTTTGTGCTGGATATTTCAAGCTGACAGGGACGCAGGGGAAGAACTGAGATAGCCCCACCACAGCTCCAAAGGAGGCTTTGTGGGCTGCTGTTGGCGCGACAGCTTCCTCGTCCTTGCCCTAGATGCATCAGCTGCTTCTGTGCCAGCCGCACAGAATGCTACTTATTCATCTGATTTACTGTGGTGTATTTTGCTTACATTATCTAAAAATGTATTTAGCATGTGCCAAAACTCCGTCGATTGCATTATAACATGTTTTGGGGTGGGGGAGTAATTTTAGCCACAAACTGAGCCTACTTTTGTTTTTTCTTTAACTTCCATTATCTGTCCAAATTGGGTATTTTGTTTTTATTTTTAGCAAGTGGTTGTGAATGGCAGCTGTTTACTGTGAGAACATCAGGGTATTTCAGGAATCTTTAAAGAAAGAAAATGAGCTGTTTAATCATAGATCATTTTGTTTGCCAACAGTAACTATTAGCTTGAGGCATAATTTTGTGTGGGGACAGGTAGGGAAGCTGTTTTTTTAAGCCAAGTAGGTTTTTATTTCTGGAGTGAGTTTATGGAAACAAGTAGACGCATTTTGTATGTAACTGACAAGTTGTTCACGATGAGATTTTAAAATTATATGATTTCCATTATGTGTGCTTGATTTCATTAATGGTGTGGTTTTGAGTAGGCAAAATCATGCCTATCTAAAATGGAATTTCTATTTTTTTTGTGGGTTACTTGATAAAAACTGCTACTTTGTAGTGGATGCCCCATCCTTGGAAACACTCAAGGTCAGGTTGGATGGGGCTCTGAACAATCTGGTCTAGTTGAAGGTGTCCTTTCTCATTGCCTGGGGATTGGATTAGATGACCTTTAAGGGTCCCTTCAACTTAAACTGTACTGTGATTCCAGCAATGACTCCTAGCCGTGTTAAAGAGCAACACGGCAGATCTCTGTTGGAGATTGGATAACCTGCATTCTGCTACATCCTTTGCAATGCATTCATAGTACTTACAGAGATCTGGATTTGGGATCAGATTGAGTTTCGAGATGGAAACATTCCTTTCTTGTTTTTAATACAGGTGATGCTTCTGCCTTCAGGTGGGGCAGTTAATGTTTTCGTGCCTCCGTTCTTCTAACGAAATGTATGTCTTTTCATTCTGCTTCTCATTTCTGCTTTACTACAAGAATTCAGGCTCACAACATAAACTGTATCCAGCTCAGTGTGTGTACAACCTGCCGAGGTGTTAATTGCAGCTGATCATTTTGATGCACTGTAACACAAAGCACATGGTATCTAGAGTTAAGAGTTGGGGACACATTACATGTGTGCTCAATGCAGCACTTCTGTTAGAACATTCAGATCTGGAATGCAGAGTGAGCTGCAGGTAGGAAAAGCTCGCTGAGAAGAGTGAGACAGCCATGCTTAGATTGAGAAGAACAAGGACAAGTAGATAGCTTTGGCTCATTTATTATTGAATTTCTTCAGTAATTTTGAAAAGAAGTGGTAGATCGTACTAATTCTGTCATTATATCTGTAGGAATGGTTATACAAGATGTGTTAAAATACAAGGTACAATATAGGAACTCTCAAAACTCTACTTCACATTCAGGAATTATATAGATTTATGTATTGCAGAAAAGGGAATTATGCTGTATTAGAAAAAAGAAAGCAAAATGTCCTGAAATCTAGATGCAGTAGCTAATAGCTGCTCCAGAGCCGAAGACCCTTGGCTTAGCCTTAACAGAGTGCTCTGGAGTCTGAAAAGCTGAAGTATTGGAGGGCTTGAAAAAATTTGTTAAGAGAATGCAAATATATTTAACAGGCAGGTAAACTCCTCTATTTGGGATTGCAGGCAGGGAAGACTCGTGCATTACCCAAATCTTGAGATGGGTGATTACTTAGCTTCAGGTGATAGCTTTGGCAGTGGGTCTTACTCTTATTGTATCACTTACATGAGATTTTGTTTTGTGTACCACTGGGAGACATCCTCCTCCTGTATATCCCACAGAAGTATCATAGAAGGCCACAGCACAAAAAGTTGATTACAAAGATTTGACAAAAAGTTGTTGCTCTCAAGCTGATGCAAACCTGTTGCACAGCTGAGTGATGCTGGGGCTCCCCTTGAGGTCTGTGGGAGCAGCCACAGGCAGGCTGCTCTGGAGAGCAGATACCTGCTGTGTGCTGCCTGAAGGGAGTTGACACCTGTACCAGATTTGCTGGGAGACTGACCTGGCTTGCAGACCGTGTAGTGAGGAAATCAAGATGTTGTAGGGATAATCCATCTTGGAAGAAGCTGTTGCTGTCTCCCATGAAATTGCTGTGTGTGCAGCTGCCCGTGATGTATTTCGCTGTGCAAGGGCTATCGCAGCCATCATTCACTTTTGTGCTGACACATCTGTATTTGGAAGTCTGCAATGTCTCAACTGACTTGGACTTAAAACATCATAGAATTGTCCAGCTTGAAATGATTTGGGGTTTTTTTCACTTGCTTGTCTTTGCCCTTCCTCTTCCCTGTTTTTAGTGGAAATTCTTGTAAGGACAAGGATATTACACTTGAGCATAAGGCAAATGACCATTTTGAGCATTGGATTAGTGCTCTGCCCTACTATTTTAACCAGCTTTTAATTGCAGACAAGGTAGTGTAAAGAAAATGTGTAGAGTGGTGCTTAGGTACATGGTTTAGTGGCGGACCTGTTAGTGTTAGTTTAATGGTTGGGCTCAATGATCTTAAAGGTCCTTTCCAACCTGAATAGTTTTGTGATTCTGTAACATTATTAAGATACTTCTATCACTTTATGTGAGAAGCATTCTGGGTTAGACCTTTGTCAAGTTAACCTTTTGGAAAAAAAGCTATAGAGTAAATTAAACCCAAGAGAATATAAACATGGAAACAAATAAAGGAAAAATTCCCAAATGTTTGAATCCAGCTAAAGAAATGGCAACATCCACAGGGACCTTATGCTTTGAAAATAATCCCCTTGTTAGGAGGAGCAATTTGTAGTCTCCAAGAAGATAGTAAAATCCAAATTCTAATTCCAAAGAAAGCAAATGCAAGGGTTCAGACACTGCTGCTTATGCTTGAAAATAGGCTTGGCTTTATATAGCTGGCTTTAATGAATCTCTCTCAGCAGGCACCCTACCATTGTGGCTTAAGAGCTAAGCAAATGTGTCACCTTTGCTGCTGCGGTCTTTCTTTTGTCGTGAAAACTAACAGTTAGTGTGATGTAAGATAAGTATCTATTTCTTAAATGTTTCAGTTTACATGCCATGTACAAAATGTTTACAAAACTTTTTTTTTCTGAAGGATAACTGTATCATAAAGTGTTGGCACAATTACCTTAGTCCCCTGATACTGGCAAGCGTGTGTTTTGCCCTGTCTTTCTATGAGCAGATTAATAATGGTTCTTGCTTCTGGTGAAAATCAGCATTTTCATTGCTGAAACCCTGATGGGAAAAAAAAAAATGTTCACTGTTTACATTCATATTCAAAATATGGGATGTGAAGCAATCCTGAGACTCAAGGCAGAACTATCTCCTGAAACTATCAGAATTTCAGTTCTTTTTGCACCTGAAGCCAAAGTGAAATTATCTGTGAACATCTTGATCAATAATTCCTTTTTTTTGGTTGCAAAATGAGTTAAGCTGCTTTTCTGCAGTGCTTCTTGTCAGTATCTTTGCAGTTTACAGCGATAATTAGAATTAAACCCACCCCCATGTCACTAGAATATAATTGGCATTCTTAGAGGTAAACATTTAATGGCCTTTTTAAGTCCAAAAGATGCTGTTGCATGCAGAAAGAAGTTTCTCCTAGAGAGAATAATGGCTTGTGTGACTGTCAGTTTGAGAAGGATACTACACAACGGAAGTGACTTCTCATAGCAAAAATGCATTTACACAGAGCAATTAAAAGCTTTGACTTTCCTGAATAACATGGTAGTAATTTACTGTCAAACAGATTTATTTGTAGGGAAAATGTGTGCAAAATCATGGCCAATGATTTTTATTTTTTAAATGAATAAAACCAGAGCATCTACTAAATTGAGGGCTTCTATATCTTTGACATTGTTCTTCCTTGAAAGTCCCCAGATAAATTAGCACTAAGTAATTGACACACCTTCATGTAAGACATCAAGACTTCTGCTTATAAATCAAATACTTTATCTCCTGAAGTTATTATGAGTATTGAATATTTTTAAAAAAGTTTATTTCCAAGCTATAATGGATATTGTTGAAAACTCCAGATGAAGTTAATATCATGATCTTATTTTCCCACATGTATTTGCAGCAGCATGAGTAAATTTTTGTGTAAGCATACTGCTGGGGAGTCTGGTAGAGTATCTTGGTCCATACCTGACCCTGTGAAATAAAACTGAGTGTTTAAAAATGCTTATTCATCATGTAAAAGCTTTTAGAATTTGGCCTTTCCAACTAACAAGTCCTTAATTCTATGGGACCTTCAATATGCCTAATTGCAAGATAGGCCAGTATGGGTACTATAGACAATCAATTATTTAGGACATTTTAGTACTGCTTATGCTTTTAATGAGTTTCCTCAGGTGGACTCCTGCAGTCTTAAAAGACTATATTGACTATAAGCGAGGTTTCTGCAATTTGTTTTAAATACATCTTAACAGGAATTTTCTTGGGGTTTTGGGTTGGATGTCAGTGTTCATTCTTCCCCACCAGTTTAAAACAACCAAATTTTGAAACACAAAAACTATTTTTCTTTGAAGATACCCAGTTAAAAGTGAAAGCTGTAGTTACTTTGACACTGTCCTTTCTCTTTCCAGCTTACTGGTGGCTTTTCACATTTGAGTCTTTCAGTGCATGATAACTTGTTTAAATTGCATTGTTGGTTTTATAAAAAGATCTTCAAGTTTTTTAGACGTCATATTTGAAGTCACTGATAGAGCAATGAAAGTAGAAATTTATGCCACATATTATGGAATAAAGTAATAATTTTTGCTCACTGTTGAAATTTTTTGGTGTGTTATTACAGCCATAGTGAGAATAGGTAAGCTAGTTGAGTTGATAAAATGGAGGTGTTCAAATGGCAGTTGTTCACTGCCCAAATCTGCTGTTTATCCTGGCAATGCTTATTCTGGTTTCCCTGCTGATAGCAGCTTCTCCATCTCTTGTGTGTCTTTGCAAATTGTTGCTTACACATAAGGTTTGGAAACTGTGGCATGGGTTTGCTTTGGTTTTTTATTGTTATTGAAGTTGTTTTTTTTGTTAAATGTTTGCCAAAGGAAATTTTAAGCTGCTGTATGAGGTAGACTATATAGTCCCTTTTGAAGTATTTTCATATTCAACAGAACAATTTAAACTCATTTGGAGAAGAGACCAAGCACCAGGATTTATGTGGGAATGTCACAAGTGACAAGCCTTCCCTAAAGAATTGCTTCAAAAGAAAAGTACCACCTGTCTGACATTATTCCAGACTTAATTACCCTGTATCACTTCTGACAACTGCAGAAAAAACACAGGCTGATGTTTCTGACCTCTAATTTGAAGAGATATTTCCATCTTGATGTTGTTTTAATCAAATAGCACAAGGTCTCAGTATTGCCAAGCCACAGCTGCCAGTCAAGAGGATTGCATCCTGCATGACAGCTCCAGATTCTCTTCATCAGTATTTTGTTGCTTTCACTCCTATTAAGAAGTGTTACAATATTAGTCTTTACTTTTGTATTATCTCTTAAAAGAGAGATTTGTATAATCTTTCAATAAGCATACATGTGAACCACCACAGGGTTTTGTCCCTTGTAGAAATGAAAAGTAAATGAAAAACAACTCCTTTTTTCCCCAAACCTTCTGCGTCTATGAGAGTGATAAGGGAATACTGAATTACCTGGAAAGGAGCCCTAACTGCTTGATATTCCACCTGATTTTTGAATAGAATTATTTCTCTTCCCTATTTTAACTTTTTTTTTCCCTTAGACCATTTAGTACTATTTGAAGTTCTTTTTTAACATACTTGAAAAATATCTCTCACCCTGGAATATTTCATATAAAAGTACAAATGTTCTGTGGTGAACTGAATAATTAATTGTGTCTAACTATATTTGAGATGATTGGGAAGGAGTGTATGCATCTCTATGGCAACTTTATCTTCTGTAAAGTTTCTCCTTAATGTGAAAATTCAAGAAAATCTATACTTGAATAGTTGAGGTTAAATTAGGAAGGTACTCCAAATGTAAAGTCTGCTATGTATTGTGAGACATCTGGTATTTCTTGTAGAAATGAGCACAAAATTATCTCGAACTTGTGATGTCAACAGCTAGGAAATGCTACATTTGATGATACTCATGCAACTGTTCATTTTCCCCATTGCTCTTGTGCCTTTCTATGTAGCTTTTAAGTGCACAGTGACATCCTGGTTCTCATTGCCGTGTAATCTCAGTGTTTCACAAGTGCTGGGCAGCCTGTTCTTCATGCTGCCTACAAGGCATTAGTGTCTTCATCTGACAAATAAGAAGCCACAGCACAGAAAGACCAAAGTTAGAATTACATTTTAAATTTGAGATCCATCTGAAAGGCAGCTGTAATCAGTTTTTCAGACCAATTACTGCTGTGACTTTGAATGTTTTTAGGGCATAATTTTGTGGTAGATGTGGTGCGGGTATGTGTCTTCATGTGTTATCATTAGTGCATGTAATCTTTGCCAGTGGGGTTAAATTCATAGAAATTTGGCATTCTCTCAATCAACTAATGGGCTCAAGATAGCCCTGAGGGTGATTTTTTTGCAGACATGTGACAATGCAGGAACAGCGAAGTTTGGGGCGTAAGGAAATCTGTGGTCTATGCCTGACCTTGCTTCTCTCTGATTTTACTTTGCTTCCCCATTCCACTCTCAAGCCCCTCCTGGTGGTCTGCCTTAATGTCCAATAGCTCACCAGTCTGGGTTCTGCTCTCCAGGTTCTTGCTCTGGGACATCTAGTTTCTCCTCCATGGATTTTCATCAAATGTAAATTCAATTAATTTTCATGAAAACTTGTGTGGTTTTGTGGGAAGGGTGGGTTTTTTTGTTTTTTTGTGGGGGAGAGTGGCTTAGGCTCTGTGATGAGCCATTTCTTCTTCAGTTCTTCACTGGTTTTCATGGTATTTTTATTTTTAGCTCACTGTCCAGTACCATTCTTACTTCTTATTCCACACTTACTGAAGGAAGTGCTGGGAGAGGGAGATAGCACAAGGACAGGGGCTTCACTTTCTGTGCTTGCTGCAATAGAACCCAGTAAAAGTTAAGAAAAAGAGAAAAGTTCTTCTCTGACCTCTCCCTGGTGCACTGCCACATGCACAGTAGTGAAATACAGATGCCAGCTTCTTCTAATGGCTGCAATTTCTCGCATTACAGATATTTTCTTTCTCTTCCTCCTCTCATGGGGACTAGAATGGATATGTTCCAAACCAGGAACACTGAATTTCCCTGCAACTCCAAGGACACTTTGAGATACCTCCCAGGAAAATAGCTATGCAATTAATATTTCTGATAGGAGAAGATCTTTTCTCTAGCCTGACTGTCAATGCTATTCTTAGCTATAATTTTTAATAGTAGAAATAAAAACACAATTATAGAAATTTTAGTCTGACCAGACTGTGTTTGATAAAAGGATAGAATGGAAACCTCATGATAGTGTTACTGACTTCTAAATAGATCTTATATAATCAACCCTGTTCAAATCAGTCATAATTTGGAAGCCTTTATGGCTTTACAAAGGAGAATCTTAATCTCCTTCGTAATGAATAATAAATCAAGACTAACACCATTGGCTTTGGGTTGGATACAGCAGCTGAAACGCAGACGTTAAATGGCTTAACTTGTACTCTATTGTGGCAGAAAGAATTCAGATGTTATGACCTCTTCTTTTCCATTTTTATCATATAATAATGTTATTCTATTGCAGTTATTCTTAGTTTCACACCAGTTGGGAGGATTTTTGTAAGCCATCCTCTAGGCTGCCTCTAGGTGCAAATTATTATATCCATACTTTTGGTCTTTTTAGTCTTTCACATCACTCTTTATCACCCCTGTGATCATTTCCAGCATGAGAAGTGCATTGTCATGCAGGATCTTGAAGAGGTGAGTGCAAAAGAGAGATCTGGGGACATCAGTTGTATCTCATGCAGTGGGACAGGTGGATAATATTCGTGTCTTCTGTAGTCAGGCTTGTTGATAGATGTTAAAACATGAGTTGTAAACAGCTGCTCTATCTGAAATATTGCAAGCACTTTCAGCCTTATCTTTCTTTATATTTCGTGCACTCTTTGACAAAAAAATACTTGTGTGTGGGGAACCTGCCTTATTATTTATACAACTGATAATACTGGAAGAGGTTAGTAAGGTGTCATGCTGGTGACATTATCCTTGGCTTTCCAGTGTTGTGTGACTTTGCTGTGCATTCCTTCCTGTTCTTCAGCCTGTTGTTTTCAAGAAACCAATTTTGTTCCTTCTGGTTTTATAGTTATCATGAGCAAAACTTACTGGAAATAAAAGTTCATTAAATCAATAGCCTACTGAAATACTCTATTTACATTGGGTTTTGTCTTAATTTGTTTCTAAATGGGTCAATTTGCGTGCAGAGAATTATAATTTTGAGAGTCTTTAGGCTGGGCATATCCTAGATAAGCAGAGGGAAGAGATGCTGGAACTACTACTTCTGTTTTTGTGCAAAAACTACAAAAAGTTGGATTTCAGGCATCTTTCCGCAGTTGTCAAAACAATCGTTCCTATTTCCCTGACTTCTGTGGCCAGTCCTGGAAAAGGCTTCCTGTAGGTTATCTGGCTTGGTGAAGTGGCTACTCAGCTATTACTTATTTTTCAGAAAACATTAAAGTGTCTGTTCTTCCAATTAAGTATTAATGAGGTTCTCCTCCCAACAGCAGGTGTGGAGCTATAATTGGCCATTAGGATGTCATATTTTGGTTGGAGACTTTGAGTGGATAACAAAGCTAATTTCTATCGCTACAAGTTCTGTTTTATTACAAGTAAGGGAGAACTCCAAACCAGGTCAGGCTGGTCACAGAGGTAGTGGCTTATTTTCATCAGTGAAACCAATTAACTTTCTCAACTTCAGAGCTCATATTTCAGTGTAAAATTCTCAGTTGCGTAAAGGCACTGGAAACTTGATTTACACATAAATAAACTAAATTTGCCCTAACAATTAAAATCAACAACAAAAAAAAAAGGCAAGCCCAAGCTCTTTTTTTTTCAATAATTTGAAAAAAAAGACAAACCAATAAACTTTTTTTTTTTCCAGTATGAATAATTTGGTGTTATCCTTGAAATCTGACCCATACAGCTTATTTATTTATTTATTTATTTATACACAGATATGTGTCTTTACACAAATGAATGCTTTTATTATGACTTCATATCTGATGTCTTACTCTCTTAGAAAAATTGGATTTTATAGGCCTTTAGCCTATCTTTTTGGTGGGTTCCCCACCTTTCCAATTGAAATAAAGTAGATTGAATTGTATTCCACATGATTATTTAATTTTATGTTATACTAATTTTTTGGACATATCTTTGGAAGACTTCAAATATATTGTTGATATTTAACCATCACTGGAAAGTTTTTCCCTGATATAAGCTGATGAGAAGCTGTAGAACAACCTTTTTTCATAGAAAATTTCTAAATTCAACTAATTACATTGAATATCAGAACTAATTAGGCCTGGAAAAGGAAGCACTTTGGGAATGGTGTAAAAAAGAGACCATAATTATTTAGCATACTCTGATAAAGCCCTGCAAAAGAAAGCTAAGAACCAGAGAGAGGATGCTATGGTAATACACACTTGCTAAACATGCATAATTTTAGCAAGTATAGTCATGAATTGCTGGAAAAAAAGGGTTACAGACAGCAAAAGCAATCTGGTTTTCAATGCCTTTTTTCCTCCCCTTTAAAATATTTTACATTTCTTGACCTATGAGAGATGAGCATTCTAAGCTTTAGTGTAATGAGCAACAGACAACATCTGTGAAATCTTCCTGCCTGGTTGCTCTTCGTTTTCAGAGGTTCCCTTTGTGTTTCTCTGTTGGGGGATAACACAAGGTGGGCAATTGTGATATTTCAAATTACACATTTATGTTAAATTGTGTGTGGAAGTGTAGCTCCCCGTAATCTTGGTTAGTCCCAACCCATGGCTTTTGAAAAATCATGGTTTTGCCTTGGAGAAGACTTTAAGAAAGAATTTACGAGAACATACAAAAACATTCTTGCAGAAATATGGACTGTGTGCGTGGGCTTATGTTCTCTCTGAGCCAAACACATTTTATTAGAGAGCAGTTCTTTAAAAACTGGCTGTGCTTGGAAGAGGCAGCTGGCTCGGGGTCTTCTTCTGGGCCTGGGGTGAGGTGCCTGTGCTGTTGGTCCAGGTGGGCTGATCTGGAGGCACTTGAGTCCTGGCTAAGCTCCAGGTTTCCTTTTGGCCTCCTCCAGTTTCCTCCTGTACAGGAGCACTATTGGTTTGAAGTGAACAGAGAGCATTCACTGGCTTCTATAACGATCATCAGATCTGAGTGTTTTCCATGAATTTGTATAGTAGAAGTAACACCAAGATGAGGTCGCAATAAATCTCGGCCTTTTTTGCTGTTGAGCCTTTTTTTTTTCCATTTGTCTGGATTCCTGCAGGCACCCAGAGCTTGAGACCAGCTGAGAACTCTCAGAATTGTGTGACCTCTATGTATTTGCTAAGGAACCCCAAAAGTCCATACAAAAAACTGTTTGTACAGTAATTTCAAACACTGGTAAGAAATTCATCTTAGTCATCTAGAGACTTAGTCTAATAAGTCTTTTGAATTACAATCATTAAGTGGGAAAAAGCTTTATAGAAATTTAAATCTTACTGGAAATAGGTTCAAAAAAGTATGTTTTTCAAAGAGATGTCAGTGACATTAAAAACTTTACTTTTTTGTACTAATTTCTGTTTTTAATATTTTAAATTATTCATTCAATTTTAACTGCAAATTTCTATTTGAAAAGTTATGTAAACTCTTACATTCTATCAAATAAACTGACTCATAAGTATTTGTTGAAATTATATGAGGAAAGTTTAATCCTAATTCTTACCTTTTTATACTAATAATAATCTCATTTATGAAAAGAGACTGAATAGACACAGAAATTTAACTAGCTTCAAATTCTTGAAACTGAAAGACATAACTCTGAGAGATGTAATGAATGCTGATGGTAAATACAAACCTGCTCAATAAATTAGAAGTTTCCTGAGATGCCTCAACTGAGATTTTATTCTAAGCATTTTCCTTTCAGTGTTTGTCTTACATGTAAACTTAAATATTTTGGTAAAATGGTTTATTTTTGTATCTGTAATTTGGTAGAATAGCTGCTTCCCATGCAAAAACTTCTTTAATAAAATAACATACTTTAGTCAAAGAAACCCCTCAAGCACCACTTTTAATTATATATAGGAATGTGTATTAGCTAGCCTGTTTTAAATTTTTCTGAAAGCCTGCAGTCCTAACAGCACAGATGGCTGAGTGACTTCATAATTCTCAGTCTTTTTTTTTTAAATAAAAATGTCATTTTGTTTATTGATGATGCAGTACATAAGTGATACTGGAGAATTTTATATATATATTCGTTGTTGTAAATCAGTGCAGCAAATTAATCACCATCATAGTTCCTAATTTTTGAAGGGATTGTATGACAAGTTTGAACATGGGAAGCCAAATTATGTTGTCTTTTTGTACAGGCACGAACTAAATTTCTTCACTTTGTTTCACTGAGGTGGTTTCACATGTGTTGAAAACAAAGTTGGACAAAACATGACCACAGTAAAGTCTGTATCCACTTCAAAAATGAAGTTTATATAGGCTGCATTAATAGAATTGCTTTTTGTTTAGGAAAAGTAGCTATTTACTAAATGATTACTTAAAAGGTTACTATTTTTGGGACTTTTAAATTGTATACATCTGCTTAAAATGCTGTACATAGCTTTTGGAAGCCTTTGTTTATGAACAGACTACAACATTTTTCAACACAGTCATCATCCACAATTACTGAAATTTCAGTGAATAATTATTAACACATTGAGGATTTACAAATATTTGTAGTTCTCAATTTGTATTTTGAAATTACAAGTACTAATTCCTCATCTCAAAGTAAATTTTTAATTATCCACCATTAATATGTATTTCCAATTATGTTTTCAGGGCTACATTTTAAGCTGTAGAATTCAGTTGGAACTTTATACACACAGAATATACAAAACTGAGGGATTTACCTTACTCTTCACCAGGAGCATTTGCAATGGTAAAGCTTGAGTGCCTAAATACTAACAGTACAAATATTTCATCAAGTTGGAGTTTTGAAGTGGAATGAATAGTGACAGGACTTGTTTTCATATGACTGATACCTCAGAAATTAGCATTCAGCTCTTGATTGATATGTTGTCTGGTGGCATTTCAGAGTAGTATTAAGCCACTTACAGATCTTGGGCAGTTTTCTATTTCCTGATTGATTATGAAAGCCCTTGGCTTGATTTTATTTTCCACTGGTGTTGCGAGCAAAACAAACTGTTGTGAACTGAAGACGAAGTTACTCCTGGCTGCTAAGGGAATGGTGTCTTCCAGCCACCTCAAGGGAAAAAATAAAATCCTTGGAGAGCAAAGCAAGAGCTGAGTCACAGATTTCATCCCCCTGTTACCCTTGTTTCCTTCTTGGCTGTGCTACATGAAAATCCTGCCATGAACAGAGAGTGTTGTCTCACCAGCACCCTTAATGCATGCAGTGATAAACTCAGCTAAGCTGGCCTGAAGTGAAGTCTGGCACAACCAGCTTAGAGAGGGTCTAGTTGGTGATACAGATGTGGCAAACTGGATCAGAGCACGAGCTCTGCTTTCTATCTGTCCTGAACCCATATATATGCAAAAAAGAAAATACTTGCTTTCTTGCACATCGTATCATTGAGTAAACCAGCACATTTTAAGTAAGTGGGGTTTTGGTACCATTTCTTCTAGTAGGATTTGAGAAAATAGCCTTTGACAGCGGTAATATATAATTTTGCATTTAGTAATAGGTAATATATGTGCACATATGCTTGACATGCAGACGTTATTTTTGTTCTGTTAGGCAGCAACTCTTGAGGCTTACCAGTTTGCCCTTCTTGCAGAGAAGGCAAGAGTGCTCATACCTCCTTAGAAAAGCTTGTGCTGTTTTATGTGTTTATTACCAGGGAGACTAGTACAGTGATACTGGAAGTATAGTTGTGTCTGTTTTAATGTGATCAAGAAATAGTAATTGTTGCCTTTGGTAACTATTAGTATGTGAAGTATATCAGAATTAAGTATGTTGCTTCTCTGCTACTTAGAAAGTGGAATATTACAGAAAATTAAGTATGTAAAAGAAATGAAATGCTTTGTGATGTCAAGAAATGTCACTACTGATCACTTTTCATTTGAAATTTGGAATTATTTAACTTCATTGTAACTGTATTAAACAACTAATAGAATAGAATGGTAAATTTCGCGATATTAATTAAATTTAACAATGGTACTCTATCCAGATGAGAGATAATATTTGAATCAATATATGGTTTTCTTACTTGTTATGAAAGAACAAATTGTATTTTCAGCAATTCCTCTCCTTGATAGCAATTCTATAGATGGATTTGCCTTTTGACTCGGGGTATTTCCATCCATTTAATTATTGAACAACCACAGCTGTACACAGTCTTTTTAACAACTCTGTTAATAACTCTTCATGTAAATTACGAATAAAATGTCTTTTCCTTACATATTTTTATAAGTTATGAAAACCAAATCAACAGCAAAAAGTGGCCCAAATGAAAAAAAAAAAACAAAAAAACCCAACAACTTAATTTATGTACATTTCTCCCATCAATGCAAAACCATTGTTCACCTCTTCAGATGGGAATAAGTGGATATAATGGTTGCATCAGGGAGCTCTGTGCCTGATATCCAGGCTGCTCCCTGCTTCACCTGCAATAGTAGGGGAGAAGACCTTACTAATTTGGGAGGAGGGGCAGCATACCTAATCTAGAGTCTAGGCCTTCCTCAAGCATTTCAGTTAGCTCAACTTGCATGTAAATGCGTTGTGAAGAGTGCTTAGCATATTTCTGTTCATATTATCTTCATTTAATGACTTGCTTGTAAATCTCTGTGGCGTCACTGGTGCAATATTGGAGCACTCTGTATTCTATTGGCATCTTTTCTGGGTAGGTGTAGGTTTATGGGAGAAGGGCAGCAGAGGGTCAGCATGCCAGCCCACCTTGTAGAGAAAAAAATTGGGTGGACTTGTTCTGGGTAGCTGAGTATTAGCTGTAGTTCAGGGTATATCTGGAACAACTTTTGTCCGGTGAGACTTTTTGTACCACTGTGTTTGCAGACACAGAAGTGGCAGAGGTGGCAGTGCTTACCTGGCTTCTCATAGGAACAGTGAATTTTCAGTGAAGTGCAAAATACAGAGCAAGATACACTGTCTTGAGGTGTTAAAGGTGGTGGAGGGTAAATACATAAAACATGTTAACACAATATATACTTAACAAATTCAGGCATTTTCAGATAAATTTCAGATAAATGCTCAGGTTTCTTTCCACGAATTTCTACTGCAGTTACATTTGCAAAGTAACACAAAAGTTCTGATTGGTTGGACTTGTTACTTTAAATATCTGTTAGGAGATGACTATTTCATTACGGATCTACTGTACCTTGTGTATACATCTTGCAGAGAAATGTAGAAGCTGTACTTAGTCTCAGTGGTTGAGGATAGTAGTTTGCCAAAACATAGTCAGGGATAGGAAGAACACACGCAATCTGTGGTCTTTGTTACATATAGCAGCTCTCAGAAATGCAGTTAATGCATTTTAATCACCAGGCCTAATTGCAGTTTGTAAAGTGAAGATGACAGTTAGTAATAGCATTAAAAAAAACCACAGCTGCAGTCAAATACACAGTATAGAAGTTAAAAAGAGCTGCTTACACATATAGGTTAAAGTTTATGTTCCTGGAATAAATAATGAATTAAGGAACAGAACCCAGATTTAATGCTCACTTTAGTGCCATTAGAGCTGAAAATGTTCTCCAGGAATACTTAGAAGTGAGGTGAACACTTGCTTGAACAGTTTAATAAATGTCATTAAGCATCACTGGAGGTATGTGCCATCTTTCAGAATTACATGGAAAGCTGTGTTAATGTATCAGTACTGTAGAGATGTGGCTGCTTGAACACCTGCACAAGTGAACATCATATGGGTGAATATTTGGCTTCTATCACAGCCAAACAGTCGCAGAGCTCTGATTTACCTGCAGGTCAGAAGCCCCTGCAAAAACTTCAGTACTTTAAACAGTACTTTGAACAGTACTTTAAACTTTTATACATCCTTGTGTATATGTGTCTGTGTCTGTGTGTTTGAATTGGTGCTTTGGGTAGTATTAAGATACATTTCATTTCAATACAAATACTGCAAAATTTGAATATGGATGCATTTGAAAATTACCTCATGGTGATTTGTTTAATTGTTTGTAATTTGCTTCTGAATCACCCCACTGATGTCTTTGTTTCTATAGTACTCTGAATGTGCATAGAAAGTCTACCTATCAGATTTCTAGCTAAATTTCAGTGTTCTAGAATAAAAATTAATTCATCTTTTCATAACTGTATGATGTAAGTGCACAGAATTTTAATACCTTAAATGTTTTTTTGCGGTATTAATTAATTCTCTAAAGGAGCATTTAATATTAATAATAATTAATTCTGTAAAGTAATATCTAATCTCCTCTTAAACTTGTAGAATACTTAAGTTTCTGGCAAGGCTTGTAGGAAAAATCAAAGCCAACTTTTGAAGGTTTTTATCTGTTGCTTTCACTGCAATAATAGTAACTGTGTGTTCCTTAGAATAGAAATATTTTCAAAGATGTGAAGTTCTATGGAAAATATAAATTAAAAAAATAGTAGCTTGGGAAAGCAATTAAGCTTTACAGCCTGATGAAGGACTATAATTCCATAATTTACTTATTTCTTAGTGTTGGCATTATACTTGTTGCAGTTATTTCAATCTATGTTGCTTAGACTGCCAAGACTGTAATCCTCAGTAATGAGAATAATCCAGTAACATGCATCATTTCAAGCAATGACACTGATTTTTCACCTCCTTCCAGCCAGGATGGAGACTTGTCCGCCCAATGTCTGTGAAATAGGAAAGTACTTTCTTTTTCTTCTCCTTTTTTTTTTCTCTGTACTTGCAGTATTATTTTATTTATATTTTTCAAAGTTGAAATATACAGTAGGTTCTTCTATGTTGTAGCAGAGTCCTGAACTACAGGAGTGCTGTGGGGAATGTCTTGACAGTGCAGTACATTGAAAAGTAGGTGTACATCTGTTCCATTTTAAAATAAAAAACTGCCATCCCTTAAATGCTCACCTTAAATCAAGTGCCTTTAAATAAATCAACAGCTAAAAGGAAGATGACTTAACGGTTTCTGTTTCTGAGACTATAGCCTTTCTCAATTTCTAAATAGAAGTCCTGATGATGAGCTGTCTTATTGGCTGGTTGAATGTTACGTATTTTGTGTGAAGTTTATGTTGTACAAGCCAAATATGACAGCAAAAAATATTCAAAAAATAAAGCAAAGAGCATGTGTTTCTCTGACTAATATCCATATAATTGTGTACAAAAAGTTAAAAAACTTTCTGAATGTAAACAGATATTTCATAACTTATAGCTCTTTATTACAGTGTTAATGCATTTCTATAGAAACATTCTCCTATTTCCATTTATCGTCATAATTTTTTTACTATGTGTAAATCCTTGCTTCTTCTTGAAGATAACTTAAGCCACATTGCAGTATAATCAGTTTCAAAATTTTGTCTTGCATCTGTATCCTGCTTCTTTCCCTGTCTCACTGAGTAGCTCTTTCAATACATTTGCTGTTAGCACTGAAAATTGTTTTCTCATGACCACACCAGCTTCATGCGGAAATGTCAATTACATTCTCTCTCTGTTTAAGTTAGTAGTCAGGCTAACTTTGCTTTGTCGAAAAAGTCAGTGTCCAATCAGTCTGTGTTCTGGGTAGTTTCTTATCATGTGTAAGAAACTACCCAGAACAGGGGTAGCAGGGGGCAAATGTCTGCTTTATATTCTATTGAATACTATCTGCATGCCTGATTATATGAACAAACACAGTTTAGAAGCTATCTTAAGCTTTCTTCATGCCCTTGAGTATCACATTTAACTACAGTTGGAGAAATAATTTTTAAATAATGAATTTTTTTTGTTATGCATAGTGATCTCCTTAGCTGTTAAACAATTTTATATGGAGAATTGTGTATTACCAAGGTTATTTCTCTATTCAAGACCTAGTTGTCAATAGAGGAAACATGTCAAAGATCTGAAATTCATTCAATTTCCTTACTACTGGGAAAGTAAAATAGAAGCATGAAAAATTTTAAGAGTTCCATTTACATTGCTTGAAATGTGACAGTCATGCCAATTTGACCTTTGTAAGTTGTTTTGTATTAATTATAAAACATTTCCATGCTACTTTTATTAATGTAGCTGCCTGCTGCATGATTTTCGAGTTCTTCCATGATAAGAATGGCGGTGTTTTTAATTTCCGAAACTGGTATTTGGTTGCAAACCCTCTGGGTCCTGCTGTGATGTTAGGTGGAGCCTGAATGTCATGGAATCATTGTTTCTGACAGCTAATCAGATATCCAAATGATTTAACCTCCGTATGTCATTGTCATCAAGCTGATGATGCTGATGAAGAATGCCTGACAATTAGCAGTGTAGAAATACTAAAATAACATAGACACTATTTATGTGGTTGCTAAGTTAGTTGTTAGGTGTTGCAAATATTGCTGGAGTAGCCAACTCATTCCTCACTTCTCAAAATTCTCAGAAATAACCGTCTCTTTTGTTCTTGTGTTGGCCAAAGAATATTTCTTTCCTGAGCTGAGTAAAAGGAGCAAAATATTGCAGTCATTCTGGTTTTCTTGATCCTCATGCTCACTGAATTATCCTAAAGGTCCATTGCATGGTAGGTGGTAGATGCCAGCATGAGATTCACACAATATTCTGAGTTGGAAGGGGCCCACAAGGATCATCGAGTCCAGCTCTTAAGGGAATGGTCCGTACAGAGACCGAACCCACAACCTTGGTGTTGTTAGCACCGCACTCTGACCAACTGAGCTCATCTCAGCATCTGCATATCAGTAATTAGTTGTTACTGAAGCTAAACACTGCCTCAGGATACTTGTGCTCAGATCCGTCTGAATACCTTCCCACCATTAATCTTTATAAATCCTCTTTTATCCTTTTACACATTAGTCCCAAGGATTTTATATGCTCAGGAATTCCACAGTTTAACTGTGAACCATAGAGTGAGCAGGTAACCAGATTAGAAACATTAAAGTTTTGTGGAGTGTGGAAAGAAACTAGTGTGCAAAGAAGATGTATTATTAATAAATTAAAGGAGTAGGAAGAAAACAGGAATTATACCTGATTTAAGCAGGGAAAGAGGGTGTATGTTCTCTATTATATTCACATTGAACTGTTTTGTATAGTGCTATCTGAACTTCCTGAGAATTAATGGGTATAACATCTTTTTGATTCATTCTAAACCATCATGCTCTAATTTCAGTGAATTTCCCTTGGTTCTTGCATAGGCTTTTAGTAGCTATTAAAGCCACAGTGTAATAGTTTCAGCTTTTTTGGGTGAGATTTTATCAGTAGTCTTTGTAGTTGAATCCTCATTTATTCTCTCTTTCCTCTGCCAGTGGGTTATCCATACATTTTTACATTAGTTTTAACATAGTTTTCCTTCCTTCCTTCCTTCCCTCCTTCCTTCCTTCCTTCCTTCCTTCCTTCCTTCCTTCCTTCCTTCCTTCCCCTATCCCTTCCCTTCCCTTCCCTTCCCTTCCCCTGCTGGCTTATGAGTTTTCTACCCTCAATATTTTCAATTGGTCTTTTGTACAGTCCTCCAACTTAGAAGCCCAAACTGAAATTCCGGTATCTATTCACTCTGTTTCTCTATTAGGATGAATGTGATCAAAATATCTATGCAGATTGATTAAGGTGCCTCTAAAAAGCATTAGGCTACTAAGAAAATTACTCTTCTTTACTGTTGCAAAAACATTGGAATAGAATGACAGTATGTTTCTTCAATGTAGTTTATGATCTTGTGAAATGTCACACTTGCCTTGAGTTGTCTAGACTGAAAAAGAACAGCTGTAAAAAGAATGACAAATAGATGTTTTTCTTCTTTTTCTGTACTGAATCTATATTAAGGAAACACAGCTCCTCTCAGTAGAGCTGATGAGTTGGCACTGAGTTGAAATAAAAATCGATGTTTATAATAGGTAACTGTCCTAGCATCAATACTAATATTTCTTAATCTTCACTTAATGTTATAGATATGAAATCCTTCATTGCAAGCATTTCTGAATGATGTATGAAATGAAAAAAACACTGATCAATGCATAGAATACGTACAGGCAGCAAATATATTCGTTATCTAAAATGTTAATATCTGGTACAGCCAGAAAATCCTGCTTTCAGTTGGGAGGGCATGAAGTCTGCCAGAATTTTAATACAATTTGTTATTGCAAATACTCTTGTAACTTGCTCAGACAATGCCCACATAATGAGAAGATGAACAGTACTCACATTTAATCTAATTTTAACAAATATTTCACTAGTGCTTCAGAAATTCTGAAGTGAAGTAAGAATTTTAGGGACGTGTTTCCAAATCTAATGATGTTATTCTAAAAATTGTTCCTCCCTCTACTTTTCCCCCTATCTGAGAATGGAAAAAGTACCTCAAAATATGGATAAGGAATTTTGTATATTCTCTTTCTTCCTTGATGTTTCAGTGTTCCTGTCCATTTTATTTTTACCAATTCTATCTACTCCTCTCTCCTGAGATAAGTTTAAGATGTTGAGCTTTGTCCCCATGTGTGGATGAAAAATATGTTCCGCCCCAAACTGAGTATTCGGATTTAACAAATGACAGTGCACTGATGTCAGGCAGATGAATTTTGGATAGAATTTCTACCTAATTGCAGTTAGTTCTGTAGACAATAATCTGAGAACCTTATGCAAAGTTGTAAACAAAATGTTTAACAACACGTAGCAAAGTATGTTGTTTTAGTGTTACTGTAAATAATAAAATGTTCACAAGCAGGACCTATGCCTGACTGCTTAAAAATAAATACATCTTATCTTTCCTCTGTGTGTCAGAGGCTGCCCACCTCTCGGTGTGGTACTGGAGAGACAGGGACTGAGCCAGAAGCCAATGCTGCCGTGTAATTCGATAGGCAAGGGTGGCACCTCACCTTAAGTACTTCTCCTGTCTTCAGCAGTATGATTTCTACAGCTTATAATGCCTGTTCTCTATAATGATAGCTTTTTCCCCACTGGCTGCTCGGGAAAAACACAGTTGGAATTATTGGTAGCTCTGGGCACATTGCTGAGTTCTAACTTTAATACATTTTGTCTTTAAAAGTCTAAAAAAATGCATATTCTTTGTAACGGTTGTCACCATGTTTATGTTAAAGTCTAAAACTCATTTCTGTTGTGCTCTCATTTTTCACCATCTTAGAGGCAAAAGAGACAAACACCTCCCCCATTCTTCCAATCTGAATGTTTTTTCCCTGTGCGAGAACTGAACAGTCACTTCCCAAATAAAGCTGTTAAATGAAAAATAGAAGCCTCAGAAAGAAGCTGAAGGAAGAACAGTCTGCAGTAAACATTGTGGCTGTTTGCAAGGTGTTGCTTGTGAGCTGTCTAGAAATTCAGACTTCCTTTTTCTTTTCAGAAATGCTTGACATTTTAGGGTGTAGGGGATGCACATTTAACATTCTTTGTAATCCAGTTTTCTGTGAAGTGCTGGTATTTAGACTTTTTTTATTTGTATTAGCCTTTACCTGTACAGTTGCAGTTTTTCCAAACATGGGTTAGTACTGGACAATCATGTTCAGTATGCCAAAAACTCAGATCCTAATGTGTATTTCCAAAAATATAAGATCCTTCAGTCACTTGTACAATTGGACCATTACAAACAGAAAAAAGTAGCTGTGAAATGGGAAAGGGTATAGGGGAATCAAGTTGTATTCTACTGGCTTCCGCCCTCCAACAATCACTGTCAACAGGGGATTTTGAAATGCTTCATCTTATTCTTTGACTGTCCCTTCTTTTCTACCCTTGGAAGGTGGAGGATGCTTGGGAGTGGTGAAAGGATGCCAAGAGACCTGACAACATGAAATCTGCAATAGTTCTTTGTGAATTAAGTGAATCACAACTATAGTTTAAATATATTCATCATTACTTTGTCTACTTCAGATGAGGTGAAAACAGGAGTGAAAAACACAGTTCACTTACCTTTAATTTACACAGCTATTCTTAGAGGCATGTGCTCTTTTCTTTCAAAGTTTCTCAAATGTTGTATAATAAGATGAATTCTAGATGTGGGCCAGTTGCTGCTCTCAGCTTTATAATGACAGTATCTTCACCCTAAGAACAGGGTGTGTGTATTGTAAACAATTGCATATTAACACCTTGGTCTCATTAAGTGCAAACTTCTCTGATACATTCTCTGATGTCCCAGTGGCAGCTCCTCCTAATTAACTCAGACACTAATTGGGTCAGATAAAATAAAGTAGACAGCAGTCAGTCAAGCAGACTAGAACAGCCTGTTCTCTAATTGCTTTTGACAGAGGAACAAAAAAAGAACTTGAAATATTACAGAATAGTGCTATCTACCATGGTGTAGTTAGCATGGTTGTTTGCAATGAATATTTTAATACAAACTGTAACAAATGTTGGTGTTTCAGGTATGGTTAACCCATCCTTCTCTGTGTTCTGCATGTGTGTGACATGAATTTTGAGAGTCTGTGCCCATGTAAAGCCCTTGCCTGATTTTTTTTTTTTTTCATGGAAGCAAATCAGAAAATCTGGGACAATATACATAAAAAACCAAAGTAGTTCAAAGCTTTGCAACTATGCATCACTAGGTGGCATTTGCTGAAAACAGAACAGCAATTTCATTTTTACATCAGAAGGTTGTGTGAAACACTAGATACTAATGTCATGTTTTAGACTCTGATTACATGTTTTAAATCCCAATGCTTCTTTCAACTTCATCTGTTATCAGTTGAAAGTCTATAACTCAGAAAGTTTGTGGGTCCCTATTTCCTGTTTTTTATGTGTTCTTCTCTGGCTGGCTCATGAATTAATGTTACTGTCCTTAGTCTCCTGTCCTCTATTGCTCGTATCTGAACAGAAATAGAAACCTAGATGTTAAAAATCTCCAGCTAAGGAAGGGCACAGTCTGTCTAACTGTAAACATTTATCTTCTATTTTCTGAACAAAACAAAAAAAAGGGTGTATTTGTCATAAAGGTTATAAACATGAAAATCATAATTTTATCTAGTTACATAACCTTGACTTTTTTATGTCTAGGAATTAATCTCTGTTGTAGTAACATTTCCCATGCAGTGCCTCTGTCACAGCTCACTCTGACATGGCCTGCTGATCAGCTAAATGTTGGCCTCTCTTCCAAGGTTTAAAAAACACAAATAAAAACCCCGAAGAACCTGCAGCTCCTCTGTCCTGACGAGGCAACTTCAGTGTTGGCCACAGCTCCTTTATCACAGTTTCCCTCCTTCCAGTGCCTGGAGCTCTCCTGGTGAAAACCATAAAGTCTAGAGCTGTTTAAAGTTTTTTTCAGAACAAGTTTCTTATTTGGGGGGAATTTTTTTTTACTTTGGTGACGCTGCTGAAACACAGGAGCTGCCAGTGCTGCTCTTTCCTGGCCTGTAACTTTTCCTACAGTGGTGACAGGGACATTTATAGTGCTGGGTTCTCTTCGAGCCGGCTGGTTAAGCAGCAGCCGAGCTGAGAGCGCTCGCTTTCACTTTGAGTTAGTTTCAGCAATTCTCAGATCCTTGGTGCAGAGGAGTAACAATGCTTATTACAGGTTGTCACTGAGGGTGCAGTGCACACAAACCAATTTTATTGGTGTCTAGCTGAGGAGGATTTTCTGGTGCTGGCTGTTCAATAGGGCTCACAGAGGTACGGCTGCTGCCAGACCACAGCTGGGCCTGTCCATCTGTCCTAATGCCACTGTCCTTCCTGTGCAAGGAATAGAGTGTGGAAATACCCATGTGCTCAGAGGGGAGAAAAAAGGCTGATACTGATTCTCTTTGTCTTCAGGTAACAGTTCCCATTTCCTCCGCGAAGGAGCAAAAATGGGTTAAAAGTAAGAAACTCTGAAACCAGAGTTACTACAGTCAAGATGTATTTAATCGGTTTGCCAGGTCTAGTCACTCTTTCAAAGAAGTTATATGTTGGGTTTTTTTCTAAAATGTCAATCAAATTCTACCCTTTAGTCCAAGTCACCCTAACAACCAGCAAGGGGCCTGAGCAGCAAATATTGCCTCCTTACTCCGAGCACATTGTGATTTCTGCTATCAACCTTACATGTCATTAGTTGGTTTTGGAAGATGAAAGGATCAAAGTATCTCTCAGCAGCTGTGGTAAAAATTGCAGGTTTGGGCTGTGGAGTTGCGATAGATTTTATATATAAAAATAATAATAATAGTAAATCTATGTGACAAAAAATGTTTCTGTTGCTTTTATATAACATCACATGATGTATTAGCAGCATTTAACTTGTGCTTCCCTAAACCATAAACAAACAAAAAAATCCTGTTCAAATGAATCCATCGAGAAAAATTAAGTATTTTCCTAAAATAGACTCATATGACAAGAGGAAGTTAGTATTGACCAACTCCTACTTTTCTTTCATATTTTGGTAATATTGGTATCCTTCCCCATTTATGTTGTACATTGTGTAGCACTAAGAAGACTTATCTGGAAAATGAATTTTGTTGCTTTCAACAACAACAACAACAACAAAAACCAAAACAAAAGGAAAAAAAAAAAAAACAAAAAACCCAAAACCAAACAAAAACCAACAAACAAAACAAAAAAAACAGAAAACCAAAAAGCTGTTAAATCATTGTCAGTATTTTTTCAAGGTACTTGGATATACTGGCAACATGATTTCATTGGTGTCGGACTGCCAAAAAGTTGATAATACAGTTAAATCATACAATATTCTGCAAGTTGCAGAAAGCTGCAATGGTTTCAGCTGGTACAGCACTTCTAGCTACTATGGGGGTTTAAGTGAAGGCAAATATATTACCTCATCTAAAGATATAATATATGATCTACAGTATTCAGAGAATACTGTCATAACAATGGTATCACTCTAAAATAGCATGGGCTTCTGTTGATATGTTATCAAAGATTCTTTTCATTTGTCAATATATGTATATGACTTTCAAAAATAGGTAAAAAAGGGGACACTGCTTATACACAGGTGAATATCCAAATGAGTAATTATATATTCCTGTGTAAAGATAAGGCATAAACTGAACTCCTTTTGAAGCACCAACTTCTCAGGTAGAGATAGGTTACTTCCTTAAGTTTGAGAAGTTATTTATCTTGTGCAGAGAAGTCTGATATATTTAAGCATTGGGGCTTTTTAGGTTGCATTTTACTAGTGATTTCCCTTTGGGAAAAACTTACTGGATCCAAAGTAATTGCTGGTTAGAACATAATAAAAAACCCCAGTAAACAAAAACAGTTAGGCTTGTGTTTGCAAAGCTGTTAATTACTGGATATGGGTATTTTTGGTTGGACACTCTTAAGTCCTTACCCTAAGGCAGGAGTGGATCACCAGTGCTTGAGTAAGGCAGATGTCCTGACAGTCAGCGTTGTGTTACAGGTCCTCAGGTCAGATCCATAGACGTGGAGAAGTACGATCAGTTCCCAAAGTGTGTGTGTGGTGGACCAGAGGAGGGCTAGGTCAACAGCTGGGAATACAATTACTAATGTATGAAGTGGAGCTGAACACCCCATGTTGTGTATACTTAAAATGTTCTGGAAATGTGAACTGACATTCTGTTTTTTTCCCTTTTAAATTTCATTGGAGTTGTGATCCTTTTGTCTTGGGAGTTCCATATGCTACAATTTATTTAGGGAAAAGGGCTGAGAAATGGTGGAGGGGAAGAAGGGCGGGGGGGGGCGTTTAACAAACATGAACAAATTACATGAATTTGCTCAAACACAGATCTATGTGTACATTTCACAGCTGCCCATTATTGTTTTAGGAGTCATATGTAGCTTGTTTGCATTATTCTGGTACTTCTGGATGCTAGTCAAATCTTTTTGACTAAGCTGCACATGCTTCAGTAGTTCTTTTGTTCAAATTCACTGCTTCCCTGCATATGATCTTCTAGCTACCAGATATCCTTTTTTTCTTTCCAGAAAAAAGTGTTTGTCTCTGCTTTTTCCCATCCCACTCCTACTTTTTCATGTCTTTTCCCTTTTTTTCCCCCCCAAGCCAGGGTAAAGGTGTTTACTTCCCCTTCTGTCTTCCCCTGCACCCCTTCCTCATTTTTCTCTTTTTTTCTTTTTCTTCATTTTTATGGTGTTGTTTTTGTGGGTTTTGTTTTGTTTCCTTTTTTTATCTTTCCTTTTGTTCTGGGCTGGCAGTCTGTCATGTTCTCTATCCTTTGTGCTGCTCCTGCTCCTTTTCTACACATGACATCCATACTGGTCCTCAAAAGCACTCAGTATTTTCTCTAAATAGCTAATTAGTCAAAGTTAGGTCAGAAGAGCGAGACCTTACATAAACACTTACAATGCCTTAAGGAATTACAAAAATAGGAAAAGTCAGGAAGCAGTTTCCCTAGAACATTTATAATGAGAGAACAATTCCAACTAACATCATGAAATGAGAAAAATAAAAAGTTTTCTCAGCCTGACATTCAGTCTAGGCAAGGTAGTTCAGTAGTTCAATCTGCTACACCAATCTGTCAGTAGAAATCTTGTAGGTTGAGTCTTATAGACATCCTCTCTTTTGTCCTCTGGTCAGTAAATGGCATCCCTCCCTCTGAGTTCCTGTATTTGAAGGAAACAGGGGAAGCAAAGTCTTTTTGGTTAGGAATACACCTGTTCATTTCCTAAATTTGCCTTAAAGCTTACCAAATCTTTCTCAGAAAATTTTGGTATTCTGTTTTTCAGGGTGTTTAGTTGTACCGTTTCTTTTTTTCTTTAAATCTATATTAACGAGGGCTTTCAGTGTTCCATTTCTGCTGAGCATTTGAATAGGTTCATCAGTGTTTTGAAAAGCCTGAGATGGTCTGATTATGGTGATTTGACTCTGGTTCCACAGTAAAGTCTCAAGAGGGTAGCACAAGGAACAGGGAGTTTTAACAATATTCAGATTAAGTCAACACACTGCTCATCAGTATATTTATAGAAGATGGACGAAGAATTGCATGTTCTGTATTGCCTTACATGAGCAATAGACTTAAATTCATTGGCTGTCTGTCAAAGCAGTCTATTGTATTTCCTGTCAGCTTGTGAATGTCTTGGATGACCTCAATGATGAAAAATCAAAGCTAGTCCACTCAAATATCATTCAGTCATTGTATTGCATTGATTTCTTCTTCCTCCTTCAGATAAGCAAGAATGGGAAGGGAACATTTCTCAGCAGTTGTAGTTACTGGCAGCGTATTGTTACAATGTACTGAAAATCTCTAAGAACAGTGAGTCCATGGAGCCAGAGTATCAATAATGTGATATCTGTGGCCTTTTTTGTTCCTAGTGCTCCCACCATTGCTGGTACTCACTCCCACTCACTGAAGAAAATCCTGACCTTTTCTCAATCTGCATTGTTTGGCTGCTGGAAAATCAAATAGCAATTTTGATGGTTTTGTTCTCTAAAGTGCAGTGTTCCAATGGACCTGCGAACCTGCAGCTGCCATGAATGAGGGAATTGACCCCTGCCTTAACACCATTGTTTCAAAGTTTTCAGCAGTATATGGGAATTATTTTCTTTTTTTTCTTTTTTTTTCTTTCTTGCTTTCTTGCTTACAGTTTCTGGAAGACAGAACATAACTATTCAATTATTGTTTAACCTAACTCAGGGCAACACTGGGTAACAGAATAAGATGTCTCCTTTCCTTTTTGTTTTCCCACCCTTGTGATGGAACTGCTTGCTGAAGGTTGCATAAAATCTTCTATCGCAGAACTGAGCCTCTATCGCTGCCTGTCTCTGAGTGATTCAAATACTCTACAAATGTCACGTCTTTATTGACATGATAATGACAATGATTTTTTGTTTGTTTGTTTAAAGTTGAATTTTATAATCCAAGGATATGGCTCATTTCCCATACTCCTCAGGTACCAGTACACTTTTGTTGAATGTCTTCTATTTTTAAAAATTGGGCTGTACTTACCCTAGAGGAGAATTTTCTAAGTCACTTGCATTGGAAAACACTACCCAGATCTGTGGAGGGCAAAAGATGCAGTCTTGATGTGATAGTCTATAGGAAGAGACACTGTGGAGTCTCCATCCTTGGAGATAATAAAAAAACACACTCCACATGGTCCTGTAAAATCTGCTCTAGGTGACCCTGCTTGACTGGGGCAGCTGGACCAGATGATGTCCAGAGGTGCCTTACAGCCTCAGCCATTCTGTGAGTTAGTGAAAGAAGCATTTATTCAGGTGTTCCAAGAGTTGAGATGTTGACAATCCTCTAGAAAAAAAGGGAAGGATGCCCCAAAGTGTGCAAGTTTCCTTCTCCCTGCTACATATTTTCTGTGGGAAGGTGGCTTTTGTAATATAAATGGAATGACGTAGTGACATACGTGGTGCATGTTTCTGAACCTTGGTTCATTTTATGATCTCTCAAATTGAGAGCTTGACAGCTTAAATTATTTAAAATTATTACTTTTTAGTGACTTGTTAACACTGCTCTATGCTTTCAGAGCAGCATCTAGAGTATACCAGGTATTTAAAATAATTTTTTTCCTGTTATCCTTTTTATTTAATATATTTGGCGGTATTTGAGGGGATAGGGTGTTGTGGAAAAGTAAGTGTAGTAAAAAGTATAGTTTAGTAAGAGATGACAACAAAATCTTGGAGTTTCTCTTGTGGAAAATAGAAATTGCATTGGAGTGGTAGGTGGCAAACATGAGCTCTTAAGTATCTAGGAAAGTTGTATGGTGACCACTTGCCATTATTAATAGCATCTTTGCTCTGTTGAATCATGATTGTTCCAAAGCATCCTTCAGTGTGCCACTTGTCTCTATTAGCCTTGCTGCCTGATTAAGTGTCAGAACTGTCCTTTGTCAGATGATTAGCTTCATTAATACTGCACTTTCTCTCTGGGTCATAATTTATTATGAGGCCTTACCTGGAATAATACTTCAAAATCCAAATGTGCAGTTAAGTAGTATGAGAGGTTTGCATTCACAGCTGCAAAGCTGGATGCTCATCAGAACACATTTGTGAATGTCTTGCAGTTAAAGCAAGATCTGTTCAGTGGTACTAGAGGCTGTAGGGCATGAAAAGCAGGTAAATCTTACTGCTCAGTATCTCTGCTTTCTGGAAGGCTTTTTGTAGACCTCAGAGCATTCACTTTCTGAGTTGATAACCTACAGAAAATGAGGTTAAACCTATTCCACTCAATATCCATCAATTTGAGAAAAGCATTTTTGCTGTGGGAAGGGATCCTATTGTTATTGTGATAAAGGAATTCAGGATCCTTGTAGTTTCATGTTTAAATCTAACCTGAAGAGAGACAGTGCACTATTCTCCAATTCTTTCAGCTTGAAAGAAAAGAAATAAACATACCATATTACTCTTGAACAGGTGAAGGAATTACCTGCCTGGCCATTTGATTATTCTTGTCTCACGGTAAAAGCTCCTGCAAGGACATTCACTGGCTCACTGCTGAAGGATCTCTAACAAACACAGCATTATGAAAGCAGCAGAGGAGTGTTCTTGGCACGTTTCTGCAGCACCTACATAAATGTCATTCAGCTTCCACATCTAGCATTCAGTCCATAAATCTGGGCTAAGAGAACATCTCTTTTGAAAAGATCATGTTTACAGTGGGGAAATCATGCCATGCATAACCAAAAGATTGATTCTTTTTTAGGTTAGGAGGCTGTCACTAACAAATTGTTGTGGTATAAACTTGTCAGAGCAAGCACCTAGAGATAAAAGTGCTTGCAATGATCTCTGTATGAAGATAACAGCAGTGGAATAGATTTGTGTTTACGAAGTAGCAGAGCATTGCCTGAACTTTGAATAACTTTCAAACATTTAAATTATGGGGTTGACTCTAATTTTTGTCAGGAGACCCTGGTTTCTATTAGCACAGTGAATTAATTGGTGACTAGCAGTTGAATCCCTTGCAATTTTTCACACAATCTTTGTGAAAAAAAAAACCAAACCAAAACCAAACAACCCACTCTGTTATTACATATGCTGTTGCAGCTGCCTCGGCTGGAAAAGCAAAAGCAGAAGTTTGAAGAGTTTGAAGAGGTGTTTTTGTCTCTTTCCTTTTCCCTGTTAAATATCACATAATATTGTTTGGGCAGTTTGAAAAAGGTGGTTTTGTCTCTTTTTCCTTTTCCTTGCTAAATGCCAGATTATTCTTTGAACCCATTTGCATTTGGCAGTTTTAGCAGAGATGATTAAACAGAAGTAGTTATTTATGTGTAATATTTTATATGAAGTCGCTGAATAAGTTTGTAATAAAACATCAGATTGAATATTTGTCTTCCACCAACAAAATGTATCTTTCTTCTCTCATCCTCTGTGTACTGCATGTGGCTGAAATGAAACAAAATTCAGATAATAAACAACTAACAGTCAACACAGAGGGAAGTGTTGCTTGTGGGGAAAAAGAATATTTTTAGCATCATGTGTTACCAAAAGCATGCATCGTCTTCACATGCTGTTGCTTTTAGATGAGTCTCTTAACTATTCAAGTATTACTTTCAGCCAAAGGATGAAGCTGACAGCATTATTTGGGATAGGTAGCAGTAGAAGTCTAGGAAGTTTATTGTAGCAAATACTCATATATTTGTTAGTGGCAGAGTGTATATGATGCATGTCTTCTATGGCAAGTTTCCAGTCGTACTGTTGTGTTGTGATTCTTTTTTCACTCAAGATAATCTGAACACAATTAGAATATTCTCCTTCTTATATGCAGTAGTTCTTTGTAATGAAATAGTAACTTTGCAAACTGTAGGGTTTTTTTCATAAGTATATTGTATCTTTGAAACTGGAAAGCATTCCAGTGGGAAAGGTTTTTGTTAAAATGTTACTGAGCTGAGGTTTTAAGAACAAGAGATATATTTGTGTCAAAAAAGATTTACCTTGTCTTGGCTCCTTGGACAGGTGGAGGGAGGGAAAGCAAAGTATATTATTAATGCCGTGCATTTCTCTTCTAGCTCATCTATACCTGCCTTTCAAATTTAGCTGAATCCATTAACATTATTAATTGCTGAAAATTTCAGAAGGGAATTTAATATCCCTTTTTATTTAAGAAGTGTAGAGAATTTCACTGCAAACCAAAAGGCTGCATTGAGTGGACTTTATTTTAGTGTAAGCATTCTGCACCCTTTTTCACATATGCCCTTCAATTCTAGTTGGGGTTGGTTTTGTTTTGCCAAGCAAAGAAGTCTGTCCTTTATATTTCACGTATGATGCCTAATAGATCTTTTTGAGCAAATGCTTGCAAAATTCTAGTTTGAAATAATTTTTCTCTTTCAATCTATATAAAATACATCAGAATTGTACTTTTGTTTGTGCAGTTCCATTCAGCATCAAGACTGTACTTATAACTTAGATACAGAAGTCAAGGTCTAAGATAAATCATCTTCCTCTACAAAGATTTCATACTAAAGAATTGAAAAAGAATTTAATGTATGGCTGAACAAATATGTGTGTGGGGTTTTTATTCTTTTTCTACTGGAGGAAAAATATATAACAATTTTTGACAGGTAAATAGTTGCAAGTTAGAAAAGGCCTAAGGTACATCAGGGGGTGCCAATGGAGAATTGTTATTAGGGTCCAGAAGGTTTCACTTCCTCAAGCAATTTGAGGAGGTGGATATAATGTTATTTCAAGTACTTTTCTAGAAATGCTGTAGAAGAGTTTCCTGATGCCGAAACCATCAGATGACATGTTTGGGGTTTTTTATACCTGTATGAAATTAAAAATTAGAAGGGGATGTTTCAGATCCTACTGCAACATGTTCTCTTCCAGAAGAAAAGAAACCACAGGATAGGTCAGTTGAACTAGGGATATAGACCATGACTATGAAGGGGACCTGTAGACCTTCAAAATGCGTTGATGTGATTGTCAAAGACAGAATACATCCAAACAGATTTCCTGGCTGTGTTTGAAGTATTATGAGCAGCTTTTCAGTAAACCAAGACTGAAACATTAATCAATAATATTGCATTATTTTGTTGAATAATTCTAATGAATTGCTTTTCTTTTCTCTGGCAGATGAACGGGAAGATGTTCAAAAGAAAACTTTCACAAAATGGATAAATGCACAGTTTGCTAAGGTAATTTATTTATTCATTTATTGACCAAAATATCTTTTGTATGTTTAAAAAAAAAAACAACAAAGAAACCTGATATTCCTACACTTAGTTTTGAGACTTAGTTTTCACAATAACAGTTATCAGTCTCAGATATTGCTGAATTCAGTTGACTGATTTATTAGAAAAAAATGTTCAGGCTTCATTCCTTTGATTTCAGCAGTGGTTGAAATGTAAGAAGCCGTCCTTCTCTCAAAATATTCTCTGTCTCCTCACCCTACTTTGCCTTTTCTCCAACTAGTGATGCATCTGTATTGCTCTTTGTTGGATTCCTTTGTTATGTTTCTAATATATGAAGGAGTTTCCTCTATTAGACTTGTCTTTTCTTGTTTCTAATTGCAATTACATCTTTAATAAAACTGGACGAATTGGAGAAGAGCAAGGTCAGAGATAAGAGGTGTGATCCAGTTAACAAATTGTGAAAGTCAATTATAACATGTTTTGAAATAGTTATTTTTGAGAACGGTAGATCATAAATGGAGTGGAAAAAAAAGACCAAATAACTAATTTATTTAAAGCATGCCCTTCTGGCAGTATATACAGATTTTCTTTTTAATACTCAGGAAAAATTCTTGAACTATTAATTTGCTGAAACTTTTTTTTTTTTAATCCTGGAGGATAATTACTCAAGTGTATTTGCCAGTAATAAAACAAATCAATCCCACCATTTGTCATTTTACCAGGCAATAGACAGCAATGAAATAGTAGCTGTGATGTATCTTCTGTTTAGTCTGGCTTTTGATTGTGTCCCATCTGATTTTACTCATTAAAAAAGGGCAGTAAGATAATCTGGATACAACCACCATAGGGGTGAAAAACATGTTCAGCACAGGTTTAGTCCATCAGGGAGTCCCACAGGGCTTTTCCATGGTCTAGAGCATTTTCTTATACCAATTCAAGTGATTTGTACAGCACACATTTGTGCTCAGCACCTTTACAGCAGAGATGTCCAGCAATTTGGAGGACTGGATCAGGATGAAATACAGTCTTGAACAAATGATGAATTACAAGACAACTGTGAAATATTATGTTTAGGACAGCAGTAAAACATATGCATACAGAAGAGGGGGGAATAGCTGGACTGGCAGTAATAAACCAAAGGAAAGCTCTGGGAACTGTCTTGAATCACAAACAGAATGAATCCACAACGTGGTACTATTGCAGAAAAAAAAAAAAAAAAAAAAAAAAGGACAACTTTTATATGGTTCTGATAATGCAAGTGCTTCACAGAAAGTGAAATATGTAATTATTTTCTTTTTCTTGGCAATAGTGAGATTTTAGCTTGAGTAATTTGTAATCTTGCTTTTCCATGTGTGAATAAGTAGCCCCAGCAACAATCATCTGATACAGCCTAATTTAAAATGTATTACCAGTTAGGCCTTTTTATGGTCACAGAAATCATTGTGGAAAATGAAGAGTAACTGTTCTGCTTCTATATCTAAAGAAAATGTAATGCTTCTAAAGCATTATTTTCTCAGAAATTATTGTTTTATAGAATAGCAAAGCTTGCAATTACTGAGGAAACTTGGACCAAGTCTGCAAAAGAATAACAAGAATTATGAAGGGTTTAGGAAATACCTATCAACAGATGCTTTTAATGTTAGGTTTGAATTGTTCATCTGAATGATCTAAAGGCCTTTCCTCCAATTCCAGTTCTGTGAAGTCTACTTTAATGGTGTTTTAGGTACTTTTTACTTGAGTTTTATAGTAGTATTTTTTGTTGCATGTGAAAATGCATTTGTAAACATATATTTGTAAAAGTACTAATCTCCTTCTACTTCATTTGGGCTCTGAGAAAAACCTCCTAAACATTATTCAAGTTTTTATTTGCCTGAAGCATGACCTGGGTTTTTTTGGACAGGGTCTTATTTCAGCTATCAAAAAGCTCTTGATCTTTAAATTTTGAAGAAATTACTTCTTTCTGGGGATTTCAGGACATATATACAGGAGGTCTTGCTGTCCCAGGACAGTGTTTCTCCCTCTTCTAACAGCTCAGAGAAGTGGTCTTCAAAACATGAAAGTGAATCTCCTTGTGAATGTATGTCCCTCTTCTTCTCCTGACTTGTTTGCAATGGTTCAAATCCATCTCTGTTTCTAGCTGTGGAATTGATTTCAGTTAACAGGCTACTCCTTGGTAGTGATTTTTCATCATTGTCAGCTTTGTAAAACTGCTAAATGAATTACTTTCATTGTAGAATTGGTTTTTATTCAATCCTGTGTAGTTCTAGAGGTGCTGGTTTGGGCAGATTAGCCTACAGGGTTGGAATTAAGACAGAGAAATGTATTACATCATTCATTTCTCTTATTTGTGAATAGTGAAATCCAGGTCACTAGTTAACTGTAAAATAGTTAGGGTTAAATGAAATTATGTTAGAAAATTCTCACCCATCCACCACCTTCCAGTTATTAAAAAAAACCCATATTTATACAGTCAAAATAAAATCTTAGTTCTAAATATTCTAAATCTACATTTTTGTTGGGTGTATACTGCCTTTCTCCCCAAAGAGCTGCATTACTTTCCTAAAAATTCAACGTTTAGAGCACCTGTGTCTCAGTGTATTTATTCATAGACTAAGCTTTCAAAACACTCAGATTTGCAAGTTGTTTCACATGACCTGTGATATAAATATGAATAATGCTTTTAAATGTGAGAAGCTGTAAAGAATTGAAAAATAATTTTCTAATTTATGGGTCACCAGCATAGCTTGAGGACCCACATGTAATTTTTGCCTGTGGGGGAAGAGAGTTGTCCTTCCTCTGGCCATGCCCAGAGTTACATTTCAGTTGGATCACATGTAGCTACTTTAGACTCAGATGCCTCGCGTTTAGCAGTGAACTGTGCTACCTCTTAGCCGTGGAGTCAAGTCCCTAACATGAAATCCATAACAAAGTTTCAGCCACACAATCTTGACAGTTTTCTGTCTGTGATGTGTGGAACCTAAAACCTCTGGAGTGCTACCAAGAAGTCTGTGAAAGAGTATCTAGGAAAAGATAGCAGTAATGTCAGCAATATTTCAATTGCTGTGAGTGAGGCTGTGTCTCACTTCAGACTTTTTTTGGTGAGTTGAGTAGGTGCTCTGAATGGGAAAAGTGGGGAAAATACATTTTGCAGGTCCCTCTTACAATTGCTCAAAAGAGCATGTTTCTCTCCACTTCTTACTTCTTTTACTAGCCAGAAAATGGATTATGCAGTAAATCTGGGCCTTGAAAATTATAGTATGTGACTCATCTATAAGAAAATCATCAAAGTTTCAGTAGGAAAGGCCAAAAGTTGGCTTTCAATGTTTGTGAGATAGAACAGTAGATTCAAAATATAAGAGAAATGGGAGAAGGTAATTCAAGAGACCTCTATTTTCCCCACTGTAATCATAGACATAGGGTGTGACTTTCTTTAGTGATACCTTCTTGGTTTACCATCTAAATCACACACAATAAGTTGAAACTTAAAGCAATTTTTAAAATGTGGAACATAATAATTTAACATCATTTTATTCAGAAAGAACTTTTCTTTGTCCTCGGATGAAGTTTATTTATAAAATAACGAAGTTCTGCAGGGTGTACATAATGATATTAAAGGAAAGTATTATAACCTGCTTTTTAATAATAGAACTGTAATTAGAGCTCTCACAAGCGATATGTCTAGTCCTGGGTCTGACAGCTTTTGCTCAGATATCAACTTTTAAAAATTGATATAACTGAAATCTGAACTGTATGATTTGAGAGAATGCAAATCTGTCACAGTCCTGAAAGTTTAGCAGCTCTCTGATGGAACTTTGAAACAGACACAAAAATCACCTTAACAGTGCCTGTACCCCATTGTAAATTATTTTGTTGCCTCACTAGTTAAACATTTTGCTTCATTCATTGCATAATAGGCTTCAAAACAGAAAGTGCCACTGAAGATGGAAATACTCTTTACTTGCAAATAGGAAAGAGCTCGTATATGCCAATTAATTCTATAAGGAAAACATGAAAATTCCATCACAAAAAAAGAAAAAAAAAAAAAAAAAAAAAAAAAAAAATGAAAAAAAAAAAAAAAAAAAAAAAAAAAAAAAAAAAAAAAGATAAAAAATAAAAAAGCAACACCCAATCCTAAAAAGGAAAGGGTAAACTCCTATGATGAAAGAAATATGGACAATTTTTTTGTTCCCTCATTACAGAGAGAGTGTCTCAAATTACTGACAATTTTCATGTCAGCAGTAGAAGTATCTGTTATTAGTACAGAGAAGGACATGTGCTAATAACTGGAAGTTTTGGCAGCTTGAATTTCAGGGTATACCCTTATGGGTAGCTGGAGGTCGAAGCTTAACCTGTAAGTGGGTTTCATAAAAGAATGTTAATTTGTGAAGGAGCTTTCAATGTTTTAATCTGTGATATCAAATAACGGATGTTCATAAAATCACTTGCAAATTCAGAGGTTTAAGTATATTGCCCACATTTCTGCTATTAAAAAAATAGAAAATTCCACCACATAGTCAAAGACATTATATATGACAGTGGACTTTTTCATGTAAACAATGTAATTATTAATCTCCAACTGGGTAGGAACAAGTGTCAGAAAATAACACATGTTAAATTTGGGGAGGAAAAAAGTGGGTAATTTTTTATGGTTTCCTTACCTCATGCTTGGATTTTCTTCCCTTTTGTTTTGATGAATCAGAATGTGAAAATAGATTAAAGGCTACCAAATATTACATTACTTAGCTTTTACCAAGATAATTTGGTAGTTCTCCTTTTAGTGGAGAATTTAAGTTGTGAAAAATGGCACCTCTTTATGGGCAGATGGGAACATTAGGAGGCAGTTATTTGTGTGGTGACTGTGGAATTAGATTCCATTCTTGTGTGATCATGTGAAGAAACACAGTAATGATGCAACGTGTGCCAAAGAAAGTAAGGTTGACAGCTTCATTTAGAATATATGTGGCTAGTAGAGTAACAGTCAGCAAAATTAAATACACCTTTACTAATGAAATTGTTTTGAATAGCAACTAAATTGTTCAGTCAAGTGGTCTATGCAGGCATAAAGGGAACACACAAGAGGGCATTGCTTACAACTTTAGTCAAACTACACAGCAGCTAAAATAATTTAATTACTCAGGGTTTGTATGTGACATATTATGGGAATTGTAGTGATGGTCTCAGTTCTTTTCACCTCCTTGAGCTTGTGGGCAACCCTGAAAATATACAAAACTCTTTAGTGATCTCTTGTGATTGTAGGTTAAGTGCCTTCTGCATATCAGACAACAGGAATGACTGACACATGAACAGTTTACTGGTCTTTCGAGGAAGTGTGTCAGAGAGTTGAGGTCCAGAGAGACACCACTGCCATAAGTCTGGCATCCAATAGAGAAATTTGCAGTGCTGCATTTGCTGACACACTTGCTCAGTTTTCCATGCTATCAGTCACAATGACTTCAAATTAAAATAAATTTTAAAAGTGACTCACAAAAAAGTGATTTCCGTGTGCAGGCTTTGGGATGGGAGTAATTGGGTGAAGTTCTGTGGAGAAGACAAAAATAGTCTCATTTGACAACATTCTTTAAGATTCTGCTTCTATAGAAATGTGTTTACCCCTGTGAATAACCTGCGTCTTTAGCCATATTTCTAGACCACAGTTAATAACCAAGAAGAGGAGCTGAAGGGAGGGATGGAGGATGGCAACAAATCACAAAAACACAGATTAAAAATGTTCAATATTAGCTCTCTCCAGACTGCTTTCCTGACAGCTAACCTAAATGTCAAATGAAGACAGCTGCTTAGATGAGTGGGCAACTGGTAGGAAAATTAGAATTAAATCCTATACTTTGAGGTTCTGATCAGTGTGCTCAACCTTCACTGATGTCTGCTGGTATGTTGTTTTTTCTAAAATCAGAGCAGTAGTTGCATCTGCCTGTCTATGAGACCAGAAAAGATCCCTAGTTGTTACAGGTAATAAAAGCTATCAGTAGGGTGTGCTGGTGTTGTAGGATTTCTGTTTCAGAATTGAGTTCCAGAGAGTACATCAGCACTGGCTTTGCAGGACAAAACTTTAATATCACTGTAGACAAGTTCAGAGAAGTTCATTTGGATAGCTGTGGTGCTTTAGCCACTTACAGAGAATTTAGTGCCTGCACAAAAGCCTGCTGGAGAAACAAAATAAATAAAAGTTTGTTGAGCTCCATGTTGCCATTAGATTGTTAGAGTTCTGCTGAATTTCACCAGAAAGACATTTGTGCTCTATTCATCTAAGGAGCACCTAATTTGGAGGTAAATGTAAAGGAGGATTACGTATCACATATAAGAACATTAATTCCAGGCCAAAAAAAAAAAAAAGTAATGTTAGTAAAATTTTGAAATTGTGTCTGTGCTAAGACTCGTATCAGTTTTTTAAAGTTCACATGTTAAAAGTGAGTATGGTAGATATTAGATAATTAGACATAGATAATACCTTGTGAGCAGCCTCAGAATTTATTTTTTCTTCTGAAAGAAAACTCTCAGAAAACCTGATAGATTTAAAATGGTATCATTTGCGATAAATCTGTAAAAAAATATATTTTTAGGTTTTATTTGCTGTTGGTTAGATACCATGATTGATATTTGTCCATCCTAAATACCTAATCATTCTGTCTGGTGCCTATTGCCAGCCTTTCTAAGTGCTACAGTAAAAGTGAGAAAGAACAGCTTCCTAATGTGGGAGCCAAATTACTTGTTTCTGCTACAGTGTGGCAAATAACCAGAACCCTCACTGTAGATTAATAGTTCTTAACTTTGAGTTGCAGCTCTGTGTAATCAACGCTACCCTTGGGACACATCCTATTTTAAAATACCAGGCTTTCTTGTGCCAGTAACCTTTCTACAATACATCTTGCTAGAACACACCAAAGGCCCATCATGTCCATTCTGTATCATTAAAGCAAAAGCTTTTGAAGCCAAATCATGTTTAAACCTGGTGTAGAAAACACATTTGCATTGCTGAGTGTTAAGAGATTTTTATTTTTTGGATATCTCCAGAATACATAAGGAAGTATCAGGCAATACACATGCTCAGAATTATTTGCATTGATACATATATATATAAAAAATAAGCTATTAGTGCTCTATATTCTGCATTTTTTCTTATGATGCAGTAAAATGGGATTCTTGCTGTGTGAATATTTATTATGCTTCAATTAAATTTCCTTTGGAATGAAAAATAACTTAAAAGGTATTTTCACTGTACTTTTTAAGGTAATATCAGTGGCAATATTGCTACTTATTTTACTTAGAATTTCATTTTGGGACTTGTGCTATCTATTAATATATATTATATAGATTTTTTTTGTATGGCCAAGAAAGTTATCGTGAACAGAACGTTACTATGAACAGAAACAGGCACAGTTTAAAGACACAAATATCCTCATGCATTGAATTTTGCATATAGCATCAACGCTGTATGCAAGCTTTCAGTTTTACTAACTTGATGACTTCTTATATTTTGTTTACAAAGCAATTTTTCAGCTTAGTCTTGAAATATCTCCCTATATAATCCATTTATTATTTATAAGTATTTAATTTTGCCCAGTGTAGAGGCCTGAGTGCTGGAGATAGAGATTTTATGCCATCACTACTTTAAGAGCAAGGAGCACCAGAAGCTGTGTGGTGTCACAATGCAGCATGACAAAACCAAAGTAGTGTGTAAGAGGGAGGGCTTCTCTATTTTTCCCATTCTTGGTAACATCAGAAGCCTGAGCCTCATGACCCACTGTGGCTATCACACAGCTGGAGATGCTTTGCAACTTGTCAGTGCAGAAAAGAACCCTTTCACTGAAAACCTAGAAAGGAGAAAAATTGTTTTTGGTTCTGCTTCAAAGTCACAAAGGGAGATGTTCGACATTAACAAAAAAGCTGATTGAACTGTCTCTGTATTGGTTGTGGTTGCATTTTAGGGGTTTTTTAAAATTAATGTTCAGACAGTGAAGATTTTTTTTACTATGTGCATGAAGGGAAGGGATTTTCTAATATTTCTCCTCCAAAACATTCTCCCATTACTAGGAGGCTTTACAACTTTGCCTGTTGTGGGCTTTTTTTTCCCCAAAAAATGTCTAAATGATTGCAGTTTAACAAGACAGCTCTTGGAGAGCAGATTAATTTTCACTTTGATGATAAGTGAAACTTCTCCTTCCACCTCATTATCTGCAAATCTTTTGGTGCAGCTGAGGCTGCTGGCTGTGTGTCTCAAAAGACCTTTTCCTTGCAAGTGAGGCTGGCTTCTGTCTGCTCCCGTGACTGTACACGCACTGACATGTTTCCTCTGCTTTGCCTTAGTGGGCATAAATTCAAAACTAGCTACAGTTCAGGAGCAGCTTTTCCACAGGGAAAATGAGCTCTTTCTCCACCAGAACTACATCCATCTCCAAGCCCAGTCCCATTCCCTAGCTAAGGTGGCAGTGGTGCCACAGGCATCCTGCCTGCGAGTGCAGCAGCCCTTGGAGGAAATCCCAGTTAGTCAGAGAGAATTAGAGCTCTCACTGCTGCAGTAGGGCCACTGAAGTTTGTGATGATATTCTCAGTATCTTTTGTTTGCACGTGCAAAGGTTATGTTACTTCTCCAAATCAAATTTTACGGGTTAACATGTTTTCCACAAAAATGACTCCTCTTCTAACACGTGCAAGCATATGGTGTGAAAAAATGAGCATGAAAAACATTTTCACCATTGGAAATATCTGAGTGAATACAGACTACTTTTTAAATGCTTCTAAGATGATGCAGTATCACAGGTTGTTAATCTGAAATTTCTGAATGAATTAGTAAAATTAGGACTAAAATGCATGCATTTTTATTATGTTAAAATTATTTGTCTTTGCATTCTTGTTTTATGGACTCTTGTCAAATAACTAGAGCTTCCTTGAAATGTATTAGACATGCCAAGTAAGCAAAGTAATCACTACTGCTGGCAATAGAGGGCAGTGGACTTTCATTTGTAATATGTTTTAATAGGGGAAAAAATAATCAAGTTATGTTTACTGAGTTCTTTCACCTTTTTTTTCTTCACACTTGGCCTTGCACCTCCTAGATTTCTATTCAAATTCTCATCCTTTTTTGTTGCAGTGTGAGTAAAATGGATTAATCTAAATAAAATTGTTCACTTGAAGTTATTATTGTATATGTATCTTGAGAGGGGAATAGGAGCAAGCTAAATATAGCACTACAATATTGGTCTCAGTGGTGCATATGTCTAGCTTGTGAATTTGTAAACATTTACAAATTTGCATGATTTTTGCTGGCAGTAGACATCATCATTTCCGTGCTCAGAATTCATTACTATTACATCTAATCATCTTCAGAATCTCCAAAGCGCAACTCTTCATGCAGAAAAATAAGACTTTAGTGGATTTAGATTATGCTTCGGAAAACCATGAGAAATAAATAATATTTGAGCTATTGTCTCCATTTATCTGAATCATCTCTTACAGAAACCTACTGAAGCTCAAGCACATCATGTTGACCATTCTCCCTATCTGCAAAAGAGTCATTACATGTCTCAGATTCAATGCTGAGAGTAAAAGAGCAGGTGCGAGCATGTACATTTAGGACTGGTGGCTCTCTCGGTCTTCCTACATCATTTAAACAGGTCCATCATCTCTGCTTGTGTCAGTGTCATGTCCTGTTAGTCAGTGAGGCTGAAAGCAAGGGAGAAACTCATCACCGGCCCAGCTCCTCACCTGCACCCCTTGGCTAGGACCTGCAATGGGCTCCTGCCCTCCCCTGATGCTCTGTACCCTCTGTACCATCCCTAAACCTCCCTCTACCTGAGGTAGTGGGGACACTTTGTGCCTCTCACACATATATCCTTTTTTTATAGTCTGTCTTTGACATCAGGAAGTTTGGCAGTTCCTCCCATGTGTTTAAATGCTCAAAATACTTTTTTAAAAAGTATGCATTAGAGGTAACAGGACCCCTAGACAATTCAAAGCAAAGAAAACCCTTCAAACCACAAAGTATTTCGTTTTGGGCAGACCACATCAGTGTTACAGGCTGCATTTTTGGATGTTGATATAACAGTGTTGGTGATGATGAGGTGACTGACCCCAGTCCAGTAAGCACTTGTGGTTTTTGTGTATCACTTTTTTGGTTACGCTTTGAGGTATCTGTGTTGTGTACAGGGTCTGCTGATGGATGTGATATTACAACTGGATCAAATGCAACGCCTATTGGTGTTACTTTCTTTAAACCATTGCCTATATTTTAGGTTCCACTTGCCAGGAAGAAGTAACATTATGAAAGATAGTCTTACTAAGAAACAATAATCTTATTTTTAAATGGTTGCAAATAACTGCATTTGCACAGGACCTTTCATATCTGCCTTTTTCATAGGAAGTGGCTCCATCAGATTTTGGGGGTATTTCTGGACCAACACTTCAAAAATAAGTATGATTTTTATGGCTTCTTTCCTTTTTTTTTTTTATATTTGGGAGTTCTGAAGGGAAAAAACTCACCCTGCACATGATAGCTGTAGTTATTTCTCAACAGCAGTGGCAAAATTGACATAGACACCCTATTAGGTTTTTGCTTAGAGAATTATTAAAGCAGCTGTATTATTATTAAAGTTATGAAAAAAAATCCTTGTTTTTTTCTGCTCTGGTACACCTTTTTTTTCTGTGTTTTTGTATCCCAGTCTTATTAAATATTGATGCTCATATCGCTGACTTTGGTAATACTTCCACTTTTTTCAGTGATCTATATGACAGGTGTTATTGCACAGAATAGCCATTTTTCTCTTCTATCTGCTTCTCATAGTGAGTGTGATTGATATGCCAGTTTAAGCCCATCACATTTAATTCCTGGCAATACTAGTTGAGAGCATATATGGCTGACTTAAAAATAGGATGCTTTTAGTGTGCCCAAGTACTTGGTATTGTTTCTATTGAAACTAAGATTTCATGGGAAAAGGATGAAACAAGTTATTTCTTCTGTTCAGTCCGGTACTGTTTTAAATATATATATATATATCTATATATAAGTTTACTCTATATTCTAAGATATTAGTAACAGTAAGATCCTTTACATTAAAAGAGAAATCCCAACAAGCTCTGACATAGCTCCCTGAGAACAGTAATAATAAATTGTGATAAGTTGTAATACCACTTGGAATTCTGTTGAAAACTGTAAGTATTGACCAAGACACAGGTAAGCACGGTTCTAAAAAACATATTAAATGAGACTGTTCTCAATTTTTAAATTCTTAAATTTTTTTGGCCTAGTCTTTGGCCACAGGATGAAACAATCTATGATGCTCTGTCTGTGCATGAAACAAGCTGTGTATGTTCTGTATATTCTGTCTTATAACAGAGTTACTGGGTACTGGATTGGAAAAAAGAATATTATGAAAATTTTCAAATGGGGGAGTTTGTTTTGTTTTTGTTTTGGGGGTTTTTGTTTTGTTTGCTTGTTTGGTTTTGCTCTGTAGTAAACAATCACATATAAATTGGCATTTTAAGGCAAGAATTGGTTTTCTTTGGGAAAAAGAAAATAATACAAAAGGTCCATTTGGCATTTGGTACAAAGAAGTCAGGCATGAGACACATAATGCAATCAGGTATAAGCAGCATAGTTTATCACACAGGTAGAAACAGGGTTCCATTACAGGGTTGCACTCAATTACTGCATGAAACATTAAAAATCCCTACTTAAAAAGAGGGAGGGTTATCTTGCCACCCTGATAGCAATGACTCTAAAGTACTAAGGAAGTTCAGACAAAATGCACTGAAAAATCTCAGTCACCTTCTCTCAGTATTTTTAAGTGCCATGTTTGCATAAGACTGAAACCTAAAGGCAGCCATTCTTAAGGCAACTGGTCAGAGTGCCCAGGGAGAGGAAAACCAGGTCTTGATTTTGTTATGGGCAATACACAGGGCTTGTAGACAGTATGGTTTTCTATAATTCTGACAAATATGCACTCAAAAGTGGTGTCCTCATAGCACAAATCAAGACGAGTTGAATACAAATGATAATATTTAAGGTCAGAAACAGGAGCTATGCTGAAAAGAAGATGAGGATGGAACTCAAAAGAAGAAGTGAATGCACCTATTGAAGTGTTTCACAACCTCCTTACATAAGGTTATCAGATATGCTGTTTACCATCTCATCTCATGCTTTTGAACACCAAATCAGCATCCAAGCAGTTCCTTCTTGTATTTTTGCCTATGGGAAAGACCCAGTACATGTTTCTCTTGACATTTTGTGATCTTTTAATTTCTGCTTAGGTAAGCAAGGAATTGAGTTGGTCTATGCAGTCTGTACTGATTATTCAGTTATTCACTCAGGATAAGTTAGTGTTTGTATTCTCACCTGACACTTTCTATAAGAAATCACAGAATCATTAAGTCTGGAAAAGCCCAACTTTTGATTGAACACCACCATGTCAACTAAACCATAGTACTAAGTGCCACATCTAGTCATTTCCTGAACACTTCCAGGGATGGTGACTCCACCACCTCCCTGGGCAGCTTGTTACAATGCTTGACAGCCCTTTCAAGTGAAAAAAGTTGTAGAGAGCAATAAGGTCTTCTCTAAGCCTCCTTTCCCCCAGACTAAACAACCCTAGCTCCCTCAGTCCCTTCCTCAGCTTTGCTGGCCTCCTCTGAGCTCGCTCCAGCACCTCAATGTCTTCTCTTGAGTGGCTCAGAACTGGACATGGGACTTGAGATGTGGCCTCACCAGTGTCAAGTACAGAGGGAGCATCACTGCCCTGGTTCTGCTGGCCACACTATTTTTGATATAGAAAATGTCAGATACTATTTTAGTGTACTATATTATATCCTATAGTATACTGTATGTATATTTACTACAGTATACCATATTAAAAGAGTAAAGTTTAAGTGATGCATCACCTAGCAGCAGTTACAACTGAAAAATATGTTCATGAGTGAGAATTATATAAAAATATGGAAAACAGGAAAAACTGTCTCTAGAAAGCTACAATTTAAGCAATCAGTGGGGCATTTTTCCATAGCAGGAAATATGGCAGGGATCTAGATGATAGCTGGCTGCTAGGTGATCAGGTTGCAAAGGGCGTGTGTTGAAGGGCAATGAAACACTGCACCTTTAACTGCTTTGCAGAGAAGCTGATGGATTAATTGGATAACAGCTAACAACAGCCATCTGGAGTTATGCTATCCTTTATCACATTAAACAATATTTTAGTTTGTGTTATATATCTTACTACTAATGTCTTAATCATACAAAACATCCATCTTGCCTAATATGATGACAGCCTTCCTAGTCATGGAAACACAAATCACAGTGGCACATTTTTGTGTGCTGACCCACAGCATGTTCACCCATCAGGGACAGTGAGCAGTCAGGGGTTCAGGGTCTCCTATGGGGCCTAACAGGATGGGATGAGGGTGCTGGTGTGGGTGGTGTTTGGAGTAATGATGATCCCAAGGTGCACTCTTACCAAGCCAGATTGAGCTCTACATACGCAGCTTTTCACTTTGGAGGCTGTCGCCACCCATGGTCTCCTCTCCAGATGATCTGCCACATCTAGTCCTTATTGTGATGATCTCTGGTCTAGGAATACCATGGATCTCTCAAGCAGTATTTCCTCTTTCATTTTGCCATGATCTTACCAAGTTGTCACTGTTTTTCACCAGACAGTGTGTTTCTGAAATAAACAAATCCCTTCAAAGGCCAGCAGCAGTTTTTGTTTTGCCCCTTGCCATCAAGCTCTGGTTTGTGTGATTGTCTGGGGCAAAGTGGAGGTGGAATAGGAAGTCTGTGCATGCTCTCCACAGGAGCACTCACGGAAATTTAGGCAATGGCTTTGTAGCTAAACAATTTTTTTTTTCTGCCTCACTTACTCTCAGGGAACCTAGGAAGTCTTCTGCATTAATACCTTTCTTTACACAGTGTGATTCTGAGGATCTCTCTTAATTTCAGTGGCACTAGAAGTCCCCTCTTATAATAGAAATAATATTACAGTAAACAATGATTCCAAAGACACTTAAATATAAAAATGTAAGCCATCAATTGTTTTGTAATCTGTGAGTTCAACCTTGTATCTGGAGCAGGATGCTAATATTAGCAAAATTTTAAAATACTTTGCCTCTCTCTGTCAGAAATGGTTCAAATTACTGGACATGTGGATGCATCTGATATAATGGAGAAGAGCCAATATACTTTTGAAAGAAGCCACACCTCATAATTGCATTGCTTCTTTGAAAGAATCAGTATGAATACATAAGTGTGACTGAAACACAAAAAAAGTGTGTATCTCTAAGTATTTTGTTTTCTTTCAAAAAGATGAAATGAAAAAGATCTTATGTTTCAGAAAGCTGCCATAAGACAAGAAACAAAAGGACAGAAATGAGGTCATTTTACACAACAGAGGGAAGTTGGCAGTGGTGTTGAATGTAAATTTCTATTAAGCAGATGATTATCTAGTAAAGGGATGTGGCAAAACTACTTATGGTTCAGAATCATGCAGGTCAGATAGAAACAACCAAAAGCTTGAAGAGGGATTTCATTATATTGAATGGCGAGGTGATTAAGTGATAGATGATATTTAATATTTGTTTGCATAAAGAAAAAACACTTTAATAGATAAAGCTTATATTACTGCTTCCTTTGTGCATATTGTATACCCTGAATGAGCCTTCACCACACAGAGCTGTTTACAGGGAGTCACATATACTTCTCCATGAAGTTTAAAAAACGTTTGCTTCATTTTTCTTTCAGATCACATCAGCAAGAAATCTAAGTCCATCCTGAATTTTCTGAACATTAAGGCACAGAATATTTCTTGGGAAATTTCTAACCATAATTTCATTGAAATTAGGGTATTATTCAGAAACACTATGTGATTTTACACTTGTACTATCCTTATACTCTTTTCTTAAGGAGCATAGGCCACTATCAGAGTTGGATGAACCTAGAAGAGCCCTTGGTTTGCCCAGAATAGCAATTCTTATTTTACTCTCTTATAATAATTTCATGCTAATTATGCATTAGAATATTCAAGATTATTTTTTCCAGGAAATGACAATCACTTCCCATAGTGAGATATTAATGACACCACATTTAGCATAACATAAAAATGGCCCTCATAGGCACAGAAATAGTAATCCAAAAGCTGGAGGCTATGTTGAGACTCCATCTGTGACAGAGGAATGAACACAGCCACCCAACACGCTTTTGGGCTGAGGGAATTCAGTGTGTTGGGAGGGAGGAGTGAACGCAGAGCCTGGAGGACAGATACATTTATCTCTACAAAATATCCAGCTACTGAGTGGCTGGCCCAGGAACTGGTATGTGGTGATTTATCTCCTTCAACTGGCCCAGCCCCAAAGCCATTTGCACACCACCTTGTCGCTGGCAATCTCCCTACTCTTTGATATCCAACTCAAATACATATGAAACCCATTGTCTCCTTCAGAGAAATGGAAGATGGAGACCTATTGTATAAACTTGGACTAAATATACCCAAATGCTTGCTCAAAATCAGTTAGGGGGAAAAAGAAAAGAAGGAAAAATAATAAAAAAAAAGAGGTTGTAGGGAGGGAAGTTAAACTATCAAAGCAGAAATTACTTTCTGCATGAATATGCACCAAACTGTTCTGCCTGAGAATCTGTGATGGTGAAGTTGTCTTTTTGAAATTAATTTTCTCATTTGCACGTAAAAATTCTATGTTGAATGTAATTTAAAGGAAAAAAATAAGGTTGACTGGGAGGCACTGTGACTGTTACATTTTGTTTGTTGTATATTTTTTGTTGTTAACCTGAGGAAATAATGGAAATACAGTTGAAAACCTCCACATTTCAGAGCCCTAAGCTATATTCAGTGACCTTCTACACCACACAAAGCGATTCAGTTAGTTTTCCCCATTAGCCAAAGGGAGGAAACTAGTGTTAAACAAGCTTTATTTTTAGCACTATGTTTTCCTAGTTGATTGAAGATGTGTTCAGTTTGTGGATTGACAAGAAAGGTATGTGTAGAAGGTCAAACAGGTTACAAACATCTTTTATATCTTACATTTCCCAGTTCTGTAAGACTCTGAGCAAAATGACTTAATAGAAAAAAATGCATTCTCTTTATATCATTGCTTTACCTCTAAAGGAAAAAAAAAAACATTTAATAGCTCTCTACCCCCTTTCACTTAGCTGCAATATCCTCTTCAAATTATCTAGGTCACTCAGGCCCACTTACCATTTAGCTATTTTTAGCTTGCTAGTTGTCTTCTACTTCTGGAGAATTATCCTGTTTGCAATTAAATTTCCTGACACTTTTTTTTTTCTCTCTGTAGACTGTACAACCATAAAGTAACGTAGCTCAGTGAAAGGTCCATATTTACAGCAATCTGTAATTTTTCTTGAGGTTTTTTTTGTGGTTGGGTTTTTTTTTGTTTGATTTCTGGAAGAAGAATATGAGAGGATAGCATCTGATAAGGAGAAGTAACCCTGTCTTGGTGTGAAAGGTCTATACTATACACAGGTCTCCCCCAGTGTATAGTAAAAAAATATGATGAACCTGTGTGTATGTATTTTCCTTTCTAACAACATGTCTGCTTCCTACATGAGTGTCAAAGACAACTCTGCCGTCTCCAAGTGTGGACTTTGATGAATTGATCAGTGGGGCACAATTAAGAAACCTCTGAGCTTGGGTTGGTCATAGTAGAGATGGAAATCAAAGCTGTGTAGCTACTTCATGTGCAATTGCGGAGTGAGGCACCGCATGGCTCAACACAACTGTGCCCACAGTTGCTCTCTGGAAGGTGGCATTGGCTGTAATATGTTTTATTGGTTGTAATATGGATTATAGTTGCACAGCCAGAGCCAAACACAACAGGCACCCACCCACCTTTGGTTATGATTATTGGATATGGCTTTCATGCCAGCATGGAGCACATGCACAGAGCCCAGCCCTGCGTGTGTGACATTGCCTAGGTAGGGCAGAAGTGAGCAACCTGGTCTTCCTCAGATTTCTATATAGAGGAACAGAGGAGTTAGAGAAATGTAATATTTTAGAGGGAATTGGTTATTCTGAAAGCTCATGATAACTATGGTAATATAAGGAAATTAAAGTAGGAATCTTCTCGTCTGCTACTAACTGCCAGTGAAGAATGCATTATTATGTGATTATCTAAATGTTTGTATTGCTAATGAATACACTGGTGGCAGAATATGATCTTGTGCATCCATGAATTTGCCTTTAATTATAAACAGAAGGAATGTATAAGCAATGTAATTTAACATGATTTTCTCTATACTAATGTTCCGTAAATGTTAATAATTTCATTGGTATCACATGCTCCATCTAAATGAAAAACTGTCATTCGTTGCTACATCTCTTATCTACAAATGATAATGGGAAAATTTGTGAAAGTAATTGCAGTTTTAACAATACGCACATAGGCAATTTTGTGCCATTTTAAAAGCTATACCATAATCTCAAATCACACTTGGAAAATGCCAGAAAAGAAAGGATATATTACATATTTACTTTGCTCTGCAACTGATGTATGGGATAAATATAGGAACTACATATAAAGCTTTTAAAATAAGCAGAAAACTGTGAAAAATAGTCTCTGTATTTATTAGTTTCTCCCATAATAAAGCTAAATAACTTTTTTCACCTCTGTAGAATCAATAAATTCAGATGATCATTGCACAGTTCACATTTTGGAAAAGAAAAGATGAGGATTTAGTATTTTGTGATGCTACAGTTTGGCTTTAGGCTGACATATTCTGGTCTGTTCCAAACAATTTTAAGATGCTTGATATACTTCAAGGTACAAAGCATCTCATGAATCTTACAATATAGTGTGTCACTGTTCCAAACAGTTGTTTCAGATTACTTTATAATGTGAGCTATAATATGGTAGAGATAAATTTGGAATCTGATACCTGATGAAAAGTAATCCCAATATAGAAAGAGTCAGATTTTGTGGTCTTATTTTAGGTTAAATATTCATAAATATATTAAATAACTTCAGCTACTGAGAGGAGGAAAATGAAAATTTCATAGGAAAAAGGAAAAGCCAAGAAGGCTATAACCAAATATAACTTGATTATAATACTGGTCCTGCAAGCATACTTGCTTTGTAAGAGGTTTTTGCAGGTAATAAAAGGCAGAATATGTGTGCTTTAGGATTTTAAAGTCTATTACAATATTTATATGTATTTTTCCTTTTAATTCCATCAATTAGATCTCTCAGGTTATGTTCTTTCTCACATGTGCAAATGCTTCTCAGTTATTTTGATAGTGACTTTTGCCTATGATGAGCCTGTATGTTGAGACCTGCAGTTCATCGTGAAACTTATTGATGAGGTATTTTGAACTTCCCTATGAAATAATAGTAGTTGCTGAACTTAATTTCTCTTCAGACTATAAGAAGACAGTTTAGATGCTCATCAGAAAGATGTGAAGAACTGTATTTGAAAGTGTTCAGGAATTGGCACTGTCCTGTGGTGACCGCAAATCCCTATCATCTGCCCTATGCCAGACATGAATCCTGTGCCTTCCTGTACCTTTAAGGGAGATGGGGGAAACCAGTGGAATTCCTTCGGCGCTGTGTTCAAAACACAGATAAGCTCGCTGGCTTCTCCTGCCTGGCTGCTCCGCTTCTGCAGCAGGGAAAAGAGTTACATTCCTTCTGCTTTTTTTAGCTAGTTTCTTGTTCGTTAGCTAAAGTACGGAGCCCTGGGACTTTGGCTTCTTCTTCTTCTCTTCTGGACTGTTCAGCAACACCAGAACATCGTTGGGAGACCCTACATTCCGTCCCATAAGGGCCCACACCGAACCCCAGCTCTGGAGAGGAGAGAACCTCTCCCACAAAGGACTCTGAAATTTACCCAGGCTCTCTCCATAGCAAAAGGTTTTATTATTTGTCATTATTATTTTTTCCTGTGCCTGCGTGCACTTTTGTTTGTTAAATAAATAACTTTTTTTCACTTTCCTCCAAGGAAAATTCTTTCCGAACCTGGTGGGGGAGGGGTGGCTGTAACCTGCCTTCTGTCAGAGGACGTTCCTCCGAATTTGTCTCAAACTGGGACAGGCATGAAAGAGGAAACCTTTTGTGGTCTCAAATGCACAGAAGTACCTCCTAAAACAAACAAAAAACCAAACAAATAATATAAGATATATATTAATATATACATTAAATATGAAAACATATGCATGTCCCTAAAACCCCGGTTGAAGTACTGGAGAAGCTGAGACGTCTTGATGATAAATATGATCTAAAAATGTTTTAATATTGTGTCTGACTTTTTTGTATCCAGTTTATAATAGATCTCAAATGAACTTAACCCTTGTTTTCCGTGGGCAAAACTTCAGTGGTGACTGAAGCACCACTAAAGCTTCTAGACCTTGCAATGACTGGGCAGCAGTGGGGACTGAGACCCCTAGAGAGCCATGGCAGATGTGTTCTGT
>VZRS01000902.1:731702-775772 GCA_013398055.1 Ifrita kowaldi | reverse complement strand
GTTTTTTTGTTTTTTTTTGAGGAGGAGGAGGAGGAACATGGGATTGACACGTGAAATTAGTTGTCTTATGCTCAGAGGATGTGAGCAAAGTCAGGTGTGTTTTTCTGCCAGTTACAGAAGTAGTTAATATTTGGCTCCCAACAGCATCGTAATTAGTACAAAACATGACATAGGATCAGAATAAAAGAATGAAGTAGTGAGAAATGATGTGTGGACTTAAAAAAGACTAAAAAATTGAAACACAGTCTTGTGCAAAATTAGATGTTTCCTGATTACTTGAAGGTTCTTTGTACATTTGTAGTGAATCCTCTTCCTAGCTCCATCGAATGCAATATAAATTCAGGTCTTTGCTTGCAAGGCCCTTTTCATCTTCTCTCTGCCCTTTCTGGCCTCTAAATAATAAGAGTGAAATAGAGTGAACCTCTTATATAGAGGTTTTACTAGCAATTTAATAAATTTCTGTTCTCTACCTGTTGTGCCTCTTACACCAGAAAAGCTCCACACACATTTTCACAAATCTACTTGTCTGTCATACGTTAAATTCTTTCCTAAGAACGTCTTCCAGTGTTTGGGAATTTAGTATTTGTTTGCTTTTTTCTTTTAGCATAAGTCTTTTCAGGTATGCATTCCAAAGCTTTTGGGATATGTTGTTGGTCATCTTATTTTCACCTTTTGCTCTATTGCATCTTTGTGCACTGTTCTGTCTATATTAGTACTCGGGTAGTGAGCTCTACAGGTCAGCAACCCCCTGGTGGATTTTAATGTTTATGCAGTGCCTATCCCAGTGGGCTTCTGGTTCAGGATTGATTCTTAAGTACTGTGGCAATGCAAATTATAATTTTGAATTGGGTATGAGTTGCTCATATTCATATAAATCGTATGAGTTATGTGACTTGTTGTAGATGTTATAAATATTGACCTTGGTATCCTGCTCAAATTTGTCTCAACTAATATTCTTCTCACTAAGCTATGAAAATATGGGCTAGGTAAAACAAGAATAAGCCCAGTTGAATGGCAGAGTTGGGCTAGAAAAGATGTACTAAATGAGTATTGCATGATTTTTCCACTATTTTCATTAGCATTTTGAACAGTTGAGATAGAGAATACCAATATTAAATGACACAAAATTTATGGAGATGTGACAACTAGCAATTTGGAATGGTGGGTAAGATTTTGAAGGAAATAAATTTTTCCCAGTTGAAGCAATGACCAGAAATAAATAGATTGTATAGAAACTAATGTGAAAATACCACAATTTAGTAGAAATAACCAAACACGGGGTGTGGAAGGGATCACAATTTTGTTTGCAGCTTGTATCACAAAACAAACAGAAGGCAACACTGCCCCACACATGCAAGGCTGTCACTGGAACCTGTACTGAGAGCTCTCTCTAAGAGTAGTCAGTGTAAACGTGTTCTCCATGGTCTGTGAGACACCTCGACAGCCCTGTTCTGTGCAAGGGAGGGAGGAAGGGGGGTGGGCCCAGTGGTTGCAGCTGCTCTGAGGCATGGCTGCGAGCCTGTTTCACTGTCATAGGGTGGGAGAGGATGGTGGAAAATACGCATCCTGGATTGTCTTGGAGGACTGTACCAGCCCCTCCCTGTAAGCTGTGGCATTTCTGGTGGGAGGGAAGCTGTGCCAGGACACACGGCAAGAGGATATGAAATGCCAGGACGGGAATGGGGAACTTTGTTTTGTGTAAATATCAGTGGTATCAGTGGTAATGCTCCACAAGGAGGATTATAGATACTATTTATTTAGATATATTTATAGATACCATTCAGTCACTGTAAATAAAACCAGGCTGCAAATACATAGCCAGGCAGCTCCCTCCTATTTTTTTTTACTTTGTGGCAATCAATTCCCCCTTGTAATGCCCTTCTAGCCTTGAAGGTGGTGTGAAAAATATTCTGTAAAGCTATGTTTTTTCCAACATCCAGTATGCCTTGCTGTGTATACTCAGTGAAAAGATTTCTATGTATTCCTGTACATATTAAGTTAAAAGGAGATGGCAAAAGGCCCAAAAATAATTTGCCAAACTTTCCTGGGACATGCATGCAGGCGTAATGTGGAAATCATAATTCCTGCCATGGCCTGAGAGTGACAGATGAGATGCCATGTTTCAGATAAAACACAAATTTGTTAGTTTTTCTGAGAGGCATAAGTGAGATTATTTTTTCTGGAGAGGCAGTTACAGTGGCAGCATGGTTCAAAGCAGGTCATGTGCTGTAAGCAAAGCCCTGAAGTGGCCCTGGCAGCCAGGAGGGCCAAGAGTGTCTTGGGGGGCATCAGGCACAGCATCGCCATCTGGGCAAGGGAGCGGATTGTCCTGCTCTGCTCTGCTCTGCTCTGGGGCAGCCTCACCTCGAGCCCTGGGGGCAGTTTTGGGTGCCACAACATAAAAAAAAGACATTGAGCTGTTAGAGAGCATCAAAAGGAGGGTAATGAGGTTGGTGAAGGGCCTTGAGGGGAAGCCAGATGAGGAGCGTCTGAGGTCTGTCCCTTGGTCTGTTCAGCCTGGAGGAGACTGAGGGGAGACCTCACTGCAGTTACAACTTCCTTGTGAGGGGAAGAGGAGGGGCAGGCACTGAGCTCTGCTCTCTGTGACCACTGACAGGACCTGAGGGCATGGCCTGAAGCTGTGTCAGGGGAGATTTAGGTTGGACATCAGGAAAAGGCTCTTATCCCAGAGGGTGTTAGGGTGCTGGAACAGGCTCCCAGGGCAGTGGTCACAGCACCAAGCCTGACAGAACTCAAGAAGTGTTTAGAAAACGCTCTCAGGGGCACTTGGCATGACTCTTAGGGATGGTGCTGTGCAAGGCCAAGAGTTGGACTTGATGATCCTTGAGGGTCCCTTCCAACTCAGTTTAATCTCTGTGATTCTGTGGTTCTGTGTGTGCTTGAACACTGGGCTTGGGAGTACTTTTGTGTTTGGCCAAGAGTGCTTCGCTGGCAGCTTTCCAGTGTGGTGGGAGTGTTCTGCCTTCTCAGTATGCATTAAGGTGCCCCAAACAAGAATTAGTGGGTGGTTTCCTCTTGGTCTTCCCTCAGGATTTCTTGGTGCATGTGAAAAATGAAGTGTGTGCATGGTGAGTGAAGCCTTTTTGATTTCTTTACATCTTCAGAAATTTGTTTTCTTGGGAACCAAATTCTTACACATTTTCTTTGGAGAATTGACCTAAGTGAGAAAAGGTCTTATTTATCCTAAATAAAACTTGTCCAAACCAACTCTTACTGGTTAGCTATTTGAAAGAGAAAGGACAGATATATAGAACATGGAATGCTGTGAAAAATAAGTTATTTGTGCAAAAAGCAACTTCCTGCATCAAAAGACAAAGTAAAAAAAAAACATGATGTATCAGTCTGTTTTAACTCCCTACAGGAGAACTCCAGTAAGAGTTTTAGTTTTTTTCAAGATCTTTTAGAAAATTAGGTACTATAGTATTTTGCAGCAAAGATTGTTTCATTATTCTATTAAAGGTTTAGTATTTACTGTTTTTCTGTTCTGACAGGGACGTGTCAAAAATAGGTATCAGTATCTCTGTTCAAAATTCTAATTATCTTTTAGACTGTTCTCCTTGTCAGTGGTGAAAGGTATGGGCTGGACCTGGGGCTTCCAGTCCTTGAGTCATACTTACTGTGTATATGTTAAGGAGAAAATTTATTGTTATTTTTAAGTTCCTGGTTCTTTGTTTATTGATTAATGTTGTCCTCATTCTCTTGCTCCTGATTTGCAGCTGTCTAGTAGTTTCTATGCTTCCAGTAACCATCCTGATGTTTGCATTAAAAAAAAAAAAATAAAGGCAGGAGGCTAGAAAAGAGGCCTTGCCTTCCAGCATGCTTCTAACCCCTTTCCTCCCCTTTTTTGTGTCACAAGAAGGTGGTGGTGGGGGAATGGAGGTGCAACACTGGTTTCTGACAGAGACGAAAGAGACAGAAAAGAGGCCACAAAGAAACTGTAGAAGTTGTGTAATTACTTGAAGTAAAAAATCACATTCTTCCCAGGTGTAAACGCTTAACTGTATTACAGTTTTGACTAAAAATCAATGTTGTCGCTCATAAACCTGATGACACCTACTTTGTTATGAATGGATGAAAAGTGTGGATAGAAGTAATACTACATTTTACAGCTATTGGCTTACAGTGACAAGTACAACTACTTTGCCTTTATCACAGCCATCTGTCTTGCAGGCTAATCCCTCTTATTTGTAAAAGTACATCCCCATGGTGAGTGCATCCTTCCATCACCCACATGGTTGCGAACAGCCACTGGTGTTTTCCTGAGGATACAACTCCTGCTGTGTCATCCATCAGGACTCTGTGAAAGCTCTGACAGACCCATCTCCCTTCCCTTTAGTCCTGTGGGGATGAGCAGCTGCCCAGTTTGTCAGCGACCAATATTTTTGCTAACAGATCTCCTGTTTCAGCAAGTTTGCTTCAAGTTAGTGTCTTGTATAAGTTCAGTTCTACTGCCATGATCTCAGGATGGCTTCTGCAAGTAGAGTGGGGAGGGTATACTTAGGAGGGGTCTCCAGGGGGAGATTTTCTTTGGGATGAGGTGTTTTTCTGAAGATGACACTGTGCAGAGGCCACACTTCCTGTTTTATTCAAGCATCTTTTGTTGGGGCTCTGCAGAGCAGAATATATATGGGTTTTAATACATTGCTGAATGGTGGTAAAAAAAGGTCTGTGATGCTATTCCTGACCAGTGTGCCTCTCATTCTTACCTATAAGTTTCAGAGTCTTAAGGTAGATTTAAAGGACATGCTGTACATAAAATATCTTTTTTCTTGGCTCTTACAATAAGAGCATATTCTAAATATGCTGCATGAAATGCTCAGGTCAGATTCTGATGTTCCTGATTCTGATGAAAAAATACTTGTGCATCACGACTTGGTCTTGCACCAGAGAGACGCTGAATTATTTCATTTTCTTTGTTTCCTATTTTAATTCAGAGCTCCAGGCAGAACTTGAAGGGTGTGAATTTCAACAACGTAAATATCTATTATTTTTGTCTTTTTATTGTCTATAGCTTGCTGCTGCTCAGAGAGTTGGCACTCTGGTATTTTAATTTTTAATGATTGTTTGGGGTATTTTTCTATTTGAGAAATGCAAGTGTACTGACATGAAAAAAATATTTTTCATTTTTAATTCCATGAGAATAAAAATCACCATGAAATACATGCTGCCATCTTCTCTCTTGTTGTAGAAGGTACTTGAAAGAGAACCTAGAGTGGGTCTTTGGGATGGAAGTGAGTCATATAGTGTGAGAAAGAAAAGTGTTTTGTAAAACCAATAAGGTTATGGGTTATTTTCATATAGCATTGCAAAATATAATTGTAAAGAAGGTACCAGCAAAATTTCCCAATTTGTCGGGTTTTGTCTTATGGTAATGTTCTTTCATACTGCAGAAATTCCAAGGTAAATGAATAGGCAAATGCTGCTTTATGAGATTGATTCTCTCTCTGCCTTTGTAATAGCTGGTTTTAGTGAGTGTTGTTTTTATACTGGCTTAGAACACTTTCTCATTGAAATATTTGCATTAAAAGCATTACCTATTCATCTTTTCTTTAATCATATGTAGCTTTGGTATAAAATTTAAACTGTGACTAGCATTTTTTATTTACAGTTAATGTTACTTTGGAATTGTTTAAATCAGTATTTTAAATTGAACCAGGCCTTAGAGCCACTCTGTAGGACTGTGTCATTAACCTATAATTGTATATTGCATGAAGTACTTTGTTTTCATTACTTTGGAAAAAGAAGTAATGACCTTGCAATTGACTCCTCTGTTTAACATTTTCATCTGAGCTTTAACACCATTAGGAGTAACTGCTTGCATTGACCACAGAAGGAGCCAAAGAAGCAATGTTCTGCAGTCAACCTAATTCAGTTTCAGGCTAACAAAGTTAATATTAATTGGTGATTTGCCATCCAAGGGCCTCTGTTAAATAAAAGTCAAGAATTTGAAACTCCTTTTTCTTTCTGTCAATTGCCAGCCCTGGGTTTTAAAATACACCATGCAGAACTTAGGTTTTCCCATCAGTATAGCGAACAATTGAGTAGCCAGTAGGTCTGTGCTGCCTGACACATTAACCTAAACTATTTAAGGTGAGTATGGAAAGTTCCTGTTATGACAAAGACCCATTTCACACAGACGTTATCTGGGAGATATCCTAAAAATATCCTTTTTTCCTTATTTGTCTGGAGTGCATTTCTCTCCAAACCCTGTCAGTACTAAATAATCATCAGGCCCTACAGTGTTTACTCATGTTGATAGGCAGCTCTAACAGCCGGGAGTGCCTCCCATTCATCTGTTCAGTATCCTCAGACACAAGGAAGGCAGAGCAGACTGTCCAAACTGGCTGTCATTTCAAGAAGGCTGGGGCACATAAAAGCAATAAGTAATAATGACTTAGCTGGGGGACTGAGCGTTCTGAACCACATGAAAAATGTGCTTTGCTTAAAACCACGGAACTTGGCAGGTAGGCTTAGGATTTGCTAAGGCAGAGAACAAAAGCAAATATGGTGCTTTCTGATTACCCACTGTAGAAAACTGAGCTCTTCAGCAGAAACTTTTTTTGTTCCAATTTTCTACAGGTTCTTAAACATGGTAGGAAGAAAGTTTTAGCAATGTTATACAGATGACAAATGTCAGCTTTTGTTTTTTTTTTTTTCCCTTCTTCTAAAAAGTAAAGCAGGATCTATTTGTCCTAGTCTCAGTTTCTAGAAAATAAAATGGCTAAAATGGTTCTTTTTACATCTTATGGTCTTAGAAGGAAGAAAAAAGATAAAAAATTTGGGGAGATGAAGGGGCAAAGAGTCAGAGGTATTTTTGGTAGACCTTCAAGAGTCAGCTTGAATAAATGTTCTACAAATATATCATCCAGGAAGAACAGCACTTGAAAAAACTATAGACTTTCTTCTTTATTTTTTCTATAATACACACGTGCCTTTAATCAAAATGGTCAGGAGATTGGACAGGAGTAACGCCCAATGCTAATTGTTCATGAAAGATAAGATCAGTAACCACTGTATCTTACAGTGAAAACCTTTGTAAACACTTGGTTGTGTTAGTGAAGCGAAGGATAACTTTCAGATCTCGACTGGGGAAATCCAAGCCAAGTTGCTTTCCTTTGAGGAGGCTCGTGGCACAGCTTCCTTCCCCAGGTCTAGTCTAGCTTTTCCCAGTCATCCTGAGAAGGCAGGGCAGCCTGTCAGCTGGGCTCGGGTAGGCTCAGGAGGGTAAGAGCAAGTACTGGCTTCTGCCTTCTGAATTGGTTTAGAAGAGGAAGTACATGAAAATTTCTTTGTATCCTTTCAATAATTTGAAATAGGCTTGTGCCTGTGCAATGAGCTAGAGCAAATTTGGGTCATCAATATTCCAGGTACAAGGAGAGGATACTTTCATTCTGCACATCTTTAGGAACAGCATGTTGCCTTGCTCCCTGTTGTTCATATTTTTAACTGTTAATTAAATTCACTGACATTGCAGCTGTTTAGATTATTAATAATATCCCTTATATTTGAAAATAATTAGAATGCTAATATTTTTATGATCTCACTAAATACTTTTCAAAATGGACTAAAATATGTTCTGTTTAAAAGGCAAGATGGCATAGTCAAGTCATGAATGTTTACTGTAATTAAAACATATCCATTAGAGTTAAAATTTGGTTTGAATTTTCAAATAATGTGAGGTATAAAGGATTTCAGACTCAGGGATTTTTGTTGTTGATGTTCCATGATGACCAATTCATAGAGATCCCCAAGTGTTATTAACAGCCCGAGGGCAGGAGCTTTGAAAGTTTGTTTGGCTCAGTGATCATACACAAATATATCACCATGGAATTGAATGGAGGATATATTGAGGAAATGCTGGCCAGCTTGAACATAAGAAGAGAATCATACGCTTAGCGAGTGTTTAGGAATTTCTGTCTTGATCTGACAGATGATGAAACTGCTATTTTGAAAAGTCTTTTAAACGTACTTGTAATGGGGCTTGCAATTGCATAGTTTCTTTGAAGGGAAGGGTTGTTTGTTTAATTTATTGCTTCTGACAAATCTTTTTTCTTTTTTTTTTTTTTTTTTTTTTTGGTAAGTAGCTTTCTTCTCTAGCACTGTCATTTCCTAATAAGCTGCTTCTGTGATGCCTCAGCCTAATATTTAGGTTGTTCCATTTGAATAGCAAGGAAAACTGGTATTGTCATAAGCATTATGCATTAAGCAAATGGATGAGATTGACATAGCTGCTATGTGTACACAATTTTCTTTCCCGTCTCTTCATGTCTTAATAACAAATGTAGAAATGCTGTTAGTAGTCTGCTAATCTAGCACAGAATGCTTACAAAAAGATTTAAAAAACAACTTTGTAATTTAATACACTTATTCAAGCTTGAAAAATGGAATTTTGCAGTTCTGAGTATATTCTAATATTTGGCAAAGGTGAGGTTTTGGAATCAGTTGATACCAACATTATATGTCTATTTTTGGGAGAAGTAGTAGATAATTGGAGTGTAATTACAGAGATGAGAGCACTCATACCTGTTTAACTTCACAATAACTGACTCTTGTGATTCTTACAATACTTGAAACAAGGTTGAGTCAGTCTGGCCAGCAAGATACCTCTAAAAAAGACAGCAGCAGGATGCTGAGACTACTTTTAAGGAGAGTTCTGAGTCTTCCTTCTGTAAGCAATTACATTGAGGCAAACAAGTGCAGTACTCTCTGTTTTAGGGTATTGTGTTTCTTATCTCTGAGTGTTTTGCACAGTACTTTAAGAGGAACTGACCTGAGTGCAAGTTCCTGTGTAGACTCTCAGCTCTAAAAACACAAGAGGAATTGTTTGTACCAACAGCTGAACATCTGTAAACTGTGTGCTGGGAAACAATGGTGCTGTATCGTGATACTATTTTTTTTTTGTTGCTGTTTTGCACACCACCTCACGTCTGCAACACAATAAATGCTCCTAAGATTAAGCTGAGAAAAGTTAGGGTGAAGCTGATAGTGGAATAAAGCATTCAGCTTGGGAGGAAAAGCCTGGCATGTAATTCTAAGATGCTCATTTCTTTGACTAACTTTATGTGAATAGCAATTAGCTTTGTGTTAATATTCAAATACAGATGCTTTACTTGCAGTTACTACTGGAAAAGATCCTAAGGAGAAATCATAATGCCGGAAAAAAAAAAAAATCAGTTTCATGAGCTGACCATAATGAGTGTAGGTAACTTTATGTAATGAATTTTCCATATATAAAATTACCAGCGTTATATAAATGAGCATCATCTGATGTAAATACCATATACTCTGCAGAACAAGCTATAGAGTAACTTCTTAAATAATTTAATGAACCTTACGTAAACAAGCTGCAGTGAGCAAGGCCCTAATGGCTATACAAACATGAGGTTTTGAATAAAATTCTGCTGAACCTGAAACTGGATTAATATGTAGATTTAGAGAACTGCCTCGTCTTTAATCTGAAACTTTAGGTAAAACTGTATTTCACTTACTATGAAAGTTACTATGAAAAGTTACTATGTTTCTGTAATATGTCAAGATGTTATAGAAGTAAATAATTATAAAAAATAAAGTTAATTAGTCTTTTGATGTAAAGGAAAATACTCTGTAGTTTATAATACCTGCAGAATTATATGAATTACCTTTGTGATGAAAAGAACCAACTCATATTAATATAACAAGTCTCTCTTTAGCCTGTTTATATGAACATATTTTCTTTTTGTGTATATGCACTAATTCTGAAAGTCCTGAGAAAGACAAAAATCTTGATTCTGGAGAGTCACAGGCAGTTTTCTCTAAATAAACATACTTTAATATTTTAAACAGCCAGTTTTAACAGAGAAACAGGACAGATGTTCCTGTAACTTAATAACCTTGCTCCTGTGCATTTTTGTTCTGCCAGATTCTAGTTCACTACAGAGAGTGACAGAAGTCGCAGTGCTGAAAATCCAATTTACTGCTCTTTGCTTAGGAAGGTCAAACACCTATACCACCAAAACACAAATAAGAAACTCATCTTTCTACATCTCCTACATTTCAGTGCTATAATACCACTTTATCATTTGTACTGGTTCATAATAAAAAGGATTTTGTTTTCTTAGAGGTAACATTTGCACAGACTGTGTCACAGGATTAAATTTTTTTAATTTCTGATTTTTTTATTGTCTGCTTTATTTTTGGGGGCTGTTATCATGTGTGTCTTTAAATTACATCAGAAAAGCTCAAGAGCTCTGTTAAAGTAGAGAAATTAAGTGCTCAAAAGTTGTGAAATTTAAGAATTAGAGCTGCTTGTATAATCTTAATTTTGTCTTCCCTATGTTTATGCACAATGGCACAGTTTTTAATTGGAGAATCACATACTGGTTTTTTCCCCTGGAGTTACACTTCATTCAGTGCACAGGAGGGATAATGGTTACTTGATGATTGCTGCCTTCATCATTTTCATACTCACTGTTCTGTGTGTAGCCATAGGCTTTATTTACTGCATCCTAATCAAAGCATGCTCTGATGACAAAATTTTTAATTTCCCTTGGCATTTTCTATGGGTCTTACCACTAAATATTTGAGTAGTTCCCAAATATTATTAATCACCACCTTTACAGCCCCCAGTTTTCATTGTGAGACTCAGGTGAGAAACTGAAGTACTAAAAAGGAAACACAAAAATGTGTTTGCTGATTTTGGGTTCTATGGCTGTCATACATTGTGCCTGATAGTTCAGAGAATTTTTTATTCCACAGCACTTCATCTGTCCCAGACAGAGATCCTCTTTGATTCTAACAGAAGCAATGAGTTTTCAACACTTCTTCAAATTCAGTACCCAGAAGATCAAGAGCACATAATAGTAATCCTTAGGGGGCTGGTTTAAGTGATATAATGTGCAGGAAATGAAGAGATAGAAGCCAAACCCTCAGGGCAGCACTATCTGTAGAATTATTGTTTCATTTCACATTCGCCACACGGTTTCCACTCTCAGCAACAGTTCAGACAAGGGCACTATGGAAAACAGCTTTACTGTGCAACCTGAGTTTTGTGTCCAGCTGGATGCCAAGAGATCTATTCTGTTCACTGATTGGGGAAATGGCATAAGGTAAAAAATAAATTCAGTTTAGGGTTGTATCATGATGCATGACTGCTCTGACAGCTTGCAGCTGTAAACATTCTTCTCTGAGTGCAGAGTGGGAAAAAAAATCACACAAGGAAGAGAGATAAAGCCTGACAAGTCTTACTAAAGTCTCCTTATTTGAAAGTGGGAAGAAGAAAGTGGGACTCTGTGTGTGAGGGAAAGCAGACTTGAAGTAGTTAAGCAGAAGAATTACGTGACACAGTGAAGATTTTGGAGCAATCTCGGATTGTCTGTACCCATCAGACAGTTCAGTGCCATCTTCCAAAGACCCCCCCCGTGGACAATTGGTCTACCTACTCTTTTCTGTTCTCTCTAAAGTAGCAGTCAGTTCTTTCCTCTTGTTCCGAATTTTGTGTTTCACCATGTTCTTCAACCATATCTCATTTCCCTGCTGTCATTGTCTGCTTGAACAGTTGAAATAGAATGTCTTTCTCAGTTCAGCCTGGGTGTTAGAAGATGGGTGGGAAGTCACTTTCTGCTCACAGCTTTCCACCTAGTTCTAGTCCAGCTCAGAGCTGCCAGGAGGAACACAAAAATGCCATGAAAAGCCTTGCTAAGCTTCTGGAGTCTTGAGGTAATAAGCAATTAGTTTCTTTAAGTTGCTGGATGGTGGGGTGTTAATGAGATTTTCAGACGTTTAGCTGTTTGTCTTGTATGGTATTAAAAATGTGATAAGCCTTTAAAATTTGTAATTTTGAACCTCTGTTTTGGAAATTTGAACTATTTTACTAGGTATGTGAAAAGCCACATCTGCTATAACAAGGTGTGCAACTCCCTCCTGCCTAATCTCCCCGCTCCAGATCTGTGAAATAGCAGAGCTGTTTGCCAGGCATTTTTTAACACGTGCCAGATATTTCTCAAGACCAGCAAAGCTGTTTGGCAGAATAATTACCCTTTCATTTTGCCCTGTTCAAAGGAAGTCCTTTGCTCTAAAACAAACAAACAAACAAAACCATAAAACCCCACACATTCTCCACCTTGGATGTCAAAGATAGGAAGAAAAAATGATCAGCTGTAGTTAAAGGCAGTTAAAAAAGGGTAAAGATGTGAAATATCAAAAAATCTTAAAAAAATAACCATTTCTCTCTATATATACTACTAATGAGGTTCTTATCTAAGATTATGTTAACTATATATGGTGTAATAATACTTGGGATACTGAGGCATTACAAGATATGAAAGTTTTTGTATTAGAAAAATATGTACTTTCCCCCTTGAAAAAAAAATATATATAGCTCCAATGAGTGCAGTACTGTTTCCATGCAGCTTTATAGCTGTGCTTCTTCTTGCTATAATTCATTCTTAACATAAATGCACCATATCAGGGTACCTGGAGTTGGTGAAGGCTGAAGGGGAAAGGGAAAATGTGTCCTTGTACGCCAAATCCAAGGAGTGCAGGAAATGCAAGTAGAAAGTTTGTCATTCTGTTCTGTCTAATTGGTCTCTCTCCATACTTTGAATGTTGCAGTGAATGTAGTGCAATGCAAATGACTTCTGGTTTGGGTTTTGGTTTGGGGTTTTTTTTTTGCAAAGTATTTCAACCAAAATTGTAAAGTAAACTTCAGGGTTCCTTCTCTGTATGATTGTACATTGTGGTTAAAGTGATGCGCAACCATTGTAAGAGAGGGGGAAAGGATATTACTTTGTTTTTTCTGCTTCTGTTTAAGCTAAAGAATTGACATCAGTTGTTTTTCCTTAATCTGCTTGCTTTGCTTTTAATACCTGTAAAGCATTTCTTGTATTATTTAAATGTATTTAACTATACCTTGAAATGCTTTATAATTTAAAAGATTAGTTTTGTATCAGCCAAAGCACATTTGGATTAAGATTTACCAGGGATTCAGTAAACTCACTCTTTTGCTTTGAATTTATCTAATTTTTAGTAGTTGACTGCCTTGGAATTAGAAGAAAAAGACAGAAGCTTAGAGCACAAACCCCAAAGGATCAGCTGACCTGATGTCTGGGTTTCAGTTTTATGAAATCTTTATGTTGTGAAGTTTGAACTTCAGCTGAGCTAGCTCAGCTTTTAACTGCAGCCCTGAGACTCGGCTTGATTTGAATCCTTATCCCATAGCTACAGAATCAATTTCCAAAATATTTAAAGTTTATCTGTAAAGTGCTAATATGCTCTCTACTAAGGAAGTGAAGAAAAAAAGGTGAAAACAGTTGAGATATCCATAGCAGCAGATTTTCTCTTGCAGCTGGCCAAAACACAATCTAACTAATGATCTGAGGAAAGCAGTTTTTCCTTTTTTTTTCCCCCCCCCATATAATTCATTGGGCAAGCTTCCTGCAGTAGCTGCTTTTACAGATATAAAATTGTCTCTGTCTTTATTGCATGGTCCCGCCACTGCCAAATTTCCTGGCCTTTCTTGTTCCAGTGGACACCATGATGCTTTACTGGGATCTGAGGAAGTAAAATTCAGTGAAGTGGACATACATAAGTGAAGTTACGTATTAATATTGCCAAATATTCACTAGGCAGTGAGCAATAAAGTTATAAGATTATTTTCAACTCATTCCTTTTAAATAATTTGTATTTCTATCTTCTCTTTAATAATTATTGTTGACAGGGAGTGCTTTCTACATGTCCTTTGCACGTCATGCTTTGCCATATGTGAGCATTGGACTTTCAATAGGATGCAAGATGCTACGAAGCTTTTGCTCTTGTTCCCTACTTAAGTGCAGCTTGCGCTGAGAATCTTATGAAAAGGAGCAGGTTTCCAGCTGCTGTATCCTCTCTGGTATAGGGATTAGAGGGAAAAAGGCAGGTTGTGGTCTTTGTCAGGTGCAGTGTGGAAGATGGGAATGCAGCTGGTTTCTGCATGGGGTTCAAAATGAATGTAGGGGGGAGTTAAGAGCTCAGCTAATTAGGTGGCAACTCGACACTGCTTTCTACTTGTAACCATCATTAAAATGCTTGCACATGCAGTCATCTGGCTGGTCTGCCTCACTTAGCTAACCAACAGCTTGTTTATGAGGACAGAAAATGATGAGAGGAATGGAAAATTGGCCAAAAAAAAAAAAAATAAAAAAGATTAAAAAAAAAGGGCAGGAAACTTGTGTCTGTAGAGCAGTGTTGAAAATTTGGACAGAAGGACTCCATACTCAGAACAACTACAGAACAACTAACCCACTTATTCTTATGGAATTGATAGTTGTGGAAATCTAAGAACAGGATGTTCTTCCAGATAGTTTAAGTGAGTGTTTTTACTGTTTTAACACCTGAAATAATAGAGAACAGCTTTGCAAAAACTCTGCTGGCAAGCACATTTTTTTCCAGGAACAAAAGACATTTTCTGTTTTGTTGTTGTTCTTTTTTGTTATTGTTGTTGTTGTTTGGGGGTTTTTTTGTTTGTTTTTCAGTAGCTGTTTGCTTGTGATAACAGCTCTCTACTGCTACAAACTGTGTCAGTGTGTGCATATATCTTTTCTATGCTCATGGTGAATCCAACCATCATCTTAAAAAAGAACAGTTTGTTTCTGTTACTGGAAAAAATTGGAGATGGGCCAGAAGGTGCAGTAACAACAGGAGTAGAAGGATTGGAATGCCAACTGAAATAATGTTGAGGTAGACTGGGACTGGGATTTAGGGAGGAAATGTAAATTGATTGCCTCAGATGTAGGAAGACTGAGCTGATAGCTCAGCAGATTGTGGTACAAAGAAGATGGTACAAAGAAGATATGAAGTCATCTCTTACTAGCATAATGAAGAGACAGGGAAGGTGGCTGGGGGAGAGGAGTTAAGGGAAGGTGTTCTGCGTGAGAAACTGCTCCACAGAGAGGAAATTAACACTGTAACTCAGTGTCACAGCACCCAAGGTAGCACCTACTTAAGTCTGATGGGAAGTCTGTGAAAGTAAGCTTTGCTATCAGAGACTTAATGAAGATGGGAAAATGTTTTGGAGTGATCAGCTGGGATCTAGAGAATATACTGGAGGGTTGTTCCATGGTCAACAAAGTACCTAAGATTCATGTCCTCTGCTTGTGCATGTTCTATAGCAGCCTCTTCTAGTAACTCCCTCCACTTCTCTTCCAGAGCTGAAGTCAGCTGTTTAGGGATATGTTATTTTGTTATCTGTGGCTTGATTCAGAGCCAATACTAATACCAGCTAGAGCATGAATTGTTTTCCAGAAAACTTACATTTCTCTTAAGACTGGTTTTCAGTACTGATGTTCAAAATTGCTTTATGGTTCACACAAATTTTACTGTTTCTCTTTGCTAAATTATTTATTTATGTTTTTTAAAACATTTTAGTATCCACAAAACTGTTTTGTCCTTTGTAAGAGCTTCTTCTCTCCCTTCACCTTGCTGTTTTCCATGTCACTCTCAGCTGCAAGCTGTCATCATCCCTTGATGTTCCTTTTTGAGGCCCATTCAAACACATTCAGGTGAAATGGAAGTTACCAGCAATGGCAGTCACATTTTGTTGCATTCTCAGTGTGCATTCTGCTCTTGGTAAAGAATGAGCAACTGGGCCAAAACAGCAGTTTCTGACTAATTCACTAACAGCTCTGCATTTAAGGACTAAACTTCTCATTTGAGAATTAGAGATGTCCGGTGTAGTCCACTGAAACAAAAAGACTACTCTAAAGAAATGCAAAAACAGATAGACATAGAACACAATTTTTAAAAATTAAAGCTTTTCAGGACGTGATCACTCTTGAATAATATCCTTTATAATATCTTGCGTAAAATTAGAAAGAATAGTACAATACAAATTAAATTATTCAATTGTAGTTAAAAGTTGAGTTTCATTCACAGCATCATAATGGTTTGAAATACTGTAGTTGAAACTCAGTTTTTATTTTTCTCTTTTAGGTGTGCTTAATGAAAAACTGACTCAATTTTTTAAGGACTTGACATCAAGAGAAAGACCCGTTTTTCAGCTTGTAGACTAATTAAATAATGTTCAGTAGCTTATGCTCTGCTCAGTTACCACACTGTTTAGAACCTTACAAAGATACTACAGCAGATAATGTTTGAACAAGTTGTGTGAAATAGTGATCAGCAAGGGTTCCTGTTTTCACCTCTGTGACCTTTATAAAATCTATATATTTTCTCTGAGTGTTTAGCAGGTTTGTGAGTACAGTAAGATTTGTGGTCATTCTGCTGTTATCTCAGACATGACTTAGTGATTGTGACCAGATTTTTTTTAAGACTAAAAAAGTGATAGAAATACTAACTCGTAATTCTAAGAAAAATATAATACTCGGGATACTCACCATAATTCTGAATTGTGAGAACTCGTAAAAATATCAGAGTGTAGGGCTATAATACATTTTAGAGAGTGTACTATAATCCTGAGATTGCAGAGTTGCTTTCTTCTGCAACCTTGGTATTTATTGGATATTTGCTGAAAACCACTCATTTAATTATGCTGTTTACAAGGCACATTTTATATTATTAACCTTGAATGTTGTCATATTGATTTATTATGTTAGTTTTCCTCTTAAAGAAAAATCAAACAGAAATAATTTGAGTGTGCCCCCCTCCAGTCTTTTAAAAATAGACTTTTTTTTTTTTTATTTGACTCCTTTTAAACTGTGGGATTTGTAAATTTAGGGGTTTTGGAGTTTACAATATCGCACAACAGTGTGATAAACCTTTGAGATGCACAGAGGGGCTTTGTGTTTGGAAATTAACTAGTGTGAAGTAGTTATGTGAAGTAATTACAGATTCATATTAACAAGTGTTCATAAGTTACATAAATAGCATTAGTCATCTGCAAATTGAAGACTTAGGTGAGGTTCAAATGAAGAAGGGATGGTCAGCTTAGAGATGACAAATGTGTTTTCTCTACCAGAGTGATGTCATGTAGCAGAGTGTGCAGCTGGTACCTAATCTGAATATCAAGTTTAGGAAGGTGTCAGACTGGTTGCACTGAGGGACCTGGAAACCAGATCATACCTGACCTAACATAGTCATAGGGTTCTGAAAAACACCTGTCATTTTCTGCTTGTGAGCTCTTGTTCTTATGGGAAGAAGTAGCTCTGGGTCTTATGAGTATTTAGATATGCTGATTAAAAAGCTATGAAAGTTGATAACAATAACGTTAAAGTGATGTATCTGCAAATGTAGTAGCTGAGATCAGAAAAACCCTCTGGCATCTCATATTTGAAAAGTTTAAAACTGAACCACTGCTGTTCTTGATATTGTTCTCAAGAACAACAGAGACTTTATATGAGTTCAGGGACCATACTCCCCCAATATACTTTTGGTAGCATAACATGTGAAATGTAAATGCTCACCAGCACGACCTCCAGAAGAGAAATAAAATCCCTCTACAGAGTACAAACCCTCATATATGTTGTCAGAGTGACTGTGAGATTACATGTGTTGCTATTTTGACCTATAATGAGTTCTGAGACTATGAAAAACTTATAACATGCCTCAAAATGTAATAACAATAAATGTGGCAGATTTATTATTGTTTATTTTAGTGTTTCCCACTAACTTGGATCTTACCTAGGAGAGTAGATGCATATGTCACTTTTAAGCACTGAAATATAAGCACCCCAAAGAAAACAGGCAGAAAATATTTGTATGTCAAAGCAGTAATCGCTGCTTTTAAAGGAACGTGAGGCCACAAGATAATATTTTATGTTTCATAGGTGTAACAGCAATTTCTTACTCTTCTCTTACAAACAGGGCGTGGATTTGAGCTATGTTTCCACCAAAATATTCCCAGACAGCAGCAACAGATGAGAGTGAGATGTTCACTTCATGAGCATCATTAAAGGAACGGCTTGTTACTAATTTGAAATAACTATATTAAGACTTCTAGGTAACCCTCTATGTCTTCTAGTGTGACAGAATTCAGTATCTTTGATCAAATTATTTTTTTTATTCTAAGTGTCTGTGCCAGTCCTACTAAATTTGCTTTCCATTAAAAATGTGTGGTTTGCACATGAAACTCAGCAAATGGTAAACTAATAGGAATCCTAGTGAAAAAAATTCAGTCATCAAGGTGAGCAGCTCTGGTGCTGGCACAATCCACGGCAGAGCACCCTGGTAACTGCCCCACGTCCTGAGGAGCCCTGGCATGATCAGTAGGAGGCTCTGCAAATGGAAGTGAGTGGTTGCCAGGACAATGGTTCATGTAGCTTGGAGGTGGCACTGAGGTTAAGTCAGTCTATGTCCTGTGTCCAAACTGCTTCCATAGAGAAAAAAAGAGGGGTCCTTGTCATAGGAAATTCACTTCTGATGGGGAAGAGAAGGTCCAAAATGCAGACAACACCCACTTTGTAGTGGAGTCTGTTGCCTCTCTAGGGCCTGGGTTTCAGATGTGAAGAAGAACATTTCCTACCTTGGAACAGCCCTCAGATTACTATCCATTATTGATGTTTCAGGTAGGTAGTGATAAAACTGCAAAAAAAAGTCCAAAGGCAATCAAGAGACACTTCAGGTTTTTGAGATGATGCAGCAGGGGATCAGAGACACCAGAAATCTTTTCCTCTATCCTTTCAGGCACAGGGAATGATGAGGGAAGAAACAGCAGATCAATACCTGGCTCCAAGCCTGGTGTCACCAGCAGAATTTGGGATTTTTGATTGTGTGTCAGTTTACACAACACTGAGCCTGCTGACGGCAGATGGAGTACACCTGTCTCAAATGGGAAAAAGGGTCTTTGTGCAGGAGTTAGCAGGACTCAATGGAAGAGCTTTAAATGGGTTTTGAATGGGGAAAAGGATAAACCAGGCTCACTAGAGAAAAGCCTGGGAGCAGCACAACGATGTTTACAGTGTATGTTAGGTGCTTTGATCTGCAATCTTTGTGGATGTAGGGGATGGAGAGTCATCCAGCAGCAGAGATGGAATGGTTATTGATGTGTTAGAAACTGTGGAAAAGGTCAAAAATGATCACATGAATTAAGTCTTCTCCCCCACAAAAGAGGGGTATTTGCCAGAGTCTGCTGTTCTAAGGGGAGGAACTGAGTTGGTTTAAATAATGTCAGTTCAACCCAGCTGTAATACCTGAGGTTATGTCACTAAGGTTTTCCAGGATACAAGGAGAACAAAGCAGTGTGGTTATCACTCTGTAATGAGAGCTAAAATGACAAAAAGATGTCATGTATTGTGGTCTGGTGAACTGGAGTAGGAAGCATTATCTGTGAGAAACTGTGGAAGTATTACACTTAGGAGTCTTGTCTCTATAAAGGACATCAGTCATAACCATTACAGTGCTGACTAGCATTGTCATGAGCAGGAGATCACATATTTGAAAAGAAGCCACTCTTATCACTACCAAGATGTTTCTGTGAATATTATGGAAAAAAAGCAGGATACTTGCTATTATTTCAGTAATATTTGGGAAAAGCAGTAAGTTACGTGATTCTGGAGCAAAATAAACTTGTGTGTGCTGAACAAGCTACACACTAAGATAAACACTCTTTATAGAAAAGCTGTGACAAAACCACTCTACTCTTTCAGGTTTTGGGCAATTTTTGCAACTCAAGTGCAGTTGGTGTCATGTTTAAAAGCTTTTTGCAAATCATGCTTGAAGAGAACAAAAATTAAGTGTGTCAATATTATGACTTTTTACAACACACAAGAATATCCTGAGCCTCCAGTCTTTATCTTACTATAGTTACCAACTTCCACTACAATTGAAATAAGTATCTTCTATTGTAACCAGTAGAGGCCTTTTTCATGTCGACTAATGCAGCTGAATTCCAAAACTGAGTTACTTCGTGGTAAAATTGAATTTCCAATTCAATAATATTAAGAATTTATCCACTATATTAGACATTCTTGCAGGCTTGAAAATATTTTTACAGCATTTGGATAAACTTTTATTATGTAAATTTGCTGTGGGATGTATAATTTTAAAATACTCTTTTTAAAATCCACATTTCAAGTTTTTAATTGAAATTTTTCTTGCATTTTAATTGAATCTACAGAACTCTCAGTAAACAGCAGTGGTTGAATGTTTGAGCTCTCAGTTTGAGTTTTCTCTGTTTTCATGATGTCAAAGTGATTTCCATTTCACAGGACTTTGCTTCCTCTCTCCATGTGTGAAAATTTTAAGCCAACTATTTTGACAGAAATACTCTGTCTGTAGGTAAAAATAAAAACATGCCCCAGGCAAGGACTCATGACCCAGCGATCTTTATTTAGCCTGGATAGAAGGTTTTTATCAGTCACACATTGCAGAAAACAGCTTGATAATAAAATGTGATAAACCTAATGCTAAGAAATCCATATTGAATGGGAAATATTGTTGACAATTATTTTCTAACATCAATCTCTTTAAGCCCATGATATATAAACTTCTGTCCTATTTCCTGAAATTGATACAAATTCCTGTTATATTCTGGTAGAAAGCTTAATAAGGATACACTTGCTCTTCTAATTTAGTTCTGATTTTTTTTTTTTCCCTGTGTACTTTTTTTCCCAAGTCTAGAATGAGAATAATTTAGTTTGGAAACTTCCTCTGGAGGTCAGCCTGTCCAACCTCCTGCTCACAGCAGGGCCTACCTCAAAGTTGGATCTAACTTCAAAGTTGGATCATGCTGCTTGGGGTCATATCCATCAAAGTTTTGAATATACAAAGAATTTTTAATAGAATTTTTTTCTTTACTTTCCAAGGATGAATTTTGCTTTAGTGCATAGTTTTTATTGTTCCTTGTATTTTTTTTGTTGAAATTTTTATGAGGTTTTTGGATAGATAATTTCTTAGGACTACCAAGTGTGCATGGAGGCATAATTTTTTTTATTCTGTAGTTTATAGTGAAATTACCCCAGACAGGTTTGATTAGATTTAATTTGGTGACTGCAAGTGAAACAAAAAATGCAGAAGTAATGAGCTCCAGTTACTGCAATTGTGGTCAGTTTTTATATAAAAGTGGAATTATCTCTGCTTCAACATGTTGGACAGTATAATTTTTGCAGTCAGCTGAAATAGCAGTAAAGGGCCTTAACTTGTAGTTAAAAATTTTACAGAAAATGCATCGACTGTTCTATAATTTAATTCCATGAACAATTAATAAAATGCTGAGACTGAATAAAAGTAATGAATCTGCAGAATATCAGCTGTGTTTTAAAGCAGAGGATGTGCTAATTTAATATCAAAACCAGTAATGAAAAGTTTAGTTTTGCCTTCTAATTTTTCTAAACCATATCAATTGAGTGGCAGGTAGTTTAATGACAAATATAGCTCTTAATTTTGCTCAGTTATCACCATACACTATTTATTAATTTATTGAAGAAGATACATCAAAGATTTCAACATTTTAATTTAATTTCCCAATAAATACCACTGACCTCTTAAAAGATGATCTATTTTTGTCTAATTATCTTTCAATTTTTTTGGTTCTAATTGCAGTGATACATGTTGTCTCCTACACTTAGTTTCATCAGTTAAGAAAACTACCAGATAAACTCTTGTTACTTAGCAAGAAGAACAAAGAATTTTCATGTCTTCACTATGTCATGACCAGCTTTCATACTTGGATTTCTGAGATTCCAGCATGTTTTGCTGCCAAGATATCTTTTATTCAAAATACAGATAGCTCATGACCTTGCCCTTTCACTGCAGTGTCTGAGCATGTATTTCCACTAAAACACAAAACTATATGCTAATCTCCTCTGGATTTAGAATAAATTCTGAAGATTCTTTCTTGACATCTTCATAGCCTTGAATAGGTTTATTCTATGTATGTGACACATTTCCTTCGATGTGCTTTTATTCTTATTCATCCTAAATGCCTGCGTATATTGTCCAAAACATTGAATGCTCTCAAAATTGTTTTTAGGAATTCTTCTTCATAATGAGTTTGGGTTGTTTTTTTTTTTTTTTTTTAATCTGTCTTTTTTTATCTCTGTGTTGAAGTCCCAATAAGATTATTAAATTGGTTCATGAATCCATATGAAAGTAAGAAAATGGGAGTGGTGAGTGTAGTTTATTTTAATTTTTAGCAAAGTTTTTGGCATAGATTCCTCTGTCAAGATAGATTGGTGATATAGGGGCTGGAAAAATTGACTAGAAGGTGAGTGGGAAACTGATATGGCTAGGCCTAAGTACAGAGATTAATGAAGACTAACAAACAGTCCCTTTGAACCAAAGATAAATGTGAAAGGGTTTTATTTCTTTTCTGAGGTTTCGATCCCTAACATTTCATAATTTCTGATCGAAAGTATGAAAATCGTATCTTGACCAGTCTTATGCCGAATGCTTCAGTAAGCATGTGCATCAATTACAGAAGTTTCAACAAAATTGTTTGGTCAAGAATATTTAGACAGTCAAACAAGCAACAATGTGAGTTTTTGGGTTGGGTTTGTTTGGGTTTTTTTTAATTTTCCTCACAAAAATAGTTTGAAATTTGGCTTGTCATAGCAAATATATGTGGAATCACATAAAAATTCTTATGGTGTTCAATATATTTTTATTGTTGCACTCTCTCTAGAGAAGTAAAATTTTCATACTTCCTTTTAGCACCTTTCCTCCTCCTGAATAGCTGAGAAGTTTCTTGATGAGTCAATAACTTGAACACCAAATCCTACTGTTTATTGAGGAAAAACTTCAGCACTTATTTTTGTACAGTCATGTTTTAAAATTTTCTTAGGAGGCATAACACCTATACTTGAAAATTATAAATAATTACTTCTTTCTAGTTCCTCCTTCACTGATTATTTATACACAGTTTTCTAAAGAGATGTTTGAAAATCTGGGAGTCGCAATAAATTAGAGCCAAATACCTGTCATTTCTGTTCTGTTGCAAAAATTAAAATAATTGAATATTTGAGGTGATTATCCAAGTAATAATCTTCTTTACCAAGGACAAAAGATTGAATTTTCAAAGTAGCCCTCTCATATTCTTGAACAGTTTTTCACATGAAAAGTCCAGTATTATTTGGAGTAGGATCTTAGGACGCTGTAATGCATTTAATAACAAAAGTAAAGGTTGTTGTGACGATGTAGTTACGCACTGACTAATGCTTTTATTCTCTGAAATTTGGTAAGCAACAAGTTGGGATTTTTCCAAGAAAAGTTTCTTCAGCTTAACTGGAAATAAACGGTCACATAAAGCATAAATATCTTTTACTACATTTATGTCATATGTCTGTTTTATTCCTGCACTGCAGAATGAGTCCAGTAGTTCAATACTTTCTAATAAAATTCAGAAGGCATTATAAGTCAAAGTTCAAATGTGTTTAGTTCCAGTTGAAAAAGACTGTCAGATACAGGAACAGAGGGGTACATGTGGGTAAAATTGAAAGGAGTCATTTAAAGGTTTACAATGAGTCACAGTTAAAACTGACAATAATTTTACTGGGAACTCTTCCTAGTTGCTAAGAAATGCTAAGCAGTTGGGTAAAGACATCTACATTTTAAACAAGTAGTGACAGTAAAGCCTAAGCAATTGACCTGAGCTTGTAGATATAAAATATTTCAAACAGCAAAATATACATGTTTGAAGTATGAATGTACAAGGTTACTCAATAATTTATGTGCAACCAAAAGTCTGGTCAGAAGTAACATCCAATTAGTGCTTTACAAAAGAAATGCATCTCCAGTTATGATAGTAATAAGCAATGCCTTGAAGTGTAGTCAAAAGAACAGATTTTACTGTGCTGAATGCAGATACATTAGAGAGTATAGACGTGGGTCTCCTTGACATTTATATTCTTTTTTTTAAAATGTCTACATGAAAGCTTGTATTTTATGCCAAATGACTGTAACTGCATGGATACATGTAGTTTAGGATGAGGTGGGGAGGACATGATAACCAGGCACTACACAGCATCTGGGCCAACAGATAATATGAGGATCCAAGATAAAATAACTGGGTTTTAGCAAATATTGACTAAGGAGTAGCTGTATCTACATCTTAACTTCGATCTATTCATTACCTTTAGTGTGAAATAATTTCCATTGCATTCCCCTAAAACCATTGTCAGTGTCTGTGCAATGCTGCAACTAATAAATATTTTCTATTAAAAATGTGGTATATGCAATAAGGCTTTTCACTAAACAGGTAGACTACGTTTATCTCCCCTGATTTTGTTTTCAAATTACTTTGAGATACAAACAAATTAGAGCCATTTGAAATTCACTGCTCCCCAGTCAGCAATAAGGAAAACAACACAAATTAAATTAACCTGATGATGGGGCTGAGTCTTGAGTTGAAATGGAATCGGTATTTCAGTCAGTTTGGTCTCAGATAGCTTTCTTAGCATCCACAGCCAGTTTTGGGGACTTTTAAAGGGTGTTTTTCAACACAAATATCTGACATTACAAGTAATATGGAGTTCAAAGGAACACACTGTCAATTAGTACTGAATCTCAGCAAGTGAGACTTTGTTATCAACGTCATCACCATTAAGGGCAGATGTTGCATGCAATTAATTGGCAGATTTCCAATTACCTTGGTTCTGTGTGTGGTATGGAAACACTACATTCCAGTCAAGAGAAGTTCAGCTTCTCTAAAGCTGTTTTAGGAAGAAAATGTGTGAGGATGATGAAAGAATACTCTTTGACTCAGATGTGTGTCAAAGTATGTGTGATGACTTCTGTGGTTCATATTACTATTTAACTATCAATGACTTGTCGGAAATCTATATATTTTTCTAAAGTTCAATTATAACCCCCATGGTTTTTGTTTTGGCTTGCCTCTGCACCCCAGTGTGGAATGGCACAGTTTTCAGTGTCGTGGCTATAGGCATAAATGAGGGACAACTCAATCCCTTACCCTGTACCTCATCTTACTTTTCTATTTGTAGCATGGCAATTTCTTTCTATGTTTCTTTGCTTTCCAGGCATAATTTCTAGAGTCTTTTTAAAGCAGAATTCAGGCTGCTAAATGCCAGGGATGTAGGAGGTAAACATTTGACAGGAAATTAACATAAGGTAATGCATGATTATGCTGACAAAAATGGGGATAAATAGCACTAGAATTATTGTTAGAGGTGGTGGTTTTTTGTTTACTTGTTTTTGGTTTTGTTTTTTTTAATACGGTTTACCTAAGCAGGATTTATAGTGAAATGTCACCTTAAAGTAAGTGGTATTTTACTGGTATATGTAAAGACCTAGGCAACCAATCTACATATGCTGATTTCAAAAAGAGTCAGAGGTACATATTTGAGTGTTATCTATATAATATTTATTGTTTAATTAATAAGTGTACAGATTACTTTCTTTCCATTTCATACATCTTCTTTATCTGATTCTTTCAAGATATGGTCATTGGTAACCTTGCCTGATTTAAAAAGATTGTAAAATTGCATTTTCTTTGCAAAAATACAGCATTTAGAAAAAAGAAGTCTTAGAGTACTGTGTTTTACATAGAATCTCTAGTTTATTCTAGTTTATTAGAAGAAAATGTTACTTTCTGTGAATTTTTGCAGGCAATCTCAATAAAAATAAGATCTCTAATTTTTCTCTATTGAGGAAAAATTGGAGTGAGAATTACTACTTACAAAAACTCTATATAGGTCCTTCTAGAAGCAGTAATGTTAAGTAATTATGGAACATGACCTTGTGATCTGAAGCAAAGACAGCTTTGTGCTCTGTCGGCTCCCATAAATTTGTGCAATTTATCTTATGAAATAGGAAATAATTGAAAATAATGTCAATGGGAAATTGCACAGAGACTGTCAGAACAAACTGCATAAATTCTACCTAGCCACTTTTATCACTTCTCACTATGCTAAACATGGAAATTATAGCTTACAACCTTTTACAGTCTCAAAATAGCAGTTTTCAGAAGTGATGGTGTCTTCTGTAACCTGTAGGCAGACGTTATAGAGTCAATGAGTTTTCTGTTTCTCTGTACAAGTAGTACACAGCTAATGTACTCTGCTTTACTGCAGAGGGGTGTCATTCCTAGGGAAAAAAAAACATTAAAGGAGAACTTTTAGAGGATTTCCACATTTATCAGTAGTAGTTTGACATGGTTATTCTGACTAATATATCTTTTAAATAGTTTCTATGCTACTGTTATGAAAAGCCAAAAGTAACAGTCTTTAAAGCATATTTTCAGGCAGACAAGTTTTATTTTTTTTCCTTTTTGGAAACTAGTCATAAAGATGAAGGTCTTTATGACACCATTTCCATACCAGCGCTGAATGAGGTATTACAACAGAAGTCTCCCTGCTAAAGGACTGAGATAGACAGCAATGGAGGTGAAAAGAGATGAAAAGAGGAAAAAGGAAGTGAAACTCATTACTATCTGTAATACAATAAAGATACCAAAAGTACAGTAAACGTTCAATGACTTGATAACTCTTGTTAGAGTTTAGTAAAATGGCTTACAGAATCAGCTGTCAGGATCCATTACTGACCAGGAGCTGGCTTCTTGGTAGGATTGCAAGAGTCTCTTTTTCTTTATTTTCTAGCAGATATTTATATACTTTGGGTGTCTTTGTTTATGGAGACTTTCTGTGCTTCAGGGTGTATATGAAAGATTTTCTTTTGGGTTTTTCCTCTCGGGTTTTTCAGTTTTCACAGCATTGGGTGTAACCTTGGTGCTTTTGAGGAGGCAAGGAAAGGCTATACACAAACCAGAGGTACAGACATAAATTTGGATACACATAATAAAGTAGTATAAAATTTGCAGTAACACTGAAATACTTCCCTGAAACGATGGAATTCTCTGCTTGTTCCTGACTACTTCTCTCATTACATTATAATGCACACTTGCATATACATAGACTCACGTATATTTGTAGCAATTACTGGTTTATTTGTTTCATTGCTTCTCTGCTTCATATATGTATAATCAGGATGGACCTGTTGAGTACTGGTTTAGCTCAGAGTAGTGACAACAGAACTTGACATCAGAGGTCATAAATCAAGTGCTATCACCTTACACCTTTGGCAACTGCTGTATTCTGACTTAGTGCGGTGGTGTTTATCGCTATCCCACAGAGAGAAAAGGTTGGGACAGAAAATCCCCAGGTGTACATAGGCCTGTGTTTTGAAAGTTTATTTCACTCCCTGCAGTGTATAAATTGTAATACTGTAGCATGTGTCCATTTGCTCTGAGGTCATTACGCCACTGAGGTTCAGGTCAGGAGCTTCTCAGGTGCAAAATGTTGCCAGGCTACAACCTCAGCTATTGCTCAAGTATTTGAAGCATTTAATTTGTAATACTGTTGCTAAGGCAACTAGCTTATAACAAATTTCTGTTTGCATTTCTAGATGGAAGAAGCTGATGAGTTGCATTTCTTAGTCTCTCAGCACTGTTCCAGAACTGTCTTTAGGTTTGCTACAGTTCTTTTAATTGCTAATTTTAACGGACATCCCTGAGATTTTTTCACTATACCTAAGCTTTCTGACCGTTTTTGTAAGACCCCAGCAAGCCTTCCTTTGCATTCTTCTTTTCATCATGCAGGAAGAATCTACACATTGAATTTATGTGAAATTGCTGGAAAAAACCTCAAGGTGTTCCATGTGAACGTATTTTATCCAGTTATAAGTTTTCTGTTTCTGTCTTACAGTTCCAAACTTGAGTCATTTTTATTATGAACCTTGTGCAGCCTGGCCTGTTACAAATTCACTGATGTTATATTTTGGATGAACAATCCCCAGGCACATACAGCAATGATTTTGATTGACTGTTCCTTACTGCAGTTTATGATTACTTGCAGAGAGTCACCCTTGATAGAATTAGATAGTTTATCTACTCATTCTTCCTCAGTTGCTCCCTGAGTTGCAATAACATCACAGCTGACAGCAAAATTAATATCTTTCCTTGTCAACAGAGATGCTCTTTCCTCATGCTTTGTCTTCCAGAGTTCACAGAACCTACTTTACATTTTATGTTGGTTTTTATTTGTGCAATTTACTTTGTCATCACCCCAGAATTCTCAAGTTCCTCTTTCCTGGCACAAGGAAAACAGTTATTACTTTGCCCTTTAAACATGAATTGTCTCCATTTATTGTCAAATATTGTACTGTTAGATTCTGGAAACTTTAGTAGTAATTAACTCCACAATTCCCTTCCATTTATATCAACATTAGACCAAATGGATAATAATATAATAAATGTAATGACCTAGGAAAGGAAATTTTTTTTCATTAACTACTTTCTGTTGGAATTGAGAACAGATGTCTAGCAATAATAGAGTGTTGTCATGCTTTAATGGCAGTCCTAAGATATCACAAATGTTTCCCACCTGTTCTTCAGTATTTGTCAAATTAGTTTTGCCTTTAAAGAACATTGGTATTTACAGAGGAATAAGTGCAAGGCCTTTGCAGACTTGCTGCCTTCCTACTTAATATGACTTTTGTGTACAGTATTCATGAATCATATTATTTGATGGAGTGAACCGACCTTAATGCTTCCTATTTTATGAAACTTTAAGACATTTAATGAAATTTCATTTTCATTAATACACAAAAATTACTAAATTTTATAAAAAGGATGATAAAGTTAATTTGCAATTCTTCAGGCATATAACTGAATGAATTTACTACGAGTTCTGAAAACTAATGGAAGATACAACAAGGCAGTTATCAGATAAAGGTTGCAATTATGAATAATAGGATTTTTCAAATTATCTAGGAATCTTATTAATAAAACAGACTATCATAAAGTATTTAAGAGGTTCCCCTTAGGGGGAAAAAGAAATGGCAACTTTCTGTAGAGAATGTTAAAGGGGAAGTCAGCTTACTTGCAGCTTAAGACTTCTGCCAATGTTTTAGGCAGTCTTAAAGACCTTTCTGGTGAAGTATAGAGTTAATGCACAGGATGTAACAGCTCCTACAGTGTATTTGTCCATTATTCTTTAGTATGACCTGGAGAAGGCAGTAGAAGGAATCCACAACTCCATTTTTATTTTCTGTTTGACAGTATTTACTCATATATGTTACCAGCATTTCCATTGTTCTTGTACACACAACAGGGGAAACCTAATCGTGGTGGTTTAACCCCAGCCAGCAACTAAATACCACACAGCCAGTGGCTCACACCTCCTCTGCCAGGGTGGAATGGGGAGGAGAATCAGAAAAAAAAAAAGTAGAAGGTTGAGATAAGAACAGTTTAATATTTGAAATAAAGTAAAATTAGGTAGTAGTAATAATGATAATGATGATAATAATAAATAATAATGATATTGATAATGATAATAATAATAATATTGCAAAAGGGGAGAGAGAGAGTGAGAGCGAGAGAGAGGTAAAATTCAAGAAAGACAACTGATGCACAATACTCATCTATCTCCAAGCAGTGATCTGCCTCTCCCTGCCAACTGCCCCCAGCTTATATACTGGGCATGATGTTCTGTGGTAAGAAATATCCCGTTGGCCATTCCGGGTCAGCTGTCCTGGCTATGCTCCCCCTACTCTGTCTTCTTGTACACCTGCTCGCTGGTAGAACATGGTAAATTGAAAAGTCCTTGACTTAAAGGAAATGCTACTTAGCAACAACTAAAACATCAGTGTGTTATCAACATTATTTTTATCTAAAATCCAAAACATTCTTGGTCAGAGAGGAAGGACAGTGTTGTACCACCTGTGCTTCATGTTTACAGGAGTGTTGTCTCTGTGTGTGTGTGCTGGAAAAGGTTCTGCTCTTTGTCTTGGTAGGTCTGGGTGCTGGCCACATGAAAACTCATGAGCGTGTGTGTGTGTCCATCCCTGTGCCCATCAAGAATGGGTATTCACACATTCTAGAACTGGGGGTGGAAAACCACCACTCCAGGGATTTGGCTCCCTCTTTCTAGCCTCCCCAGGGGATAGGGAAAAGTGACTTTGGATGGTGTTGATGATAGGAGACAAAAGAACTGGTATTGTTTTGTGTGCACTTTTCTTGTAATGGATTGTTTATTAAGGAAAGTTTATCTGACTTTGAAGCCCATTATTTGGATGCAAAATGCCTGTGTAGTTGTTATGTCTTAGTCTCTTGGTAGTGGATACTGTTTATCCCTTAAAACACTGTATATTAAAAAAAAAAAAAAAATCTTTATTTAATGATCTACTATTCTGAAAAAACATCGCATAAGTAAATAAAGCTCCAGCGATTTTCTAGAAATACAAGACAACTGATGGGTGTAGGCTGGTAAGAACAGAAATTTGTCCAAGTTAATGATATAAAATGATCAAAACATTTTCGAAAACCATCCAATTAGTTGTTCAGTACCTCCTGTCCACCCACTTATTTGTACTTTCAGTAGCAAGGGGTTTTTTCTCTATTTCTGAAACTCTGCAATAATACCAGAATAAAGACTTGACACACTATAAGGAACATATGTTTCAGTTTTAATTGACTTTTAACCATAAAACACAAGTTGTATGATTTCTTAGAATAAATAATTATTTAAAGTATATTTTTCCCTGAACCTGGACCCTTCAAAATTGGGATTATGTCCTTTGAATGATACATTTTTATCTTCTAGGGGTAGATTTCACTTAGAAGTATCATAATGTACCATTTAATTTTTTAGAATGTAGCTCTTCCTGATATTTCATGTGGAAAGCTGTACTATTTGGTAAAAGAGATTTGGCTTTAGAAGGTGAAGTAAATTAGCTAGCATTAGGACAGCTAACATATATCTAAACATGCTTATTAAATAGTCATTCATATGTTTGAACGTTAAAAAAAATAACATCTGTATTTCCAGAAATATATTTCATCAATTTGAAGTCAAAATAGTGGCTCAGTATTGGCTAGTTTAGTTTGCTTTAATTATTTTAAGTAATTATTCAATTCCAGTAGTGCCTATGGTTGACAAAATAAGGGCAAAATGAATTTGTCACTTACCCATGAGCGTTTTTCTAAAATTTCTCAACACAATTGAGTCAACAGTGTGCCAGGAGGGCCAACCCTGTCCTGGGGGCACCAGGCACAGCATCGCCAGCTGGGCAAGGGAGGGGATTGTCCTGCTCTGCTCTGGGCTGGGGCGGCCTCACCTCAAGTCCTGGGGGCAGTTTTAGGTGCCACAATATAAAAAAGACATTCAGCTGTTAGACAACATGTAAAGGATATTATAAAAATTAAAATTATTATTCTCAGTACTGGGATGGGGGAAAAAAATTAATGTAGTGGAATATATAACTGGAAACTGCTGGCAGAATTTACAGGTAATTACTCCAGTGAAGGAGACAATTTTTTTTTTTCAGGATAAGAATTTTGTTCATTCATCTGTTGTACCGTGTTGTGTTGATGGAAATGGTCATCATAATGCATATTTTGACATTTTAATTTAGCAGTTGATGACAATCAGTATTTACCATAGAAAAGAAGGGGGTTTTCAACACATAAATGTAAATGTACATATTTGTATTGCACATAAATGCATTTTTTTCGCTGTCATCTTTTTGTGTTGTTCTAAGCATAATTAAAAAAAAAATCTATATTTCGCCTTTTACATCTTGCAGCTAATGAATTATATGAAAATTTTCTTTTGTATAATTTTCTTAAAATATAATTAAAATGTTATGAATCTGGACCCATATCAATCATATTTTCCCTTGCTGACAGTCTAGCTAACATGGGAATTCTGCTTACCCTATCTTCTGCCTTGGGTTACTCTTCATTATATAGCCACAACAGATTGCTCATATAAAATGCATAAATCCACAGTATAATTATTCAATCCAATGTCATCATCATTATCAAGAAATTTCTGTGATTAACTACTCCTCTAATGCATTTCCTTAGTACTGTATTGTGTCAGCTTTGCCACTCCTGAGCTTTGACTCCACTGTGCACATACATTTCAGACGCATGATTTGTTTTGTAGAGTTTGTAAGGATTTAACAAACGTTTGTAAATGTCTTGTTGCTTATCTACACATGCCCCTAATTGCACTAAGCAACCTTTCAAGTTTGTACCATTTTAGTTTCCCCATTAAACAGAGGAGAGCTGGTGGGAATTACCAGCTATGGCTCACCCGCACCCTTCAGTGTACTGCCCTCACTAAGGCCAGTGTCTAATACCTGTAAGGTGTCATCTAGGGGAGCAAATAATATAATAAGTGAGAAAAAATACAATGAAAGCCATCCCCATCTACTTCTCAAATCCAGAATACTTCCTTATGTGCATATGGTGTGTTGGAATGGAAGAGTATAAAAATCTATTGTATTCAGAGTCATTCTGAAGCCAAATGACAGGAGATCTGAAAACAGTTTTGTGGAGAGTTGTTCACTCCATGATCATGTTGATGAAAGAAATAGGAATCCTACACTTCCATTACTCTTGAAAATAATTTTTTAAAGGGAAGACAAGAAGGCAAGGATAAAAGGACAAACATCTCATTTGTGTCCTACTGTACATTTAGTCAGAGATTTGTACCAAAATCTTGTTTAAAGTATTTCCTATTGTTCCTTTTTTTAATAGTCATTATGATTTTGAAGATTTTTGAGTGATGGTGATTACATAGCCACTTCTGATGTGCTGTTTAAATGCTTGCTTAGGTATTTCACTTATGAAATACTTTGCATAAATTGTAATAAGTGAAGCTACAAAACCAGGTATTTTCTCTTTGTTTAGAAGGAGTACTTTTTATTCCTTCTTCTAAGGCATTTAAGTCCTTCTGAATAGATCTCTGTTTTTTGAAGTGGAGCAAGAAGAGAAGTGAATTCTGTAAAAGGTAAAAGCTTAATTCAGGCTGGATAGCCCAGAGTGGCTGAGGCTGGAAGGGACTCTGGAGATCATCTTGCTGCATGTGCAGTAGTGTTACTTCAGGGCCATGTGTGTATGTGGAGAACAGTGACTGACTGGTTGACCTCATTAGTTACCACATGAGATTTTTAGTGTTAAAAACTGTTTTGCTTTTGACACATACTTCACTGATTGCAATAAGTAAAGGTAATTATGAGCAGTTGAAGTGCTTGAAAGATTCCTTTTTAAGTTTTCACCTTCGCTTCATACATCAATCTGAAACATCTTTCTGCAGTGTAATTTGATGAGAAAGACAAAGAAAAGTAGACAGACACTCTTGGACTCCATGGGTGTTTCATTTTTACTCTCGGTAGTTTATGCATTTGCTATTGTCATTGTCATTAAAAATCATTATTGCTTTCGAACTGGTATATCTCAAAGGCCAAATTAACTGCAATTAACTGTAGATGTAAAGTGATTTTTGACTTGCTAAAAATAGCTATACTGTAACATCGAGTTTGAACTTGGAGGCTAATAGCATCATTTTAGAAATAACAAACCCCAGAACTTTAACACATTAACTGTAATTTACTCCACTAACATGTACAAATTGAAATCTTTTAAGTGTATTTAAATTGACTTTTAATTTTTCTTATTTCATCTTGTATGCTTTATTAAAAAGCATTAAGGGATCTCGAGGCCAATATTGCTCTGAAGTATATCAACAGAAACACAAGGCTAATTTAAAAACGTTTCATTATATTTCCTATAAGAGGTTGAACTATTTATACAACTCAGTAATTCACTTGTAATGAGGATCGTAAAGCTCTGTATTATTTCTGTGAAACACCTCTTGCATTTTTTTGCTACACTACCTTTTTTTTTTCTCTTTTTCTTTTTTTTTTTTTTTTATGGTTGATATCTGCTGATATAGGAAAGGTTGCTTTTCATTACATCTTTATACAAGTGAGAGAACTTACAACCTGACTGGGTGCTTTGAATGTAATTGTACACTAACTCCAAAAAAAAGTACTGAGCACCAAAAAGACAGGAAGGAAGGTGGGCAGGTGGCAGTGAGCAGTGGTGTAGGGGCACAGAAACATGGGTTAAAGCAGTAAGAAAAAACAGATGAGGAAAAATAGGAGACGTGATTTTGTATACCAGCAATATTTGGACTAGTTGTCTGCCTCTCTTTCATAATACGAGTAGAATCTCCATGCTGGCCTTTGTAGTATCTAAAAGTTAGCTTGATGCAAATCTGGTTTTCATAAACTTTGATAAATGTTTTAGAAAGCAGTGAAGAAACGCCTGAGAGGAGAAGCTAAGTGTACAGTACTGGGCTGAGAAAGTGATTTTGTCTGTTGCATTTGAATCATAAAAGTTGATTATGTTTAATGAACCATTCTGAATTTTTCCATGAAAAGCTTGGTAGCACCTTTCTCTATAGGGTACATATGTGAGGATTTCTCTAATAAGAAACACCAGGACATTTTATAGCAGAATTGATAAAATTAATAGTAATAAATCAGCAATGGCTCATCTAGTCTTCACAGTCCAGATCATTGGTATTCACCCCAAAATTCTCAAGGAACTCAATCATGAAATTACTGACTGCTGGGTTTACTATATAATGTACAACTTAAATTGACCATGGGGTGGTAAATGAGATGCTGTTTTTTTGAAATGGCTCCAAGTGTGAATCAGAAAGTGACTTTTCAGACTGCTAGAAAATTATGAGAAACTGTATCAAAATCTTGACCTGGTAAATTAATGGAAATACATGATTATAGAAGGCAATACAGTTTTAGCAGAAAGAAGCCATACCTCATTACTCTGTTCAAATTATTTGAAGGAATCATTAAGCATTTGGATAGCAGGATTCCGATCAGGTGTATCTATGTCTTTGTTAGTGTTTTGCTTTGAAGCAGCAATACTATTTTAAAGAATTCCTTAGTGCTTCTTATTTGCTGTTTCTTGATTGACCTCAAAGTGTGGGTTTGGGGAGTTTAAAGTAGATTTCATTGTGGAACATACTGGAAGCTCCACTCCAGGTACCATCAAAGACTCTTGCTTTCCAAATGGTAAGAAGCCCTCTAAGTCCAAATCCATGTCGGTTCTCTCAGGGAGTTTTAAACCACATTGGTGAGCCCTTTCAGTCTGGGGCCACTAGTTTAATTTAATCTGGAAAGTGCTTGAGTTTCCTTCTCCATCCTTCTGCTTTTATGATCTTTCCAGATGCCTAGGCAAAGTTATAACTTTATGGTGCTAAACACCGTACTGAACCTTTAGTGTCTTGTATCCCTTTGCTGATACACACAAATTGGTTCACACTACCTCTTTCAAAAATTGCAAGACTTGTAATCAGCAAGAGGCATTGGAATGAAAAGTGGAAAGCTCCTTTTCTCCACCTCAGTACATGCAACTGGAGAACTTGCAGGCATGTCTGCTTATGTTTAACTTTACATTAATTCAGTGAAAATACCCGTTATGAAAATTTTAGCTTTATGTTTCAAACTGTGAGCTGGCAAGTAGTGTCTGATGAGCCTGCATTATGAGGACTTAGGCATATGGGAACCATTGTCTTACAAAAGAACATGCTAAATAAAAGCATTGGGTATAAACTCATATGAAAACTTTTTTGATTTTATTACTCTGCATCACCGAACTTCAATACATTTTATATTTGCAGATGTTCACAAACAAGTAAATACTCACATTCTAACAAGCACCCTTTAAGTGGTTATTTGGTTTGTGTTGTAGTTTCATGAGCTTTATTTTCGTATTCTGAAAGATATTCTGTTGTGTTTGAGCTCCTGCTCTTACTGATTTTGATGCCAAAGTATATTTCTATAAGGCATTCAATATTTTGAAATAATAATTCAGTTGACTGACTTCAAGGTGTGTGTTCAGAGAAAACAAACTCAGTGAGGTGATGCACTTCAGTCCAGAATATTGAATGCCAAAATTTAAATTTCCATGAAGGAGAAATGGTATTTTAAGAAAATAAAAAAGTAAAAAATATTAGCGTAAGGGTACTGTAATAATGAAGGAAAAAAAACCAAACTAAACAACAACCACAATGACATGGGTTGCCTTACTCTCAGTTCTGTGGGTTTTGTTTGAGCTTTTATCCGGTTTGCATGCTTGAAATATTTAATCTTACTGTGGTAAAATCTGCTTTGTAGAAGATTAGTCTCTTAAACTGTCAATGTAATCCTGTCCAGGAAACTGTTAAGTCAAAACAATTCAGAGCAAGCACTTTCATCATATTTTAAATACTTTTGAAGGAGGGAGGGATCCAGACTCTGCACTCACAGTACATGAGCCTTCAGTTGCATCATTTATTCAGAATAAAATGTAGGATTTGAAACTTCAGAAAGCATAACCAGAAAGGTAATGTTAGCATCTTTTTAGAGATTTTACCGCTCTCATTGCAGAAGAGGCTTTTGCATCATATGATGCTGCATATTACAGTTTTCCTGTGCAATTCATGTCATTATCTGTGCTTTACGTACCTCTGAAGCAGTAAGGTGATTCTCCTTCTCTACTCTGTTCTTGTGAGACCCTGCCTGCAGTACTGTGTCCAGCTCTGGGGCCCCTAGAACAAGAAAGATGTTGACCTGTTGGAATCAAGTCGTGAGGAGATGGAAGAAGGAAGATGATCACATGGCTGGAGCGCCTTTCTTCTATGGAGACAGGCTGAGAGAGCTCGGTGGTTCAGCCTGGAGAAGAGAAGGCTCCAGGGAGACCTTAGAGCCCCTTCTAGTGCCTAAAAGGGGCCTGCAAGAGAGCTGGAGAGGGAATTTTCACAAGGGCATGTATTGGTAGGACAAGGGGAAATGGCCTGAAGATGAAGTAGAATGGTGTAGATTACGTATTAGGAAAAAATTCTTTACTGAGAGGCTGGCATGACACTGGAACTGGGTGACAGAGAGGTTGTGGATACCCCATCCGTGGAAGGGTACAAAAACAGGCTGGATGGGGCTTTCAGCCACTTGGTCTGGTGGAAACTCTTCCTGCCTATAAAAAGGTTTTAAAACTACTTATTTAATGTCCTTTTCAACCCAAAACACAATAATGCTTCCATTATATCAGTGGATGTGAATATGTTGGTATTTTCAATCCCAAATAATGTGAGGCTGTTCATATAGTAAAGGTACTGTATACAGTGGCTCCTCTGCATTTTCCATGCTCTTTTTTATGGAAAGAAAAAAAGTTGACAGAAATTGGTATGTCACTGAATGCCATTACAATCCACTACTGCAGAATGCACGACTTTTAGAATTTCAGTTGCCTTTATTCCATTTTCTCAACTGCTAAATTTTTACTTTCCCTGGAAAAATAAACTAGTTGATGTAAGGGGGAAAAAGGCACTAACAGGTTCTCCTGGCTGAAGTTCTTATAAGTTATTTACGTTTTGCTCCCTTTCCTTCCTCACATGAATAAATTGTAGGAAATGCAATGTGACAGCCCCCAAATCGATACATGGCATGATCTAATGGATAAGGTGGCTGTTTATTGGGTGGATGTCTGCAGTGGACACATCTGCCACTTTCTCATTGAGTTCTCATTTTCTTACTCATCCCTACTCCTTTCTATGTTCTACAGGCCTCACTGAAGTAGAATTGTTTTTCAGAGTTCCAAAATATGAAAGACATTGACACGGAGAATGTTGGGGGTTTTTTGCCTCTGATACATATATTTTATCTCCTAACTGAAATTATAAATGCTGATACAAGTCTCTTCCAGAATAGATATCTACATTTTGATCCCAAGAGCAGTGCTGATCCAATATGTAGAGTGGGTAAAGAAAGCTGGTGAGAGAGAATGAAACTAAGAATAAGAATTTTTAAATTCACAATATAAAGTATGACAGGGAAAAGGAGGAAGGGTCTCAAAGCACAAATGTCCATGATCATTAATCCCTGTAGAGTTACTAAATCACATGCTGTCTGTAACCAAGCACACATATATTTTGCCCTTGAGCTGCTGTTCTGAATGCAAGCAAAAGAAAATTAAAGGGTATTTATCATAAATACTTCATTTTCAGAGCAGTAGAGATACTTCATGCATTGAAATACAGCTGTGCAACTACAGCTGAACATGTTTATTCTCTCTCAGCTTTAAAAAAATTCTCAAGTGCTTTTTACACTTGAGGACAGTACTCTGTTGCTTTTTGATATTGTAGGCTTTGAATACAGAAAATAATACAAATAGCAAAATCAAGAAATATCTGGTTGTATTGAATAAACTAAATAGATTTATTATCTCCATCTGTCATTGTCAGATGATTTTTCAAGGTGTCTTGCTGTCATAAGACTTCCTCAAGTCTTTTCCAATTTGACAGTGTAATTTTTTCAAAAACTAAACTGAGTTTGGAGCCTTAAAGATGGATGCAGCTGCAGTCCAGATGTGATGCTTAAAAAGTCTCTTTTCATCTATGCGTCCAAGAGTGTGTAGCTGAAATAGAGAAAAGACAATGGCGCCCTTAGCACTTCCGACAGATCTGTCTTTTTTTGGTCCCATGATAGTCTTACTAATAACAAATGCAAATATAATAGAGTTTATTTATTCCTTGGCATCTTCTCATGTACAAAGTCAGTGATCATATTCACTGTCTTAGCTGTAGCACCATGTAGGAACCACATATGTACTGTAAGTCCTAAGAACTTTTTTAATGTCCATGGATTTTTCAGTTCTCTTTTCCATTTTATAGGTTTAGGACTTTGCTGACTATATTAAAATGCACTTGTGTTAAATGAGTCCGTGACACTGGCAAACTAGATTGGGAGAATACCTGGAGGCTAAAATGAAGACTAAAATTTAATGGATACTTTCAATTTTATTTTATGTTGGATTTTAACATTAGATTTGAATTAGCTTACTATTAGTTTTCACTAGGTTAATAATTTGATTGTTAGTGAATTTCATTTACAGTGATTTTTTACTCTGCTCAAAGGCAAAATCAGTTGATATGCTAAACCATAAATAATGCTCCAAAGGAGTATGTCTTTACAAGTATGGTACAATCAAATAGTCTTGTTTTCCTTCCATTCTGAATTTAATAGAAGAAAAATCTTGGCAAAAAATCAAGGGGATTTTTATTTTGACTATGCTTTACTTAAAGGTCTAGCATGTTGAGTAGAAATTGCTGTACATGGTTCAACAAAGATTCTCTTGTTGATTTTGTGGAATCTGCTCCCCTAAAAAACCTCTTGCTGGCTTTTGTGTAATACAGAGATGCAGCCACTGTGCATAGACTTGCAAACATATTTAGAAGTTAGTAATTCACAGAGAGGCTGTTGTCTCTTAGGTTTCTAAGAACATTAGCAGGAATTTGATCAGACCATGAAAATTCTTATTGAGGTTAATATAGTTAGTATGCTGTATTTGGAGACCTATTCACAAACATATCTTTTAATTTGTGAATACACAAAAATGTTTTACTTTGTGAATGGTGTTTGGTGCTGGTTGGGTTTTTTTTTTTTAATTTATTTACCTTCTTTTGCCCTTATGCAAAATAAAGGAAGATAATTTGCTGCAGATCTGAGAGTTAAAACTGCAGGATATGCTGGTGATGTACCTGAGGATATCAATGATGATGATATTTTCAGTGTACTTCTAAATGGATGACGGATAAAGCATTTAAGTTTACTTACGGTATCTGTCGTACTGAGAAGTCATCTCAGAAAGCTCTGCAGTTTGTGGTTCAGCACTTGCTTATTGGAAAATACACAAATAATGTATCATATCTCTATTTTGTTCATTAGGCTCTGACAGAGGCACAAAGTTCTTTTGTGAAATAATTTCACAATTAATTGCCTTTTCAGAGAATCTAAAATAGAAGCTTATTATTTTATAATTTGACAATACTAAATGCTGGCATTTTCTGTAATATGTTGTCACCTCTGCAACATTTTAGATCTCTTGTTTGAAGTATTAAACATGAATAGTTTTGATTGTATTTCAAAGTGTTTTGCGTTTTCCCTACAGTGTTGTGCATTTTAAATGAAGGATATTAGGTAAGCGTATTATCATGCATACATTACTGCTTGTCATACTGAAGTTAAATTTGCTGTGTCTGTTCCCAAACACAGTCTGCTCTGTAGTGCTGCAATCAGGAAAAAAAATTGAAGGCACAGTAGCTCCTAGCCTGAAATAATTAACTTCCTGAAAGTTAGGCCTCTTTCAGCTTCACTGAATTCTGAGATAGAATGTTTGTCTTAAATGTCAAAGAATAAGGAAAAAAGAAGATAAATATTACATCCTGTCAAAGCATTGTGGAGGGGCATTTTGACCTCAAAATGCAACTCAAATACTCAGATACTTTCCATCTGTGTGGTCATATGTTCCCACAAAATTTGCCCACATTAAATTCAAAGACTACTTGTTTCTAATTCCACATAATGGGCAAAGAAATTGCTGAGATCACACGTAGGGTTTTAATATTCTTCAGATATTGCTACCTCCCAGTGTTGGTGTAGAAAACTGTTCTTCCCGAGTTATCCTAACAATATTTGTAAAAAGTACCGTTTTGTTGGGACAACTGCTTCCGTTCTTGGTGCTCCCCTGGGCATACCTATGAAGTAAGGATTTGGTCTTTGCATCCGTGGTGTGTGCTGTGCACAGTTTATGCACCATAGAATAATTTTTTTTCTTACACCAATAAAACATCCATGCTGAGAGCACACTGGCACTCTTGACTAGTTTCTCATGGATGAATATGCATTCTGTGGTTGGCAGAATTTTCCACTATCAGCAGCACTAAGTATTTGAGTGCCTACAGTAACATTCATCTAGAGATACAGTAATAGAAGTAAAGAAAATTTATAATAAATGTATATAAGTGTAATGTAATCATATAAAATGGTAAATGTAGTAGTAATGTAGAAGTATTTTACAGACACACAGTTATCTGCTTTGTATTATTTATTGCCAAGGCAGAACTCATCCCTAAGGAGCTTTTGGTGTCTTAGCATTTGAGAAAACTGGCATAATGACAGCCCTGCTTCTATATGGTATTCTGTCATTTGTTGTTTTTTGGTTGGTTGTGTTTTTTTTTTTCCAGAAAGATTTAATTATAATCCAGAAATTTGAATTTCTGTGGGTGGAAACTTGGCAGGTGGAATATTACTGCAGGACTCTTCCAATTTTTGAAAAAGTTAGTTTAGATACATTTGTTGCATTGTGGAAATAATTAACTTAGTTTGGGGAATTTTAATGTGATTTTATTCAGGGCTCTTTAAAATTAGGGGACAGTACTTAGAATGTGACCTATGTCACTGAAACTGGTGCAAAGTAGTAAGGGAGAAAAGTTTGTTGGTTCTACGTGGAGGGGGATTGTCCATTAAGAGCTGACTTTACTGTAAGACTTCAGAAAAAAAAAATGCAAAGATTTGTTTCCATGTGTTGACCAAATCAGTGATTAAGCCTAATTCGTAATTCATACAATCTGGTGCCTTCAGTGCTTTAAGGTAAGGAAGATTTTTTTGCCAGAAAAGTAACTTTTTGTCTGGTTGTCTGGGCTAGAGGGTTCATTGCTGTAGTGAAATAACCAACGACGAAGTGAAAGATCTGTCCTTTGGCTGACAGATCTTCCATGGGCTTCCCAGAAGTCTTCACCTAAATATTTTTATCCTGAATCTATATTCACTATTACAGTCCTTTCAGTAAAGATTTTGCCTGAAACTCCAATGTGTTTCCAGTACAGTTTTTTGAGACATACCATTGCTGCAGTCCCTGGAAATAGTGTCAGTGGTATGCTTGCTTGGTGATTATCTATGACCTCTACCAATACCAATGGCGTGTCTTATTAAAAATAATCCTTTTGATTCCATTCTTTTGGAAGTGTTTCCATTGAGAGTTGCCCATTAAAATATGAAAGAACTTCAACATTTGAATTAATGAAGCTAAGTCCTTGTATCCAGGCTACATAGTTTCGCAAAAGCAGTTTCCAGAATCTTTGATTCATTAAGGACCTTTAAAATGTTGCTTACTGCCACAGTTCAATCTGAATGTCTCAGAGGCACATGAATTTGTATTAAGACTCAGCTTAAACACTTCAAACAGCGTTTCCTACTTGCCTGTGAAAAGAAATCCAGCACAGATTTAAACCTAAGCAACAAAAAATTCGACAACAAATATTTGCATGTTTACTTCAGCTAGATTCTTTACATTCCAGATTGAATCATGATTAGGGGCTGATTGATCTACAAGTGTTTTATACTGACTGACTTAGTGTTTGAAAGATGTGAAATTTTCCTGGCAGTGTCACAGTGCATTTCGAGTGAGTGGATTTAATGTTGTATATGGCATAGAAACCCACTCATAAACTACTTCACATGTATGTGTGTAAACCACACTTTTTTATTCTTAATGAAATATTAAAGGGCTCTAATTAAAAATAGAATTAAAAAAAGCCGAAGACTGTTTTCTGAGACCTTCTCACATCTCTTGGGTTTGTTCACTAGGCCACAACATGCTGAGTAAATGAGAACTGTTTCTGTTTCCGTTCTCAAAAGATTTTTGAGATTTTTGCTACACTTGTCTAGCGTATGACAGCTTGTAGAGTATGACAACTGCACAAGTTAAGGGAAAACAAAGGTCCTTCATACTGACAGAAATACTCCATACCTGCTGCAGACTTTGATTTACATCAACAACAGCACCAGCACCACCACCACCACCTTGCACTTAAAAAGAACAGACCATTGTGTTCTGTATCATTTCTTGATCAACTGACTTTTATAATTTTATTGTGTCTTTAAAAAAAAAAAAAAACGAGTCAAGCCTACAAATGATCTTTGTAGCTGTTTACTGTTCAGTTAACTTCTTAGGTTAAGATATTACAAACAGGCCAATCTGACAGTAACTGCAGTGCATAGGAGAAGGCTGAAGGATATTCTTTAGATATTTTTCTGAGAAGCGTTATCACTATCACAAGTAGCGTTTGATTCAGCCAGACAATAGGAAAAATTCCTTTCTACTCACCTAGTCAAAAATATTCATAATTTCAGTTTGCTGAGTATTTTAAGGCCTGAATTTAAAGGCCCAGTTACCTCCAGGTTTTTCACAGAAGGAATTTTAAACCATTTTGAATTACTGGGAAGCAGAGTATTTGTATAATGGATATTTGCTTCATAAACTGTCATGGATGGGAACAGAGGAAGAAACACTACTTGAAGCATTAAGATATATATACTTTCTCAGAAATTTAAAGAAATATTGGAAGAAAATGATCCAGAAACACTTAATTTTAAAAGCCCTTGCAACACTCAGTTTTCAATGATTTTAAAATGCTTCACCATGCAATTCTTCAGTTTATTTACACACAATTCATTCCCTTCCCACTTTTCGTGGTAACCCCTAAAATGTTTTTCTTTCATCTGCACATCCACTGGTATTTTTAAAATTTTCTAGTTCTCTATTCTGTCATCTAAAAGGAGAGTTGCCAGATTAGGAGTCTGAGGTGCCCAGCTGCTGAGGCACCTCAGTTCAAGGTCCAGGGAACAGGCTATGGCAGGTGTCTGGTGGGAGAAGACATTAGGGTGGGGCTTTTGAATCATCTGCATCCCCTGAAAGTGGGGATTCTACAACTCAGTGCATTCCCATTTTATCCACATACTCCTCTACCAGGGAACCAAACACAGCTTATAAACTCTGTTAAGTGCTTAAAAATGGTATTAAGATACCCATCCATATTAAGACTTTACTGTGTAATTTACAGATTCAGGTTATATGGCCATCATAATCTTGAAGTAAAAAATGTGAGGGTGAATTTGTGTTATCTTCAGAAGAGCACTCCATTGAGAATAGGGTAGGTTTCACTTTCCATTTATAAAATGAAACTTGACCTGAAAAGATATTATGCTATTTTCAAGTGATATGGGAATTGGCCTTAGTAATAGAAGTGTAGTTTTGTGTGAGTTTAACCTACTTTTCCTCTAAGTAGATATATTTTAATGCTATGAGGACTGTCTGAGATGTGTTTTAGTAGTCCTTTAATGCACACTACAGATGTTGATGACCCAAGAAGGCTTTCGGTGTATCTGAGGTGTAGACTTACATTCTTCCAAAATATACCCTGATGAGTCTTAATGCTGTAGTATAAGACATAAACAGGTAGTATGTACATTTTAATGTCTTACCATAAAAATGTGATTTTAAGGTTAGGAAACATCTGTGAAATTGGGCATTTTGAATTTTTATTTAATTCATCATTGCTTTTTGAATCTGCTCTCAGTAAACTTAAGATTGAGACAATGCTGTCTTCTTCTGGTACAAATACTAAGAAGTTGGCAAACATTTGGAAAAAAAAAAATCAGACCAAAAATAACATTTCAGGCTTTAGTTTGTATCTCTATTAAACATTTATATCCCAT
>VZRS01000902.1:685656-729881 GCA_013398055.1 Ifrita kowaldi | reverse complement strand
CCCATAAAAATAGTATGGACTTTATTTCAGTCAAAAAGCAATCAACAGACACCAAAAAAAAAAAAAAAAAAGCTGAATCAAGAAAAGAGGAAAGTGAATAATATTTAATATATCTGTGCAGTGAATTAAATTTCTATTACATCATTAAGGCACAATGATGTAGGTGTGGGATTTGGGATATATCAGAGAGAACTTTAGACAGAAGCAATGTACAGACAAAATAGAAGCTTATGATAAGCCCTTACTATTGAAAACAGTATAAAACCTTGGCATTATTTTGTCTACCAAGCTGAAAAATAATATGTTGTGGTATCCAGTTCTAAAGGCAGGTATAGCCTTTTCTCTACAGGAAATTATATAGTTAAACAAGTGTAGCATCCTTTACAGGGTCAAAACTTTTATAGGTTGCTAAGATCCCCTTATTAACATTATTTTGGCCTCTACCCAAACTCAAGTGCAAAGGAGCCCACATGCTGAAGTCAGTAGCATGGATTATATTTAACAGTAAATGTGAGGTAGAGAGAGACAGAGAGAAGGCAATGGCAAAAGCGGTGGTGAGGGGGAGAAAAAGAGAGTGCCAGAGACAGATTAAGTAGAAAATATCACCACTCCATGGATCCCGATGGTGTCCTGTTGATCCTCTTTTTCTGGTCTTCTCTGTGGTGAGGGCCCTGCAAAACATGGAGTTCAATGGATTAGTATTTGTTCAGGCAAGGTGGGAATGCTCAGGTGCCTCCCCAGGGGAGAAGTTTGACACAGGCTCTTGCAACAGACTGGATCTGTTGCATCACTTTGCATCATGTGCCGTGCTATGGTGCAAGGCCTCGGGTATGGGTCTGGGGGACACTTTGGGGGTCTTTGATGGCTTATGACACCTGCTCAGCTGCCTCTCATGGGACTGTCCTGTGGATGTGGCCTTCCTGGAGTGGTGAATTTTACGACCAAGGATGGGTGTTCACTGCTTCTGACCAGACGTTATGCCACATCCCCAAAACTCTCCTCCTTCCACCTTGGCTGCAGGGGAGTCTGCACAAGCCTGGCCTCTGTCTGTGGGCTATGGCCTCCCCTACTGTGAACCCAGCCACAGCTGGTTTTCAGGGCAGCTCCTGGGTTTGGCTTTCTTCTGGATACGTTCTTCTCCCTCAGCCTTGTTTACTTCTCCCTAGACCTGCAATAATTGAACAATAGCATCGCCTTTATCTTATCTCGATTTCTGATTAGGTGTTTGACTCACAGTCCAAAGTTCCAGTCAGGAGGCATGTTCTTGTAGGTGTGGATTTTGGTCATTGCAGCTTCTTTATACAGTTTTACCATAATGGACCAAAAGTCCTTCATAACAATGTTTAAGCCATTAAGCATAATATTCCATTAAGCATAATGTCTCTCACACAAGTTATGTGAGTTTCTGTAGAAAATGATAAAAAGATCAGTGAGACTCTATTAGGGTCTTCAGATATGAATGAAATACTGTAAAGGTATTGCTATACATTACTTAAAAAGTGACTATCATACAAATATTTTGTGCAAGTTTTGGACTTCAAACTGGGGTGAGTTCTATGCAAGAGAAAACATCCTGATTTCTTGCAGTTACTGAGGTAGAATCCTTCGTGCATTTGGCTTGGAATCATCATCGTCATCACAGTAGGCCTCTTACTTGCAAACAGTGCTCTCAGTACTGACAGGAACATAAGGACAAAGCTTGACCTTCAGGAACATATGCTTCCATCAAAGAAAAATAAACCAGCAGGAAACCCACACAGTATTTGAAATTAGATTTTGGACTTTTCAAGACAGTGATGACTACTTCTTGTGCACACGTTCTGAGCATAGGAAAATATGGTTGTACTCTTTGAAGTCTTCAGATGCCAGAGGCGTACTAGAAAATGCTAATACTAATAAAGGCTGATAAAACGTTTGTATTATAATGTTGTAGCACCATGCCTGTAAGTACTGTAAGTGCACTATCCTTACATAGCTAGTGGATTATCTCTCAGAAAGGTATCACACTGTGCCCAGGAGAGCCTCCTCTGTTGTAGTAATTTTCAAACAATTCAAACTCTCTTTTTTTTTTTTTCCATTTTGTTTTGTTTGGCTGTTGCATGTTGGTGGCTGTTTCTTGTAGAATTTAAAATGCTGGCAGGCTATACATTTCTTTTCACTGATTGATGAGCACTGTGATATGTAGGTGGTTTCTGGAGGGGCAGAGTGCTTTTGTGTAGAAGGGATGAGTTTGCTTTCTTCTGAAGCACTTTGATATTGCCAATTAGTAGCTGTGAGGGAAGTTTGTCTTCAAGAGGCATTGGCACAAACAGTTGAAATTTATAATTATATTCTTCAAAGCCTCATACTAGGTAATACTAATTTGTTAGAACTCATACGGTGAATGAAACAAACCTCTTTCATAGTCTCGTTTTCTTTGAATGATTATTGAATAGAACAGATACTCAGATAACATATTTGAGGTAATTCCAGGATGGGAGGGACGGCACGAAAACTTGGGGTTTTCACCCTTGATTGTTTTCAGCTCCTTAAAACCTCAAGTATTAAGATCCTGCTTTCAAGAAGGAGGTTGGCACAGTAGTTTGCTGTAAAAGATTTTTAAATGGTTATGTAAATGTGAATATTTATAATTTCTGAGAGTTTAGTATTACATATTTGAGAATACTCAGATTCCAAGATGTCATTTTCGTGTTACACTTTCATATTTAGTAGGCTAAGATAATGATTTTGATTTTTTTTTTAAAGGGCTACATTTTGGCTTCATTAGGCAAAATAACTAGAATGTTAAAATGAGTTACTGTGGTGTATATTGAAGATTTAGAAGTGAAACTTTATTTTAATTTGTTGCCGGTTTGAAAACTACTGATTTTTAAAAAACTCAAAATAAGAAATTTTCTCAATTTCTTTCACTTGGAGAAGATGTTGAGAAATTAGAAAAAAATGTGATAATGTTAGAAATTCTGACAGATTAAATGTTTGTCAAAGTGAATGCAGTATTCAAGATGGATTTTGCTGGGGCACTGTAATATATGTACTGAAAAAGCTGCATATGGTCCCTAAATGTGTCATCCTAGAAGGCATTTTGAAGGACACAGTAAGGTGTGCCATGCCAAAACCAGGTCAGGACCCATAGCTAAAAACTAGAGTTAGCTGCAGATTTCATTTACAAACATAGAAAATGTCTTTACAAAAACAGAAAAGCCATGTGGAAAAACAAAGGTTGTTGTTCTGGTTGTCCTGTCTTCAGCAATGCCCAAAAGCAGAAGATTAAGAAAACATATATCAGTAGAGCAAGCATCACATGATTTGTTGTTTTTTTTTCCTACAACCTGACAGTCTCCAACAGTTGCAGCTCAAGGACTTTCTGATCCATCATTTGCTTTTGGTACTTAATAAGCTTCAGTGAGTTTCTCTTCTGTGATTTTCTTAGTAACTCTTTGAATTCAAGACAGATTTAGCATCTGCAGCCTCCTGTTGGCAACAGGTTCCACAGCTTTGCTTACTCTTGGGTGAAGAAACACATCCTTCTGCATGAGCAGCTGCCATATGCTGGTGTAATCCCAGGCCTCTCCAGCTTCTTTTTGTAGACCAGTGATATTGGATATCTCCATTAATGACACAGATAAAGGGATCGAGTGCACCCTCAGGAAATTTGCAGATGGACTCAAGCTGAGTGGTGCAGTTGACACACTTGAAGACCAGGATTCCATTCAGGTAGACCTGGACAAGCCTGAGAAGTGGGACCATGGGAATCTCATGAAATTTAAAAGGTCCAAGTACAAGGTGCTGCCCTATGTTGGGGCAACCCCTCTTGTCAATCCAGGCTGGGGGATGAACAAATCAAGACCAGCCCTGTTGAGAAGGACTTGGGGGTGCTGGTGGATGAGAGGCTGGACATGAGCTGGCTGTGTGCATTTGAAGCCCAGAAAGCCAAACATGTCCTGGGCTGCATCCAAAGCACTGTGGCCAGCAGGACAAGAGAGGCGATTTTGCCTCTCACCAGGCCTCTCTGGTGAGACCCCACCTGCAGTGCTGCGTCCAGCTCTGGGATCCCAGCGCAGGAAGCACATGGAGCTGTTGGAGGGAGTCCAAAGGAGGCCACCAAGATGATCAGAGGGGTGGAGCACCTCTCCCACAATGAAAGGCTAAGAGGTTTCCAGGTTCAGCCTGGAAAAGAGAAGGCTTCGGGATGACCTAATCGTGGCCTTCCAGTACCTGAAGGGAAGCTATAGGAAAGCTGGAGAGGGACTTTTCACAAGGGCAGGTAGTGATAGGACAAGGGGGGCATGGCTTTAAGCTGAAGTGGGGTAGATTTACATTAGATATTAGGACAAAACTACTGTGAGGGTGGTGAGGTACTGGAACAGGTTTCCCAGAGCAGTTGTGGATGGCCTATTCCTGCAAGTGTTCAAAGCCAAGTTGAATGGGGTTCTGAGAAACCTGGTCTAATGAAAGGTATCCTTGTCCACAGCAGGGTGGTTCGAACTAGATGATCTTTAAGGTCCTTTTTTTCTTGTTGGAGGAAGACTGATCAGCTCCTTGTTCTGCTGGTTTCTGGATTCAATTCTTTCACAGTGCGAAATTATCCACTCTCCACTTTCAGTGAAGTGAGTCTTACCATGCTTTCTGCATGGATGTGAAATCCCATGGACATTAAGGAGATCTTAAGATTGTACTTAGAGACAGATACTTTAAGAGTCTGAAGCACTATATGATCTCATAGCTGTCTAAATAGAATTATACCCAGCATAATTTTTTAGCTGAGGCATCACATATGGAACATTCCATTTTGAAAATTGTGAGCTTTGATTATAAACACTATAGTCATTTAAAGGAGGACTTAATTAACCTAAGGTAGATTACTGCAAAAGACTTGGTTCCAATGCATTTAAATGTATGAGTTTTAAATGATTTACAGTCAACTCAAAATCAAGTTACTTTTCACTGGAACTCTTGTGATACAGTTTTCCTGAAATGTCAGTGAACCAAGAAATGTAGGAAGGAGAACACATATTTGAATGAATAGTAAGCTATTAGTAAAAAAATAAAAAAATTAAATGCATAGTAGATTACTGATATCTTTTCAATTTATTGTAGATTCATTTGAGCTAATTAAAAGCACACAAAACATGATTTTAAAATAGGAAACAGTTGTGGTTCTGCGGTAGTGTTCTTTATATAATCTCTTTTTCCTCTTTTAATTATTTATTTTATGATCATTTTTATGCATTCTACAAATTATTTCTGATTTGTTGCTGCACAAATTTATATTCTTTTGAATGGAACTGAAAAATAGTAAGTATTGGGTCTATGTTAAATATTTGTGTTCATGTTTCCACAAACTTTATTTAGAGCTACAGCGCATGAAAATCCAGTAAAGACCCCATCTTCCTGAACCCAGATCAACCACCCTTCTGGGTAGCTCCCCCCAGTTTATCTACTGGGCATGACATTCTGTGGTGTGGAATCTCTTTGGCACCTCCCTTGACCTGCTGCCCACACTGCTTTAGGTGCAGCCCAGGACACAATTGGCTTTCTGGGTCACCTGTTCCAGCTGTGCTCACCCCCAGTTTCTTTTGCTGACCTTCTCACTGGCAGAGCATGAGGCAAAAAGAAAAGTCTTTGACTTAGGTTAAACATGACTTAACAAAAAACCAAAACATCAGTGTGTGATCAACACCATTCACATTCCTAATCCAAAACACAGCACTGTAACAGCTACTGAGGAGAAATTAATTAAGTCCATCCCAGCTGAAACCAGGACACTGTCATAGCAGAACTCCCTCTAAGGATGAGACTTATGTTCAGGTTGTTCCAGTGCTGTAGGATCATAGAATGATTTGGGTTGGAAGGGATCTTTAAAGGTTGTCTAGGTCCCACCAGGGATATCTTCCATAGGGCATGTGTCTCAGAGCCCTGTCCAGTCTGACCTTGAATGTTTCCAGGGATGGGGCATCCATCACATCTCTGGGTAATCCGTTCTGGTGTTCTACCACCATAAATGTAAAAGAAAATCTTCCTTAAATCTAGTCTAAATGTTTCCTCTTTTAGGTTAAAATTATTACCCCTTGTCTTTTTGCTATAGACCCTATTAAAATATGTCCTCATACAAAAGAGCTTTAGACTGGAAATACCCCAATACTCAAGAAAATTATTAAAACTGCCATAAATACTTCAGAATTTGCACAAAATTTGTTTCCATTGCAATAAAAATGGAAACCTCAAGGTGACAATTGTCCCCAGATCATAATATCTGTCTTTCTATGGAGCTTAAATAATTTAGTAGGAGTAAACCAGCAACATTTCCTAGAACTTTCATGAAAAAATTCCTGACTTTGACAGTAACAGAAAATTTTGAAAGCAGTAATGAACTCCTGAAAGCCGGTTGTTTATTTTGTAAGTATCTTTGAATAAAGGCTCATTTATTCCTCATTGATATAATAGGGTGTGACACTAAACAAAGCTGGCATTACTCTTTTTTTTTTTTGCATTTTTTTGGTTTAAATTCCAGCGTTCAAGGACTGATTAATGTCAGGCAGTTGCCTGAGCAAGCCCACACTCTACAGTAAATAGCACTTTTTAATTAGTCCTGATGTGGATTGGAGACTGAGTATCTGATTAACATTCATAGCAGCAGTTGAGTGAGTTTCATGAATTGTGTGAACCCATACATTGTGCAACCTGCAGTAACCTCTCAGTGTTACATACATCTTGTCCATACACAATCCATATATTGTGCTGATATTTGCATAGCAGCTTCCCGAAGGCCCAGTAATTCTGAGAAGAGTGTGCTGAGTCAGACACTGTGTCCCCTTATGCATTAATCCTGGCAGGAATGATGTGTGGGCCTGCAGGCTGCTCAGGACCAGCCACTGGAACCTCGCCTAGGCAAATCAGAGGGTGCCCATGCTGCAGGGGCTCCTCTTTGTGTACCCATGGCACTTAAGGTGTGAGGACTTGCATGACTCAAAACATCATCATTGATGCTGTATAGGCAGATGGCAGGGACAGGGTGGTGCCATCTGCAGTGGGGGTATTGCCCAAAATTCTTCTAAAAAAGATGCAGCTCTAAGTCTTTTTCTAAGACTCCTTCACATCTAAGTTTTCTTTTAAAAATTGTTGGATGGAACTTTTGAAAGGAAAAATAGAATTGTCCCATGTCTATTCCCTTCTGCTCCCTTGAGTTATGCATTCTGGTATGTCTTTGGGGAAAATCAATTCTCAGTTTCAGAAACTGGTTCTAATTTTGGAAGATGGCAGAATCTGCAGTGTATGTGTGGGATTCCACTGGTCAAGCCTTCAGTATATGATACTGTGAGTTCCATGTCACACTCTTGTTACTGTTTTTTGCCTGGTTCCGTGGGGTCCCACGACCTCCCACAGGTACCTGAGCAGGCTCAGTAACATGGGTCAGTAGCAAAGAGGCTGAGAAGGGGAACTGCTGTGGCCTTTATTCCGAGAGGCGAGTTTATCAGACCTTCGCCCATCAAAGGGAGGCTGGCAAATCCGGGGTACAAATGGCTTACACAGGTTTTTCTCGGGGCTAGGGGAAGGAGGGATCAGGAAGCAGGGACCAGTGGGAGAGCCCCAGGGGATGGACAAGGGGCTGAGGCCATCAGCCAACTGGGGAATTCAAACTGGAATACATTAACTTCACAGAAACCTGCAACCTGGGGAAGGCCTCATGGTAGCTTTAACATACAGTTATGTTCACTGATTACCACACACTCTGAGCTCTGATGGCTGCAGATTTGAGTCTTTGAGGCTGAGCTATGTGGGCTTCGATTCAGGAAGCCAAAACCATCTTCCTCAAGATCTGGTGTTACATATGGTTTTCCACATTTCCATTATTTCTTCTTTTCATATGTGACAACCGCTCTGTTCTACCTTGTTCCGATGGGTGGTACTTCTTGGGTGCTGGTGTATTCCACTGTCTTCAGGCTGCTGTTGTGTATTTCTGGACTGGTTGGTGGTCATCTATTTCCTCTGAATAGTTTTAGGCTGAGGGCTACTCTCTGCACTGTTTTTATTAGAATGACACGCAAACAATTAGGATTAAAATGAAACCATACATCATCAGTTTTATATATATGAATGTGTATATGTGTATATATCGATAAATAGATTTCTGGAGCCATTCATATGTTGTTAACACAAAAAATGCAACTAAGATGCAAGCTAAAAGTTCATTATTTCTTCCTTACTGTAATACAGTCAATTTCTAATGATTGCTTTTGAAGAGAAATTCATCTTATGCTGTTATTTTTATTAATTATTAAAAGGGATCCATATTCACAAATTCAAGTTGTTACATAAATTCCTTTGAGATTCTGTGTAATTTATTGCCAGATATTACAAAAGAAGCATATTCCAGTCATTTTCAGTAAGCTATCATAATTAGTTGTGGTGATTTAAGGTGCATGTGCATCTGCTGGTAGCTTAAACACAGCGACTTACTATGTTAAACACAACAAATATGTTGAACATGTTTGCAGACAATAATGTGCAGAAGTCATAGAAATATCAACTCAGGATCTATTCAAGATGTCTTCTAATATTGTGACCAGTTATCATTTCATTTATTTGCCACATAAACAATTATGTGTGGTTTGATGAGCTGTGGAGAGAGAAAAATGGAAAATTTATATAATTTTCAATGTAAGAAAATTATGTAATAGATATGTTACCTGCATACATTATTTACATTAGGAGCACTCCAAGAGAAAGAAAACAAAAATATAAACAGAAAAAACAAATAAAGATCCTTTTTTCCTTTTTTTTTTCTGCCTTCTTCCCAACGTCCTGAGTATACCAGATCACAATATTGGTACCAATGTGGGGGAATAAAACCTGAGGTTTTGAAGAGTGCTGTGGTAATGGGCATATATCATCAGATAATGTAAAACCGGACTATAACATGCTTTTGGCCACTCATAAAGTCTGAAAATGGACCTCATGACTTATGTGAGGTGTGAAGTAGAATGGCTGTGAAATGAGGAGCGGACTGGTCTGTCCAGCAGTAAGAGAAAGGCAGTCACAGAGATCAGGATTACTGCAGCCTTGAGCAATGGTAGTGCCACACTCACAGCTCATCCTGGGTGGCCTGTTGTCAGGCTAGCAGGGCTTCCATACATGTAAATTTGAATTTGTCAAAAGATATAGAAATTTTCTTTGAATGTCCTCATTTCCTGCTGTTTCACTGTGTCTTACGATGTTCTGCTATTCCCATGCAAATACTGTTCTCTTGCTGCCTTGTTTTTCTATGATTTCATTCTGAATGTCTTGAATTTTTACATGTAGACAATTGCTCTGTAGTAGACTACTGATTTTTAGTAGTAGTTCAAGTGGAAATAGTGCTTTCAAGAAAAAAATGTTAGTTTGTTTTGTTTTGTTTTGTTGGTTTTTAATAGAAACCGATTTTTCATATTTAGATAATGAGCAATATATATTGATATATTAAAAAAAAAAAAGTAAGCCAAGGAATGGACTGCATTGGAAAACTGTATCCTTTTAGCCATGTAATTTTACAGGCAGATTTTCAGTCTCTAAAGTTATGCTTGACTTCTCCATGTGGGAAAAAAAGTGGAAGAATCTATTTTAAACTCATGCCTGAGCTCAAGCAGAGGGGGTATACTCGCTCTTTAAGCAAGTCCTTTAAATTAATATCCCATTTACTGCAAACCAGCTTGTTGGGAATATGAACAGTGGTTGTAGGGGAAGTGCCAGAACAGTTCTGGGTTGTAGAGCATGCAGTGAGTCCTCCTGCTCAGCTGGGCTTCGACACAGAACAGCAGTTAATAGAGTAACCTTCATTCTGAATAAGTAAATACTGGCCTTTCCTATTCACCAAGTGAAAATGGTCACCAGCCAGCTCAGATGTGGTGGCATAGATTTTGCCATTGCTACAGATTTAAATGGCAATCTTTAAAATAATTATTTACTTTATTTAACTATTCCGTGTAACAAGGTGACAGGAAATGAATGTGTGTGTGCCAAAAAATGCCATGTGTTTGATTAAATATTTGTGACTCTTCAGGACGGAGGGTGAGTCATCCACTAATAGTCAGTACTAATGGTTCTGTTGAATCAATGAAAAGACATTTGAAAAAAAAATTTGGAAGCAGTGCTATCTCAGATATATTAAAGGTTTAGTTTTTATTTGGCTACCAAATTGTGTTTGTTCTTGAGGATGGCTTGTCACTGATAAAGACTAAATACATAATTTCATTAGTTACTTATTTACATATTTATGATACCCCAATTTTCTTTCATCATTCCTTTGTATTTTTTGTTAAAATTAAAATAATAGTCAGGTGTTTCTTAATCAAGACGTTAATGAAGACCAAAAATAAAATACAAGAATTAGTGGGCATAGAAGCATGACAAGAAATGCCAGAACTCTTGCCTTTTGCACTTCCTCCATAGGTGAAGTCAAATCAAACAAACTGGATGACATGCCACAATGACTTAGTTTACCCAGTTGTCCAAGTTAAGGCACTTTCTCTGTTTCGGTGGGCGGTGCCACCACTTTGCAAACACAGAAATGAAGCTACCAAGTATTTGAGCCATGGTGTAGAGTCAAACTGAGTTTTGTTCTAAACCTTTTGTGCAAATGACACGTCACATTTGCCTGTTTCACATCCTAGTCAGAGGAGAACTGATCTAGATTGTCTCTTGTTTAAATAGCATTTGTAATTCAAGTAATAACAGTGCTTTGTAATCAGGAGGTTTGTTCTTTTTTGTTTTCTTATTCATGAAAATTGCTGTTGCTTTGTCTTGTTTGATTACAGTTGCACCTATTTAGAAGCTTGACTATTTGCCTATTACAAGTATAGACAGAAGAAGAGGTTTGTCTGTTTTATTTATTCTCAGAGATGAGATTATGCACCTGAAGGGATTCCAAAGTAAAATTTTGAAATTCCACTTATCCTTTAAATACCTCATATATTCTGTGTCGACAGGATTTAAGCTCTAAGCTGATGAAAGAAGTAATGCTAAAGCCTGTCTGTCAATAAGAGGAGAATCCTTACTCAGAAAGCACATCTTCATATGTGAGGAAACACAGTACATGCAGTATCCTGTATTTCTTTGTGTAATAATTAAGCTGTTCTCTAAGACTCAGAACACCAGTAAGACAAAAGCCAAAAATTTCAGAATCTTTCTCTGCTCTCTGAAGTTTTGCACTAAAGCTTGTTATTTTCATCAAGACTGAAGATACTCCATTTTTTCTGTTTTTTAAGAACAAAATAATAATGTGTAGAAAAATAAATTACTTGAATAACAAATATTCATGGAACAGTCTGCTGTGAAACTGTGCCTCTCTTAAAAGAGAATTTTAGCCAGAGTTGTAGCATCTGCTAGATACAGTTTGTGTTTCTCCACTGGTAAGTGGGCTGCCTCTTCCTTTTGAAAACCCTGCATTTTAATCTTTTCAGCTCCTAGTGTTTAAAAATGCTGTTATAAAACTCTACCCACTAGACCCTCAAAAAATACCTAAACACTGTAAATTCAAACAATAAGAGTGTTCTGAAACATGTAAATATACTTAATGTTCCATCTTCTACTGAAAGTTACATCTGAGATAAGACTATAAGTAAAATTAGTTTTTAGTTTATGGTAGTTTTCTTCTTTATAGCTCTCTTTGCAGAGTGGGAAACATAATTATATTTATACTTGAAAAGAAAAAGAACTTCATTGCAGTCAATTTTTAGATTGCATGAAGCTAGCTGTCCTGTCAAAAGAGCCCCTATCCTTGACTCTGAATTCATAACTTATTCTTCAAACCTTGTAGGAGCTTGCTGAGTGTATGTTCATTCCCACTTCCAGAAGGTTTCTTTTGATCCCATTGCCAGTCATCCAGTCTTTAATGGCCTTGGACATGATATGCTGCAAAATAAGAAATGCTTCAATGACATTTTCTAGCTAGATAAAACCGGTGAAAAAGACAGATGCCAGATTTGTTTTGTGTATCCCTGTAAGCTTTGTATTGTTTAAAAGACATGCAGTAGATGCCAACATTGAACACTCCCTTCTTACCAAAAAGGAAATTTTGTTTCCCTTAAAATATTTTAAATTACACATTTATTACTCTTAATTTAGAGGTGAGTCTCTGGGAGCTAAGGAAACAGGGTAGATATACTGACATAATTGTGTGTGTCAATACATCAGTATTTCTGTTCTGGATATGTATGGCCCCTACAATGGGATGTTCTGGTTTATTTTAGACTGGAAATAACACAGTATTCCTCAGAAGCCTGGGGATGTGCAAATGTCCTTCTCTGTAATGACACTAGAAAAATAGAATGACTGTGATGAGGGGAAAATACACTTTTAGAAGAACTGAAGTCCCTGGAGGGTCTGGTATCATTCCCTAACTTCAGGGTGTGTGTATGAAACTTCTACTCCAGGAGTGTGTGTCCTGTCCACAGACATGAGCTGCCTTCAGACAATTGGTAGGACCTGCCTCTAGATCCCTCTTTCAGTGTAGTGTTGGGTGTTCTGGGCCTGCTGCAGGCACCGTGATCGTTCCTCTGTTGAAAGGCACAGGAGCATTTGGTTCTCTGACTGGGAGAAGAACGTGGCTTCTTTAGAGAAGGGCTTCCTCTCAGTCGTTCAGTAGTAGTCATTTCTAAAGTACTAGTTCTCATCAGTTACTCCTCTATGTAATTCCCTGAAAAATTAAGTTAGAGATCAAAAAAAAGAGATGTCTACCATAAAGCCTGGGAAACAGATTGGATCCCTAACAGTAAGGAAGCAAAGTGCTTCTGCATTGTTTGACCTCCAGCTGACCAATAGAGAGTTTCAGCTGCAGCAGAAGGAATACATCCATGTTCTAACAGGGAAAAGAATGCTGAAGGGAGAAAGGATGGCATGGCTGGCAAGTTATTGTTTGATGCTTCCCATGAGTCCATGAACCTAAGGCCTAATTAAACACTGCCTGGTGCATCTTTCTTCCCTCTTGGCTGGGACAATATCCTTTTCTGCTGTAATAGTAATCCAGCATCAATGAAAGAAAATGTCAGTCACTTTGATGAACTTCCCAGCAGAATTGAACAAACCAGAAGCAAGGATGTTGGGGAGAGAAATTGAACTTTTAATATTTTTAGCAGAGCAAGAACAAGTATTTATAGTCCTTCTTTTATTAAAACTGTCTTAAAAGATCTGTTGAGATTAGTTTAATATTTCTTTATTGTTTCACAGAGTGAGACATCAAATATTTTGACTGCAAGGAAAGGCTGATTCTTTAAAGTCTTACTAAGGGTAACATCTGTGAGCCAACTAAGTTTTTATTTCTTTCATACTGACATCTATTCAGCAAAATTTACAGGTTTACAAACTGAACTTGAGACAATTACTTGAAAAAGTTATATAAAGACTCATGGCTTATGTCCTTCTGCCTTTCTGGATTGTTCCTTGCCTTTTAAACTTTTCAATTATCAATCAGCAGTCTGAGGTGCCAGCCAAACTGCAGTGCACCTCTGCCTCTTTGTTCCATAGCCCTGCAGGCTGGGGACACAGGTGAATGCAGTGCAGCTCCCTTCCAGGCTCTGCAGTCCAGGTTTCCTATCCCTCGTGGAGTCAAAGGTCTTGTCCCAAGATAAGACCTCAGTTTTTTACCTGTCCTGAAAGTATGAAGGACTTCTGTGTCTGCTAGTTTTATTGTAAGCTGATCTTTCCTGTGTATACTTAATACAACCTTAAATCTTTTGTCGAGTGCCATGCTGAACCTTGAATTTCCTGTCTTTACAGTGCCTTTTCTGTTTTAATTTATTCTCTCTCTCTCTCCATCTTCTGATCGTTTCACTTGCTAGATTTCCCATATGAACTGATAATAATAAGGCAATAATGCTGTAAAATGTATAAGAAACAGCATCCAACTTGTCTTACTGTAATAATCTTACAGTCTAGCCTCAAATGAAAAGTGTAATCTAAATGCATATTTGTCTGCAAAAGAAAATGAAAAGTCAGAGATGTCTTCTCCAGCCAAGGTTTTCCCCTTTGTAATTTTTCTTAAAAAAATGTGAAAATGTATCTATTACATGACATTTTTAGAAAACAGAAAAAATATGTGTGTATTAAAGAAATTCAAATAATCGTTGTGTTTCAGTCTTCTTTTATTATGTATTTTCCTGGAGCTGTTATTATGGACTCATTGCTTGAAATTTGGAGTATTTATGAATCCTAGGAAATAGAAGTACATTTCTACCCTTCATGTTTGTTGGAGAAGATTTATGACTTCTTGTGGTTCAAGCCTATCTGGTAACTAAGCACCATGCAACTGTTTGCTCACTCCACACTCCCTCCTCCTCCCAGTGAAACGGGGAAGAGAATCAAAAGGAAAAAAATTGTACGTTGAGATAAAAATATACTAATGCTAATACTACTACTACTAGTAATGTAGATTTGGAAAAAAAAAAAACAAACGAAAAACCAAAAACCATACAGATAAACCCCAAGAAAAACTAGCGATGCACATTACAGTTGCTCACTACCCACTAACAGATGCCACACCCCATTCCCCTGGGCTGTGGGTGGATGGGGTGGGCGAAGTGAGTGAGCAGCTCTGTGGGGCTTAGTTGCAAACTGGGTTTAAAACACAACAGGCCTTTCTGGCACCCAGTGTGGGGCTGATGGGCCAGGCCCTCAAATCCACACAGTCCAGTAATCCTGGTTATCCCTCTGCTCCACCTGACTGGGGGCAGGGCCCTCTAATCTTGATCACAAGGTTCCCAACTTCTTTCTGGTAGAAGTGGACTAGGATTTCTTTCCATAGAGTCAGTAGTATAATCAGCCCTTCCATTCTCCCCGGGAAACTGTCCACTGGAAACTGGAGCAACAACTTTCCTTAGAGAACTCCCATTTGTGATTGCTTTTCCCTGCCATTCCCACATCTGTGCCTCTAGGGTCAAGATATGGCTTCAATCCCACTTCCTCATGTCCTCTCCATGGCCCCACTTACACCTCAACATTTGTTCTTAAACGTAATCTCTTCTTTTGCTTTCCCCTCTTTTCCCAACTCTCCCATTCCTATTTCCTTTCCCTTTGCTGCTTTAATGAAGGATTTGCCCGTGCTGATTTTTTCCAAAATGTAACTGCTAACAGTTTTATGCTAATCAAAGTTTTTTGAGCTTTAACTCATTGGAGAGCCAATGTTCATGAACAGATGTCTTTGTGCCTTCTCTGGACAAGTTTTTTTTTTAATTATTTCATGACGTTCTCTGTATTTCTTTAATAATTACTGACTTGCATGTAGCTCTGAATAGAGAGCTTTTCATAGAATACCAGCTTTTCGTGTAATACTTCCCACAATATTAACTTCCTCCATAGTGTATCTGATGAACGAGCTGATTAAATAATTAAGTTGTTTGATAAAATTTATTTGTAAAATTTACATAGACACAATGAGGTCAGTTATAGAGTCTTTGGAAAGAACACAGGAATGACAATGAAAGTAGACAGCAGTGAGATAAGTAGGATAAAGCCTGATGTTTTGAGATACCTTTTTGGTATCCAAATCAAAAAAAAAATTGCAACTACATGTATCTATTAACACTTGATTTCAGTCTATTTCCTGATTTTCTTTTTTTTTTTTTTTTTTTTTTTAAATCTTTTTCATCAGCTTTTGTGTTTTTAGGTAATGTCCTTTGACATAAAATTGTTTCAGTTGCTGCCTGAGTTTGGAACATGTTGGAGATACCATTTCAATCTACTTAATATTGAGAGCATTCTAGAATATGTACATGCAGTTGAGTTATTACATGGGACACTCTTAAGTATTTTTCACTCCCTTACAACACCTGGGGGGAGACCCTACGGCAAATTCCACGTTTTGCTCACATGTTAATTGTACAGTACCCCGTAATTCCAAGACTAATTTTTAGGCTTGTGTAGTTCACTACGGTGTGATGTAGGGTAGTTGTTTTTTTTCCATATCAATGTAATTTGTGAATTCCTTTCCTCAGTCATTATTTAAATTTGAGGGTGAATTTAATCTGTGATAAAACAGGAATCTTATTTTCCCCAACATATCAGATTTTTGGGTGGTTTTCTTTTAAAACAAATTAGTTGCATTTCCTTCAGGTCCTCTGATGTTGTATAAAGATCAGCAGTTGCAGCCAACAGCCCTATCAGCTAAACTAATAAAGTTTGTGTTTTAATCTCTATTTAGCACTAAGTACGTAAAAATAATGTATGAAACTGTCATATACTTAAATCCGTAGTCTTTCTAGTCATTAAGAGTTTAATAAAGTCCTGTCTTAGATTTTACTTTTGTTCTACTTCTAGAAAGGAATTTTTGCTTCTGGTGAAAAGTCATTTTGTTTTTTCCATCCAGTGTCTTCAATCCCTCCTCTGTCTTGCACTGTCTCTTGTCTCCCCCATCTCTTCCATCATTGTGGTTTTGAAGAAGGACAGTTAACTGAGAATCAACAATTCAGCTTGCAGCTTCTTTGGGCATTTTTTAAATTCGGTTTTGGATAAGTTTGTAATGTAGGGTGAGTAATAAATCAACAGGCATAACAGGTGGCAGAAGAGAGTCTTCTGAACATTTTCATACCTCTTAGGTAAAGGGCAGTGGTTTCAGGTCACAACCTAAAAAAGCTTTTAAAAAATGTTATTTTCATCAAGAATGTATAACAAATGAGTAGGCATTTGTTTGGCAAGCCATCGATTAGCCATGCTTGGTTTTTTATAGTTTTCAAAGGTTTGAGTTAACAGGCACTTTTCAATGACACGATAAATTTACCTGATGCAACTTTGAGCCCTTTGTATCTCAAGACTTACTGCAATGCCAATCCAATGAAGACATTCAATCTGTTTGAGGAAGTAGACATAATTACCCCATTGCCAGAAAACCAGCAGCCTTCTTCAGGTTTACAATGATATGTGTAGGGTGCCTTAGCGTATTTTTATTTGTGATTAATGGAAGGTATGCTTCCAAGACCCTAAAAAATCAATGGAACTTTTGGTTTAAGATTTACTTGTAATACATTTTTGATGAGGATGTAGCTGGGGATGCTCCTGTGCTGTATCTTTGTTTTCTTTCTAAAAGCTTTACCAAAAAACACCCCAAAACAACATATTATTTGTTAAGCAGAATGTTTGACTGCCTGGATTGATTTGAACATAAACATTATGAATAGCTTAAATGCTGCAAAAAGGAGGAAAGACAGAGACACAGGCAGTTACAAAGGCTAGTTCTATTTTTCCTGTATGATACAAACCAATATAATTATATTCTATTGTCAAAGTGTCATTGTGCTCATATTCCCAGAGAGATTCAGTAGCATTATGGGCACAGCTCTTTCATAGTGTTACAGAAGGGCCTATTGATCACTCCAACTTTCTAAAGAATGTGAAAAAGCTCCCTTGAAGTGCATAGATCTTGTGTTTCCCCTCTGCAAAAATGACTTTTGTTCTGCAAGATTAGGGAACAAAATAAGGTCTCTGATTTAGTTGCACATTTTAATTTTAAATTTGTCCTACAACTTCAGGAATTCTGTACATGACTTGACTCACATAATGGCACGATTTTTCATACCGTAGTTTAAAACATTTTTATAAAACTATTTCTCATACTAAATATGAGGCAGGAAATAGAGTTGCTGGGTATTATTACTTAAACAGACAATTCAAGGTGTTGAGCAGTGTGAGTAAATCATATGTGAATCTGTTCAGTACTGGTTTTCAGATATTTTTGTTAATAAAGTGGCAGCATGTGTGTTAAATAGAAATTAGATTAGTTGGAATGGGTTGTGTGAAAACTGGCTAGAAAACAATGATTCCCACTGCTGTAGAAATTTTGTGACGTTGTGGATTTGTTTGTTCCGTGAAACAGAAACCAGGCCTTACCAAAAAATGAAGGGATTGAAAGGAGCTTTTGTCTCAGAAGAGCAGTCAGAGAGAAAGGTCATGGCAGAGTGGCTAATAGCACTGAAGTCTGTGCAGTACTCATTAATATGTATCGATGAGGAAAAATTAGCTTAGCACTGGATACTGTCCCTAATTCTGTCCTCTGTTTGAGTAACCTCCTGAGGGAATTGGTACTTTCTAACAAGATATGTTTTTCATAAAATTCCCAGCTAGCTCTAATGAGTGTTGCAGTGAGTACCAGAACAGCATTGCTGATAGGAAAGCAAATGTTTTCTGTATGATATGGATTCCCAATTTTACATTGCTCTGTGGTAAATGTGGAAGATGTGCAATGTAGGTCAACATGGCATCAATTCTAGAAAGTTAAAATACAGACTTCCTCTCAAATCAATCAAAGCATCTGTCAAACTTCAAAAAAATGTGGATGTGTGAAACTATTTTGCACTGCAAAAAATAATGGCTGCTTTTTATTGTGATTCTCAATAGCCTTCATACAAAAAAATCTAAAAAATCATAGGTGTACATAAAACTTGCTCAGTGACTAGACTATAAAAAATTATATGTTTATAATTTTAATATTGCATGCATTAGTCAAAACATCAGATCAGAAAATTGGTTTGAATTTTGGAAAGAGTGAATCTTTTTAACACTGTCATATGGGGAAAGTCACAAGTATTTCCTTTCATCTTTCACTGATGCTGAGTACAAAATGTGAGTTGTCTGTCAGCCACTTACAGAAGTGAGGCCACGTTCCAGTACGATTCCATGCCCTATTAGCATAGATATATTTCTGAGATTCTGACTAGAATAAGTCTGACTCATCTCTCTCTGTGTACTTCCAAGTTTCTTTCTGACACATGGAGCACCTACTAGGCACTTAAATTTTATATCACTTCCTGTGTGTTTGGGGTTTTTTTGTTTTGTTTCTTTCCTTGGGTTTTCTTTGCAAATTATTTTTCCATTTTTTTTTCCTCCCGATTTGCACCTTAATTGCTAAGTCTTCTTTGTTTTCTAGATATATTAGTGTTTAGTTCTGGCTTATTTGTTTGAAATATGGGCATGTACTTAAAGTAAGCATCAATCTCTTAAGCAACAAAGCCCTGTCTAAGACAGATGTATGTGAAAGAATCTTGTGAGTTTAAATGTATTTTCCTCTTTTACTTTGTGTTATACATTTCTTATTTATTCTGACACTGGCTTTTTACAGTTTTCTGGTCTTTTTTTAATTATTATTTTTGGCGTTTGAACTAACCAGAGCCATTGTTTCATTTCAGTTTGGAAGACGTTACATTGAAGACCTTTTTAATGATTTTCGAGATGGACGAAGACTTCTGGAGCTCCTGGAATGCCTTACAGGCCAAAAACTTGTATGTGTTTTTTAATACATTTACTGTGTATTGAAGTCTTAATGTTGTGATAATTGTAGTAGGTGATATTCTCTAACTTCTGCCACTGATGAGGACCTGTGGAAGCTATTTTTAGGGGTCTAAATAGTTTTCAATTTCATTTGAAATTGAGGAAACATTGTGACTGAGAGTTGTATTAGACACTAACGCTTTGCTAGGCATATACTTGAAATGAAAATATTCTACTTTGTTTTATGCACTTATTAATTGTGGCATAGAGAAACAAAACTGAGGCAGGGTTCATTTAGATATCTAGATTTTAGCTGGGATAGAATGCAATGTGTAGAATTAGAATTTTTTTCTAATGTCATACATGCAGTGCATCTATTGCAATTGTGCTTGTCTGAAAAGGGAGAACTGCTTGCTCTTGTTGACCTGGAAATTCTAAAGTGACGCAGTCACACACATTTTTTAATGTCTTCTCTTGTGTTCCTGGTTGGACTTTGTAAGTTTGTCATCTTTCCCTGAAACTTTCGCATAAGAAGGCTGGGAGATTGAGAATCAAAATCCAGAGACAATATATCTGTACATAAATATTAAACAAGCTGATGCTTATCTGTTTAGTTGCCATAGCAATGTTCCTAAATTGTGCCATGCAGAAGGCAACTAATCATGATAAAAAGAATCTGGAATTATCTAATTTTATATGCATTTCAATGATTCTTTCCCTGAAAAGTGTCAAGGTAAAAAATTACCTTCTAACTGTGGATCCAGTTTGTTTCACAATTGATTTTGTTTCATGTTGGGAAGCTGCATAAGCCCAGTGTATGCTAATAGAAAGCTACAGATGTAATATAAGATTTGTGTTACATTCAGTGTACTCTAGATTCTGATTTTGGACAGTCAAGTTTGGTTTTCTTTCTTTGTAGGCAAAAGAGAAGGGCTCCACAAGAGTTCATGCTCTGAACAATGTCAACAAAGCAATCCACGTTTTGCAGAGAAATAATGTAAGTATTCAGCCAGACAGGTTCCGAACAGCCTGTAGACAGCACACAAAATGCTTTTTAGGTGTTGAATCAAACACCTTTGGTCTGTAGTGTAAAAGTACTGGAGTCAAAGCAGTTTTATCACTGTGACTTGGATACTTCGTCATTCAGCAGCAGAGTAAAATGTGTTTTAAGGGGTTTAAAATCCTCTTCCAGAGAATTTTGGGTAATACATCTATAATGGATGCTGTCTGAAGACAAAACAACCTGCATGATTTTATTCTAATGAGTAGTGTTTAGAATAAATTTTAGAAAGTTAAATGCAGGAAGTCATCCATAGCTGGTTACAAGATGCTGCCTATCAAAATATTTACTCACAATCTCTGAAAATTATGAAGTCTGAAAACCTGAGGCTTTTCCTACAATAATTTTTCTTTAAAGTTTCAAAGGCATCTGTCCCTCATGATTCAAAACACTAATCGTATCTATATCACTTTCAAGTCTACTTTGTAAAGATTGATTTTTCAAGCCAGTATCCTGTGAGTCATTCTCATATTATCTTCCTTATGCAGACATTCTAACGGGCCCATAATTTTAGCAGATATTTCCTCTGGCCAACTAATTTTATCATAACTCTCCTCAAGAATAAATTCAGATAAACTATAGCACTTGCTTAAACTTAACAGTAAGAGGTGTCAGAGCAAAGATAATGTATTCTGTGCTGTATATTCTATTGGATTTCTTGATAGCTGCAGGAGGTCACTAATGCTTGAGTTCAAGTGCTGAATAAAGTTATTGATTTTATAAATCTAAGGTAATCCATCTAAAGATTTGTACAGAAATGAAAGTGACCTTGTAAGCCTGACGTGAACACCTCCAGTTTGACTTTTCTTTTTATTTAATTGAATTTAATGTAAATAAATTGAAGAAAAAGCTTCTAATTGTTCAAAATCTGCAACATTTGACATTATTGGAGAAAAAAATAATCAATACATTATTTCACAGTATACAAGAAGCTTTGGATTGCGTACCTGGTTACAAATGATCATAGAAAATGTTTTTTGAAGAATTCAATACCTATCAGCTGGATCCACTGGTGCGCTTTTCCATTCAGTTTCCAGAACACAATAATAGTCCCTTTCAAATCTGGGAAGAAAACAGAGAGTATTCCAATTTTAGAAGATAGAAGAAAAACCATTGTTTTAGAAAGTGAAGTGGCATCCAGTGGCCATCATACTCATGTAATGAAAACCTTGTAAACGATGTAAAAATTAGGATAGTGTATTTATGAAGATACACTGTATCTTGTCAATATGAAGTCGAAAGACCTGCCTCTGAAATAATTTCCTTAACCTTCAAAAATTTGATGAGCGATTTCTGTGGGACTTCAGGAATGCAAAATCAGTGGTTTTAAAGTGAATTAAAGCCTGTGAGTAGTCTAGATTTTTCTGCTGGTGTGTTCCATTTTTGCTGTGAGGTTCTGTAGTCATCTGGGTGGTAACACTGAAAACTGCTGCTGCTTCCAGTGAATCCATTTCACAGGTTTTTTTGTTCCCATAGAAAAGTGATAGTGTTGAGGGGGGAGCATGGGGGATGTGAGGGGTGGGTGATTGCCCCAGTATAGGCTTAGACATCCCTGTGGCAAACTGGGCAATGTTCCTCTGCTTCAGTAAAAGGACGTGGGCCCTGTGTATTCAGGCTTCCACTTCCAAAAATGGATGGAGAATTTACCTGTAGAATATGCAGGCAATGCCCATATAAACTTTGTAGGGTGTCACTTCCTGCATGGGACTCCATTTTAAATTTAGCATATAAAGGCTAAGTTCCATCTGGGAAATGTTCCAAGACATCGTTGGTTAGAATAAATTGCCAGTCTCATATACTTTTAGTACAAAATGTGGAATTCATAAAGAGAAGAGCTCATTGAGAGTTTTAGAGTTCTTGATAAAATATCTAATTTGTGGTTTGTAAAAATGACATATACATAGATGCATTGGAAAAAAAAAAACAAAAGGAAAACAAAGCAGATTATTTTGAGCATGCAAAACTTCAGTCAATTTGCAGATGTAACTTCAAATAACTTCAGAAGCGCAGTAGAGATGTGCAGAATGTAGTTTGTGAAGGAATGGGGTACTTTGCCATAAAAAGCATCAGTTCTGACCATGAAAAATTCCATCTATGAAACAGCAATGATGCCCATTCTAGAGTCATAGTTCTATCCAAATATGCAGGACAGTTTGTAGTCTTGCATTCATAACACTGAGTTTGGCTTCCTTATTCAGATGGCATAAAAATGGGGGAGGGTGATGTGTCATTTCACGTGTGGAGGAAAGAATATTCCAGGGTGGTAGATACTGATACATTATGAAATTGCAAATTCATGATATAATTATGGAAAACAACATTACTGGGTGAACTATTATGGAAAAGACTTGCTTAGATCACAATCACTGCTTTATCTGTATGCCAGAACACATCCTGTGTATTTCCTTATACATTATAGAATTTAATTAAGGAAAAATAAGTTCTATTTTAATCTAAATATGTAATGCCTTGGGTTTGTAGGTTCTTACAGTGTCTAGAGGTGTGTGTGTTACTTCCAGAAAATTATATTATGTAAGGTAGTATAAAGCAGAGTGCAGTTTTTCTGTCTGTGTGATTTGTAATTGTAGAAGCTTAATATAAAAGATATTTGAGTTATTACAACTGTTACTTTAAATCTTATGTTTCACAACATGCTATAACTGGAATAATTGCAACTCCAGATCACTGCTGGTTTTTTTCCAGAACATTAATTGTGAACTCACATTTATAAAATGTGAGTTGTGTGTTTATGGTACAACAGAAACCAAATGGGAGATTTACCTTAGCCTATGCCTTCATCTCCTTCCAACCTCTTGTGCATGTTATTAATCTTTTACAATTATTTTTTGTTTCTGTGATAGGTTGATTTGGTAAATATAGGGAGCTCAGACATTGTGGATGGAAATCATAAGCTGACCCTTGGTTTGATCTGGAATATAATCCTCCACTGGCAGGTGAGTGTCACTGCTCTTTACTTTCCATGAAATACCTTTATTCCACTGAGCTTTTCCCCATTATTATCCAGCAACAACCTAGAAAGTAAACGTAGGCATTGCAATGTGGTAAATCAGAAAGTATTATGGCAGTCTGCTCACATATTATCAAGGATATAGAGAATATTAAGCAGATAAAATAGTTTTTACAGGATTAGCAGAAACTTTTTTGACTGTAATATCAAAGTCAGACATTGTAAGATGTTTATATATAACAGTTATCCTAATGAAAATGAGTAGACAAAGCCAATGTGGATACAGAGCTCTCATAGTCACTTTTCTTCTTAGTATCTTAGAAAGAGTGACTTTTAGATTTTAATGAAATAATCACATCTGTTGCTTTTTGCTGCTGACCTATCCTGCCAAGAATTATTTTTAGAACACTAAAAAACTGCTAGACTGCCTATTTATCGAAGCAGATGTGGCTCATTTAGCTTCTTTTCTCTTTAGAGAGAAAGGGGGACTTGTGATATGGATCTCATAAAAACCGGCATGGTAGATGAGGACACTTAACTAAAAAAACATTCTGAGATGGCAATAAAATCAAAATTCAAAAAGATCTAGCATCTAGATGCTCTAAATCCATGTGTTTTGTATGAATCTGGGCTAAGAGTCTGTCCATTAGTGTTGACTGTGTTCCCCAAGCAATAATTCACAAGTTTTTCATAGAATAACAAGAAAAGGTGGTGGGAAACAAAGCTTGAAAGTCTTGGAAAACTAAACACTCCTATCAAAAATCAGATATGTATCATTCATCCAAGGAGGGAATATTTTTATTCTAATTTTACAGGACAACATCAACAGAGAAAAGCTGCAAATAGTTAACTCACTTCTTCCTTTGTCTCCTGTTTCAGTATTCCTAGTTTAATTGCATAAAATTGTTCTAAAATACATATTAAGAACAGATGGAATATGATACCTAACTGTGCAACTTTTACCAATAATCCTTGAATCACTGTGTTTTAATTTGTATAAATTAGGGACTGAGATGACTATTTGTGTTTAAATTAATATTTTGTTTTATTCATATTTAATCCTGAAGCAAAGTGTTAAAGGCGTGCTTTAGTACTAGCTGTGTACTTACTGATTTCTTTACAACTGTTCCCACCATTCCTCTTAACACGTACTGGCACATACACACAGAAGACACAGGTTCTGGTGTAGCCTGATGAGCTTTTTGACAGCAGCCATGTCAAAACCAAAAACCCCTTTGTTTGCAGTGCAGAGGTGACTCGTTTCAAGCTTCATCTTGAGCCTGGTGATAACTGTGAACATGGCTTCAGCTTGAACTACCCATGGATGAAAATTCCAGGGATCATATTTACAGAGCAGTGTTTTAAAGTGTGACTCTGTCAGCATAGTCATAATGATTCAGTCCATGTTTAGTCTATACTTGGAATTTCGTGATGCCTTAAAGATCTAGAAGTAAAACAACACCCTCTGGAGACAATATTAGTGTAGGGGATAATATAAAAGCTGATCTTTAACTGGAGGGCTCCAGGTACAAGTGTGGAAAAATGCCGACCCCACAAAGGGTGAATACAGTTTTATAAGTTTAGCAAATTAGCATAATTGCCAAGAATTCCCAATTAGAAGCACAAGTAACAAAGTAATTCCCCCCCTTGTTTCCACCCTTTTCCAGAGCCCTCGCCCCCTGCCCCCCTCCTTTAGATACTAGCTAAACTTTGTTTATGGGAAAGTGTCTCAAGATGCTGTTTTAACCTTGGTTCCCAGAGGATTTAACCTTGGTCCCCAGACTGGGGCCTTTGGGAACGTATTTTTTCTTTCTGTCTAACAGAGAGGGTGAAATGCTAGCTATGAATCTATGTAGTTATACAATAATGGGCTACAGAGCTACAAATATATAAGAATATATAAAAGCAAAAAGGCAAAAATCAGTTTGGCATCACTGTGTCTCAGTTTGTTCTAGTCATGAACTACTGAAAGTGATCTGCATCTTCTGGACTTCTCTTTTTATTCAAATTTTTGTAAGTAAGATTCTAATTTAGCTAGAATACAATTTTAGGTTTTTTTCTAAACAGTAGCTAAAACCTGATTGGCAACAAGAAGCCATTATTAAATAATAATCCTGTTGCTGTTGCTTAATGATGAATAACTTAAAAAATATAATATAATGACAGATTTATGTTTGGGCTTTTCTCCTTAAAAAAACCTAAGATGCTCAGGAGCCATTCATTTGCTGCCTATTTCCCTCAAAGTATTGGAAGCTTTCAAAGTAAATTTGCTTATTTACAGCACTGTGGAGAAAGTCTTTGCTATTTCCCAGATTTTCCTTCAAGTTTTGAAGTTAATTGCATGATCTAGAGTATGTTTGTGATTGTTCTGCCCTGTTTGTATGTAGGTATGATTTTACATTACTGACAGCACTTACGATGAAACACGGCTCTAAATTTCTTAATAAATTCTTTTTCCCGTTGGTTCCAGTTTGCCTATCAAACAAACAGATTGTCCCTGGCAAGAAGCAGCTGGAAACACGATAAGTTGTTCATACAGAGTCAGGGCCACCAAACTTATCTTCCAGTTGCCTACAGCTGGGTGAAATACCAAGAGTACTATATTTATTTGTAGTCTGTGCAAAGGCCTAAAAACAAATAAATAGGAATACCCAGGCTACTTGATTTAGTGCATGCTTGTGTAGTTTGTGTTTGTTAGTGAAATCCTGCTTTTGCAGATCCTGAGAAGAGCCACTTAGAGGAATTTTATCTGTCTACATCTAAAACAAACAACAACAACAAAAGATATGAGGTTACTGTTTGTGTTGTTGTAGATGAACGGCCAAGAAGCTTTTCCAATTTCACATCCTGCAGCCAGGACCACATAAAGACATACCTGTATTTATATATGACAACATGATGGTCTCTTACAAAAATGTTAATCTCTTTGTGTAAAAATAATAGGAAAAAAGAGATGGTAGGAGAAAGGTGCATGAAAGGAATAATGTCCGTACCAATCCAAATGGGTATCAGCAGTCCCATTGAGGAGAGGCGGTGGTAGAGGCACTGCAGCAGACAGGATTTGATGTGTGGTTGCCACTCTCATCTCTGCGCAGTGGAATATCCTGGCTTTCTGTATCCCCTGTGGTGATTGTGTCCTTTCTTATCTAGCCTGTTTTTTTCAGATTATTATTAAAAGTTTCCCTGAAATTGAACCATAGTTCTGAGTTGAGCACCTGCTGCCAAAGCTCTTTATGGTACTGAATCCATCAGATTCTATTTCCTTGAAGCTGCTGCCCTCTTTCTCTCAGCTCTGTGATCCCAGCCTCACTGCAGCATTAACATTTAAGTAAAAACAGAACAAAACTGTTAATTTCTGAACTGCTATGTTTTACAAACTCTCTTAAGAGTGGAAAAAAACATTCTATAAGGCAGTGTATAAATTGTTTTGTTATGCTTTTAAGAGTGAACTAATTTTCATGTAAAGCATGAAAGAAAACCTGTAGCAAAAATCTTTGGTCCAAATCTTGACTCTCTCTGGGAAAAATCACAAAAGAATACATATGTACATAAGGAAAATATTTCAGAGGAGAGCACTTCGACATCCTGTCAGCCTCATTTGGAGACTTATTAAAAACATCAGGGTTACTGTGCACATTAGTATTTTAATACAAACTACCATTTCACTCAATTTTGATTTTCGATTATAGAAATGAAACACTTCTGTCAATCCATCTTGAATCAATGAACAAAGAATATCCTTTACTTTGATAGGTGTCTTGACTATCTATGAAAATGTCCTTAAAAGTGTTCTTTCAAATGTACTTGGAAAGATTTTATTGGTTCTAGCTATAAAAATGTAATCTATGCAGTCAGAATACCTTAAATATAGCAAGTAAAAAATACTAAGTTATTCTGTCAGGGAGATGTAAGGTTCCTCTTTTATTAAGAAAAATGAAAAATTCTTGCTTTGAGAACAGTTTTCTTTTTAGATTATCTTCTTCCCTCCCTCTATTCTAGGGTCTGGCATCCTGAAGTCAAGTGCCAATCTTACAAAACATTACATGCCTGAGTGTTGGTTTTAGGTGAAAGAGATGTAGTGTGAGCCTGAGATCATGCTGTGTTCCTTGTCATCTTACACACACAGCAACACATGCCCAGATTCCAGGACATGGTCATGCAGTGAGAAGATCAAAGGTCCACTGCTGCTGTGAGCCAGGGCTGGCTGTGCTGCTTTTGGCTACTTTCTTCATGTGGTAACAAGAATAGCGGTGCTCCCCTTCTGTCCACAGATCTCCTTTTGGCAGCCTGGCATTTCAGAAACCATCTTGGTGATGTCTGTATTGTCCTTTCCCCCGCTTCTATCAAAATTTGATCTTTTCTTACTGCCACAGCACATGTCCATTGCCCAGGAAGAGCAAGTATATCTGTTCTGTGGAAGTCAGAGTTTCCTACACCTGAAAGCTTTGTGTCCTGCCAGGATACACTGCATTAGAAAGGAGAGGTAACAAAGAAATGAGTATCAGAGGTCAACTCATCACCTGACAGCATGAGGCAGAGACACTTTGAAATAGCTGTAGTTTTTGAGCCTGGGTGCAAAGGGAGTTTGTCTACCTGAAAGCTCTTCAGGCTGACATGAACACATCTCTGTGTGCCACTTTCTCAGCAGTACATCTTAACCGAGCAGCCTTTGTAAAGTTTCCGTCTCACCAAATGTCAGCCAGCACTTCTGTGCTCAGGCACTGACCTTGCTTCAGGACCCAGCCATCCTGCAGACAGTGTGGTGCTGTGCCTGCAGTGGTGCTGCCAAGGTGCCAGGTGGGGTGGGATGGCAATGCCCCTCAGAACACTCAGGAGGACAAGGTAGCTCCAGCTGTAGAAGTGGAGTTATCCACCAATGCTCACTGAAGAGGAAGTGGCATCAGCATTCAGGATGAGATCAGACCCTTTTACTCTGTTATTTTAAATGTCTGACTTTCCCTAGGAGGCAGCAAAAAAAATCATAAATTTAACAGTCTTCACTGTTGCAAAGAAATGCATGAAAAAGAGAACAAAACTTTATCTATTGTAAGCATATTTAACTCAACAAGGTGAGATTGAAACTATTTTGTATTCATTTACTGAAAAGCGAAAATAAATGCTGGGTTTGGATTCATCTCTTTAGATGTAAAGGAAAATGATTGCCTGGATTCTTCTGAATAATTGCCTTCATGGTGGCCCATTTTTTTTCTAAATTTTTCTAATCTTCTCTGTTCATAGACATAGCTCCTTTCTCTTTGATATCAGCTCAGACACATAATCATTTCTGTATGTTATAAACCTTTGTATTTCTATATATGGTGTTCCTGCATTCATTCAGCTATCCTTTAATGCAAATGTGTGTTGTATTTTTCAAAAGTTACAGTTTGCTTATAATATTCAGAAAAATCTTCATTTGTAAATATAAGTGTATGATAAAACCCAAAATGAACAATGAAAGCTTGGACAGGTCTTTTTAACTATAACTTTAGTATTTTCTAGTCTTTCATATTATTTCAGTTTGGTGCAATAGATGCTAATTCCAAAAATTTTCTTCTTTTTAGCATCCACATTAATGAAAAAAACAGGATTTTATATTTTTATAGTAGTGAAGGGGTCTTTTTCCTGAGAATACAGAGACCAAATCTCAGCTTCCCGCTACATTATGTAAATCTACTTTGACATCTCTCAATAATGAAGACAATAAAAATATTGACAAGAAATTCCAAATACCCACTCAGACATATAAAGAAAAAATAAAGAATGCATTTCCTAATTTTCTTACACTTTATTTTCTGTCTCCTGACAGAAATGGAGGCAACTATAAAAAGTTTCTATTCTTATCTGACAGAATTTATATTGATTTTCATTGGTGCAAATTACAATCTAAGACTAAAGTGAGGAACATATCCCATGAAATCTAGAGAGCATAAATTTCTCCTCCCATCTTAGAAACTCATAACGTGTAAAGTTTATACCTCTTTCTATTTGAGACAAATTAGGAGGAAACATCCTGAGATGAACATGTCCTCTAATGGAAAGCAGATTTCAGCAGCCCCTTCCCCACAGATACAAAAGGAATTTCTTGGAGTAACGTGAAAAAAAACCCTGTTTATTTAACAAGCAAGGTGCATGCAGGCACAAAGGAGAAAAAAAAAGAAAAATGTTAGATAATAAACCTTCTTGTTGTGGAGAAAGCAGGTGGATTTTTAGAGTCCTACTCGGCTTCTCCCGAGGTCCTCCAGAGCCGGGGTGCGACACCCCAGGGCCTCCCCTCCGGCCGCGGAGTGGGGCTCTGGGCGATGTTCTGGTGTTTCAGACCAGAGCAAAGCTGAACAGTTCCAGAAGAAGAAGAAGAAGAAGATGCCACAGTCCCAGGAAAAACTTCTTGCCTCAGCTAACAGGCTGGCTAAAAGCAGGGAAGTGCTCTCTCCGCTCTGCGGTGGTGAGAACACGGGGGAGTGCGTGAAAGTCCTTGAATACAAACTGTGCTGAAGAATTCGCCTGGCTTCTCTCCCTGCTCTCCTGGGTCCAGCTTAAAGCTATGGGACCCGTTTCTGGGCATAAAGCAGATGATAGGGAAATACAATATTATCATAAAATCACCCCAGGACAACACATAAGTCTCAAAAGGAAAATTAAAGGCACTGATATTTTTGGGCATCTGAGATGCAAACCCAAGATATTGTTTCGGTAATCCATATCTTCACAGAATCAAATGATTGAATTAATTACTGTGAAACTAGCGAGCAACTTACCGCACTCAACAGTAAAAGGTTATTTCTGGTTTTTCTACAATATCACAGTAATTAATTTTTGTTGTTGTTTTCGTTGACTGTTCTTTCAGATTACAGCTTCTGTATATTATCTTACAATTTTTACAGTTTTAAAGTGGTCCACCCTTTATCACAAAGTAGTTTCTGCCCTCAATATTGTTCTTTGACTGGCTGATACTGGCTGCAATTCAAGGGGAAAATGATAATGAAATGCAATATTCCCTAAGTGAATAAGGAGCAATAAGCAACTTTATAGTTAAATTATATCTTAGGGAATATTTTAAAAGAACTGCTATTCTAAAGGCTATATGGAGAAAGTGATGATTTAAAAGGTGTTACTATACAAGAAAATAATTCTTAATAGAAGTTTTATGTGCTCTTTCACTAGTAAAGAAATTGATTGGAAATAAAAAATCTACTGTATTATGTCAAACTCCAGGATAATATTTATAAAAGCCTTTAGGCTTTTTGTAAAATAATAACTGTAGATTGGTAAACTCTTGCTAGTGAAAAAGGAATATTAACTTCATTTTACCAATAAAATTGAAACATACACAATACTCTTTTAATGCATGCAATGAAATTGACTCTTCATCCAAGTGCATGTATGCAAATATAGTTTGCACCTTTAAATCAAAAACATTATCTACTGTGCACTGAGCGCATTTATTTTATCTCAGTACTATTTCAACTCCATCAATGAGAGAAGAATGCTTTATATCATTTTATCAACTTTTACTGTAATGTATCATATTAACTAAGGATATATTTCCGGAAACCACAAGGAGAAATAATTTGAATGAGCTCACTTCCCACGAGTGGGCTAACAGATGTGTCTTCTCTGTCCCTGCTTCACCTGTGGCACCGGGATGAATGGATTCAGTGCATGTCAATAGCTGTGGTCTTTAAGCATTCAGAATTGATTGCTGTCATTTTATTGTGAAAACAAGTGTGTTCTTTAATTACTTAGGAGTTTTTCTTTAAGGTTGTAATCTAGGCAACTGAAAGTTTTTTGTGTCAAGAAAAGGAATAGTCAGCTTTTAATAAGTTCAATCATTGATCAAATTCTGTCTTTTATTGCAGGTCAAAGATGTAATGAAAAACATCATGGCTGGACTGCAGCAGACAAACAGTGAGATGATTCTGCTGAGCTGGGTCCGTCAATCGACTCGCAATTACCCACAGGTCAATGTTACCAATTTCACCACTAGCTGGTCTGATGGATTGGCTTTCAACGCACTCCTCCACAGCCACAGGTAGGAAAAGTAGCTTTTCACTGTTTTGGTAAGCTTGTGACAGATGGCTGCAACAGGGCTTGAGGATGGTGTATCTGTTATGCAGGGGATATAGCTTCTTCATCTGTGAGTGTTTCAGCATTCTTTTAAATGACTGACTGTTTGCTTTGACCTGGGTGCTGTGTTTTGTGTCATACTAAATCCTCTCATGGAGGGAGAGCTTTCCACAGCACAACCAAGTATACACAGCTAGATCCTTTTCTGGAATTTCAGTGTGTATACCAAGTAGATAGTCTCAAGGAGTACAGGCTTGGAAACTTTTGAGAAGAGCAAGGAGTAGATCTGAAACTAAGCCTTTGAGATTGTCCTAGAGGGAGAAAGAGATTTTCCTGCCTTAGACTTCGAGGGATAAAATGTGATGTTTGTTGAAAGCCTCTCTCAGCTGCTGAATTGGAAGCATGGATTTGCCTCACAAGGACACAGCTGGAGAAGGTAGCCTTTGTTTTCAAAACCTTTTATGTTGTTCCACCAGCTGATTTGAGTTCTTAGCCTCTCAGAAGTTGCCTTCTTCTAGTCCATGCTGTATAAAATTCTTCCTCTAGAGATTCAGAGTTCTTTGGGGAATCTGTGTACGTGGCATAAGGAAGATATGCTAGTCAGTCTACCTAAAAGGCCCAGTTCTTGCCAGTGATGCTTTTAAAGAAGTGTTGCTTTTTCCAATGTGATAAACCTCCCAACCTCTCTTCTACTACTATACGTCTCTCTTAAAGGGGACTGTCCTGCAAGATGGCTGAACTGCTCAAATTATTAGGGAGTTTAACTTTCTAACTGTGTAGTGGTTTAAACACCATCCAGAAATCAAACTCTACATAGGCCACTTCCTTCCCTCTTCTCCCTCTGGCAAGAGAAGAACAAAAGCAGAGATTTTGGGTTGGGATCACAATTTATTGAAAGGAAGCAGCAATGGAATAAGAAATGTACAGCAACAACAGCAATATTAATAACAAAAATATACAGAAAGAGCAAGTGTTTTTCTCACAAAAAGATGGTCACCCCCTCCACTTAGTTCCGCGTGGCAGCCGGGACAAGAAGAAGATGATGGATGCTTCCCGCAGGTGATGTCCACGTGGCTTCCCCAGACAAAGACAAGATGGTGACTGTTCCCACATGCTGCTCCTTGTGGCAGCTGGGAACAAAGGCAACATGGTGAGGGGGGCTCTCAAATCCCAAGACAATGGGAAACACTGACAAACAACCCCACTGTGTGGGGAATCATTGTAGAACAGGTTTCAGGCGTGCCAGCCGCGTTCCATCCAGGAAGCAGCAGCTGTATTTTTCCCTAAAATTTCCATACCATTGTAAGCTCTGTTAGAATGTGAACATAACTTCTCAGTTTCCTCTGATTTTACCCCTAGTCATCTTTCCACAACGTCTTTCCACCTAGAGACAATATCAGACTGTCTGTTTCCTGATTAGGGTATCTGATACTCAGATATTCAGATTGCGTGCTCTGTAGGACCATGTAATATCTGATGTCTGAAATCAGTAATCAGAAATTCCTTTTTGTCCTTCTCTGTGGGAGTAGCTTCAGAAGTCTGAACAGAGGAACTTATTCAGGATCAGTCCGTGGCTGGGGTGTGCAGTTGCCAGTAAACCACACTGGGATTGTCTAGACAAATCTCTGTGTTGTATGTCAGACTTTATGCACTGCGGTGTTCAGTTCATTGCAAAGTACACCAGATGAACATTCATTTCCTGCTTACTGGAATTTATGCGCTTTATTCAGGTTTTGTAATTCAGGGCTGCAAAACTTAAGCCTGCTTTTACTCTTCTTCTGTCTGCTGCCATAAATCTTGCATAGCTTTCTGCACAGTGAACCTATTTTCAATAGAAGTGAAGAATTGCTCCTCAGAAGTCTTGTCTCTTGCCCAGTACTTACTGCACTTATCTGGGAAATGGCAAGTGCTCAGTCAGATCCCCGGAGGCAAGTCTCCAAGACACACCAGTCACCTTCTGGACTTCAATCACTAAGATCCTCTGCAAAAGTTTTGTTTCCTCATTTCCTCCAAAGCCCTGATGCAGTCGTTTTTAAGATGAACCAAAGATGTTGGATTTTTGTTGACTTTGCACTTCATGTTCAGTTTGTGGGACCACTGAATTGTCCTTCAAGATTCCAGATGGAATCAATTAAATAGGTTTGCCAAGACATTCAGCTTTCAGGAGCTCCTAACTCTATCCTATAGTAATAAAAAACCTTCTCTAAGGAGCCTAATTCAGTCACTCTAACATGCAGGTACATTACAGACCTGTTGGGTGTCAGAGTATCTTGGATTTAGTGCCTAAAGAAGATAGTTTGATTATACACTGAAGAAAAGTTGTCCAAGAGTGATTTACATGATTTCTTGGAGAAACCTGGTGTCTCACACGTCCTATACTTTATAAATATTTTGTGATTTACTTACATAGAATGATAAGCACTCTGATGACAAACTTCTGCATTTAGCTCCTCTGTTTTCCCTGTTCACTTTTTTCGGTGGTTTTTTTCCAGAATTTCCTGTTTCTTCAGTTCTCCTGTTCCACTTTTTGTACTTTATTTCCTTGTTCTCCATAAAGTTTCATCATCTTTTTTCCTGTCATCCTCTGACTTTATTCCTCTGCATTGTCAGGAATGGAAGCAGAGTTAGTAATAAGAAATGATAAATATAGTTTGAAAATCAGGTATGATAATTAACACATAGAGTCGACCTGGTGCCAGGTGTGTGTACTTTTTGCCAATTTTAGCACTATTCCTGGACAGCTACAAAAACCCAACCAAGAACAAACCAAAAAATATCCAAAACCAAACAGAAAACCCCAAACTCCAAAAATCTCTCCAAAACTGAAAGAATGATGCTACCCAAACGTTTTCCATAGTATTTAGACTCTCTGAAAGTGAGGGTAGATTTTGTGGTAGCATTAAAGCTATCTCTTTTTCAAACCAGTCCCCTTCCTTTATGGATAGTGATATTCTCTTTCTCTTATATAATGTTTTCAGTGATGAACAGGTGGCTTTTTGTTTTAGTTTGTAGTTGTTTGGTTTTTTGTTTTTTTTTAAGCTGTTCGGACAGTAATTTGAAATTTGCATCTGAATGAATTTTCTAAGTACCTCCTTAAAGGGATTGAGATAAAGTAAGAGACTGTCATGAAGCCCTAACCACGTAGGACACTGTGAGAGCAGTGGGAAGCTTTATTTCTCATAGTGGTTTAACCCACCAATCCCTTGCTTTCAGCTGACTGTTTTGGTTGTATCAAATTTTTCTAATGTGCTTTCTCCATCATTTTATAGAGGGGTTACTTTAAGTAGATATTCCTGTCTCTGTAATCACCATGCCTCCATGGACATTTAGGCTCTTTAGCAATTGCTTTCAATACTGAGAGTGAGGAGCAGTGGAGCACAGGTCACCTGGCAAATCTCCAAGGGCACATCAGCGAGCCCAGAGTGGGAATTTTCAGGATATAGGTTTGGCACATGGTCTCTTCAATGGTATGTTCTGCATTGAACTGAAAAAACAAGGCAGCAGCTGTGGAGTGTCATCATCACCCCAGGAGTATACAGAAACTAAAATATTTTGCTGAGGAAGAGAGGTCAGTCCTTCTGTAGCTGAAACTCTCCCATCTTCGGGCTCCAGATCACGAAGACCTTTCCCCATTTACTTCTTGTAATCTTTTTCCTCCAGGTGGATGTTAGAGAGAGCTTTTACTGCTTTTCTCTAACTTTGTTGGGGCTCTTTTTCTTTTCTCCCCTGGCTGTAATCAGGATTTTGAAGTGGGAACAGGTGGCATTCATTAGCTTCCTCCTTGCTTCTTTAAAATTCTTGAACTTAGGCCAGGTGACTGCCTTACAAATGAGCATTTTACTGCAGCTGTTTCTGCTTCAGGGTGGTAGAGTGAGGAGGGAAGGAATATGGCATTAAAAAGAGGTCCTGGATAGAAGCGAAACAAAGTTTTTCTTCAGTAGTTTACAGGAAAAGTGAAAGTAAAAACAAGGGATGAAGAGGTATGAAAATAATCTTATTTTAGCAAATCACTAAGATATGTGTGAGTTACTCTCTCCTGACTTTTTTTAATTGTGAGAGTTGTGAAGACCTATACAAGATCTTCTTGTATAAAAGGCTAAGACAACAAACCCACAACTTTTCCCTTGAAATGGAGATGGTAAATTTTATGATCTAAGTGTGACTACTTTCTGTCTACAGTAATGGAAAACTGTGGTTTGTCTTATCAACGACTTTAATTTCTACATAGAGATCTGTCAGGATTTGTTTGTCCATACTATACTCCAGATTAAGTTTTCTCACCCTGGCTGAACTAGTTCTGTTGTAAGTTGAGTAACTGGGGGTCAGAGGGGATTTAGGGAGTCCCTTTTATATGCTATTTTTCTTGGAAATATGTTTGGAAAAAATTCAGGTTTGTTTTCCCCTTTTCTGTATTTTTTTGTTTTTGTTATTTGTATTACTGCTAGTTATAGGAAAGAACTGTTGGTACAAAAATTACCTTATGTTCAGCATAAATTTTGATTTTTACAATGCAAACTTCTCCACTGAAGCCTTCAATCCTTTCAATTTTGGCTCTCCATGAGCCTGTCATAAACTGATACAATACCAATGCTCTTTGAGCTGATCAGTGAGGGCTAGGTAAAGTTCAGTGTGTTCTACTTAATTCTAACTTCTTTGCCTGCTCATAAGGTTGTATTGTTCAGGAAGAGGAGTAAGGAATGTTAGTGATTTTTCCTTGGGTTTGCTCCCTTTCAGACAAGACCCAAGCTGCAGATATGAGAATAAATTCCATCTCCCTTGGTATTATTTGAACAATATGGAGAGGACAAATGAAGGCCATTTCATTTCTTTCCTCTACTATTTCATACCTGCTTACTCCTGTGTTTAAAACTTCTTAGAAAGCTAATAATAGCTGTAATTTGAAAATCTGTTTCGGTGTTGTTTTGGGGATTTTCAAAAGCTATTTTCCACTTACCACAATTATTAATCTTCTACGCTGTTATATCTCTCACAATCACCCTTGACAGTATTGCCACATCAATACACCCAGTGAAACACCCTGACACATAGCACTGAGAAACTGATGCTTCAAGCTGACATTATGACACTGTAATTCTAGTGATAGAGCTACTGAAATGTGTATAGCAACATAATCTTTCAACAAAGAGAAGATCTGGAAAGTTAAATTGCAGTTGGAGTAGGGAGAGCTTTTTGAATTTATTTTTCTTTTAATTAGGTTGGTGCTTGTCAGAGCTGAGTTGCAGTAGGTGGCCATATACTTGTAAGTTGGCTTGGAATCTGTGCTGTCTGCTTTATGTACAATACTAAGAAAATTGATAAGGAACCTGTCAGTGACATACTAAAGCTTGCTAGTTCTCTTCTGTCTGTGTCTCAGAGGGCTCAAATTTTTTGCCATCTGTAGTGAGTGGAAAAAGAGATGCTGTGTGTGCTCTGCACAGGCACATGTAGCATGCAAATTCAACCCAGGTGTTAAGACATGATGTTGTCTGGAATTTTGTCATTGAAAGTCTTGTGAATGCTGGAGTGCTTGTTAGAGGAAAAAAAAAAAAAAAACCACCCAAACAACAAAAAAAACCCCAACAAAAACTCCTCCTGTCTCATATTGAGAATCCTACTTCTACAGATGTCTTGATAATAATTTTAGTCCATCTTGGTAGGTTGACTTGAAAATACCCTCCTGAAGTTATACAACTGAAAGGTTGGATGATATTGACCATCTAAGGTATTATTAATGATGACAGAGGTTTTCTCAAGAGGAGTAAGAAAATATTGTGATATTCCTCAAGGAACAATTTTAAATGTTCACATTTTTGCCCAGTGAAATCCTCACTGATTAGAAGTATGCTCCTGTATATAAAATCTTGTATTACCAAACAAGTCATGATTATGTGAAGATAATGTGCTGCTCTGAGCATTGAAGGTGTACTTTAGACTTTAACCCAAATAAAAAAAATAAAAAAAAAAAAGGAAAAAAGAAAAAAATTGAGGGAGTGGTAGTCCCTTGGATACAATTCTTTCCTCTCCTTGTCCTGAAAGCTTTTCTTACCAAATAATCTTTTTACATTCTAGTCTATGTACTATTTATGTAACACATCCTTGTAAAGCTTTATAAGACAGTCATAATAGACAGCTTTGTGGCTACTACAGTGTTCTCTTAGCTAAATTTGCTGAATGAGCTTATGCATCCAGGTGTTTTATTTGGAGAGAATAAGGATTTGGAGAATATCTGGATGGTTGCAGAATATGGTGTGCAGGTGTGGTGGCTTGAACCCAGTCAGTAGCTGCACACCCACACAGCCACTTGCTTGCTTCTCCCCCTGTTTCCCCAGGACAGGGAAGAGAGTAGGAAAAGTAAAAGCAAGGAAACTCTTGAATCAAAATAGAGACTGTTTTAATAAATAGAGGAAAGAAGAATAGAAAAGCAAGTGTTGCAAAGGCAGTAACTGATGCCCAGCCGCTCTTCAAGCAGGAGACACCTTCCCAGACAAACACCCCACACCCCATTCCCTCCCTTTATCGAGGTACTTATGGCTGAGCAAGTTACATGGCATTGAGTATCCCTTTTACTGGTTTGGGTCCTGGCTGTGTCCCCTCCCAGTTTCTTGTGCATCCATCCCCTACTTGCTTGGGGAAGGTAGAGTGAAGGGAAAAACAGAGGGCCTTGATTTTGTGTAAGCACACTTCAGTAATACCTGGTTTGCTCTGAACACTCTTTTTACTGTAAATCCAAAACACAGCATCATGTAGACTGCTATGGACAATGGTAACTCCATCCCTAGTTAAAGGAGGATGGCCAAAGATATATATTTTTTTTTTACTAATTATTCACACAGTCTGTATTTTGCATGCCTGAGTTTTAGAACATAAACCGGTCTATGGGGATCACAGACTTAATCCATCCATGAGTAAACCCAGAGATTACTACCTGTTTCCTCTCCCTTCTCTATCCTGTCCCCAGCCAGATTTAATATTAAATTAATATTGATTAGTATTTTGGAGTTATTTTGCATATGGGAAGGAGAAAACTCCACTTTTAATATTTAAGCATCTATGCATAGAGAAGCAAAATAACTTTGAATAAGTTAGTTGTTATTATGTAAATCTCTCCCCTCTCAGAAAACAAACTGAACAGCAAAGGTACATAACTGGGGAATAGCTGCTAGATAAATGACATTTTTTCTTTACTCTCTTGACATTATTACAATATGATGTAGTGAACTTTTTTTCTATTTATTATAACTCAGGAGACTATTTAAAATTAACTTCTAAAATCAATAAAAAATGTAAGTAAATCTGTCATAACTAATTGCAAAATTTAAATTTTGTAAATAATGTGCTTAATTTATCTGTAGTTGAAATTATACAATTAAATGTCTTCTGATTTAGAGCACTGTATCGAAGACACAAAGAGCATAGTTGTTTTTCTTCATATTACATGCACAGTAATTACAGAATATCTGATTAAACTTTGTCTCCAGAGTGCCTGATAAAAAATTTTGATTTCCTAATGGATAACTCTCAGATGAAAGGCCAAAGATCGTGGTGTATTAACATTATTTATACTGCAAATGGTGCAGCTGCTAATACAAGGTCCCAGATTGTGCATCTGAACTGTAATTCAGTTTTGGTCATTCTGTCTTTTCCTGTAAGAGCATGTAAATTGTGACTTGGCAGCATTAGGGTAAGAGTTGAACTCTATGTTCTTACAGGTGTTTCCCGACTCTAATATTTCTATAATTCTATGATATATTTTTTTTTTTTTAACCTATTGACCGATGTCAATCTGATGTAACAGTGGGCTGGTGATCTCAGAAGCAATTGCACTCTTAGAAATATTAATTGAAATGAAAAACTGGTGACTGGGGAGAGGAGGAAGGCTCCCAAATGGCATCAGCAGTTCTGTCCTGTTTGTCCTGCCGCATGCCAGTCCCAACTGCATGGCCACAGCACCTGATCTTTCCCAACCAAGCACTATTTGGGACTGGAATGAAAGAGCCAATATGCTGTGGACATTGTGGGCAGTGACAGGAGCTCAGTGCTGTAGGGGAGAGCAGGTGGCGTGCGGATGTGAGGTTATAGGTTGTTGGGATTTGGTGGAGAATAAGAAATACGAACAATGTGATTGTGGTGGACATGGATGGGAACAGAATGCAAACCCATTAGAAACTGAGCTTCATTAGTCCCAGTGCCAATTAAGACAAACTTAACATTATGAAAATAAAAAAGCTGATACTGATGCATTTAGAAATACAAGAATAAATCTAAGATTAAAAAATAAGAAACTTATTCTTCCTCTTTATTTTTGCTTTAGACCAGACCTATTTGATTGGAATGCTGTTGCTTCTCAGCCGTCACCTGTACAACGATTAGACCATGCATTCAACATAGCCAGGCAACACCTGGGAATAGAGAAACTCCTTGATCCTGAAGGTTAGTAGAAATTATGTTGTTTGGTGTTTGTTTTTTCTTTTTCTTTAAGTGGAAAAACAGTTTTGCTATGCATTTGATGATAAATTAATTAGACCTTTTTTTGGCACAAGAATTTAACACTTTGCAAGATAAATTATAAACTGAAGCAAAATCCTTTACTTTTAGTGCTACATTTGTACTCTGTTGAAGTAGCATAAAACTGCCAATATGTACGTGCTTTAAAGCAGTTTTTTTTAGCTTTGGGACCAGATTTTTAATGTGCATGCACTGAATTAGAGGTATCTCAGGAAGCTGTTGATTTCTGTTTTGAAGATTTAGAGCATCTGCAGCTTTTATATCTTCTGGAAAGATCTTGAGTTCAAGTTACCTTTTAATGTATATACAAAACATGTATTCAAACTCATGATACTCATATCTTTTAAGTATGATTTATATTTCTGTGCATATTGAAATTTTATCAGAATGATGTCTCATATCACTGTAATTTAATCTTACATGTAATAGAGTTACCTTTTTTACCTTGACTATCTTTTATACATCCTTAAGCAATCATGTTTGAAAGGTTCCTTGTTTTTCACGTGTTCTCTTGAATTTTGTACATTTCTGTATAGTCTTTGACACAGTTTCTGCATTGCTGATAGACTAGCAATTTTCCTTCCGAGGATATTCCTAAAACATTCTTTAAGGCAATTGGAACAGCTATTGTATTTCATATATATGTGTGTGTGTAAATATATAAATATATATATATCTACATATATACACACTTTTTTCTTTCCATACAATGATACCTTTACTGTATTTTCATGAAATTTCCTATTCAGCCACTTATAAATGAGCTTTTCTATAAGTTTATGCTGTTCTCAAAGACTCACTCAAGGTGAGTTTTTCATGGGAAGAACTAGAATTTAACAAAATGCAAAAAGGAATCTAAAACATAGCATTGAGTCTCTTAATATTTAAATATAGTTGGACATGTCTCAATTGTTAACTGACAACCTTGTATCCCGTGTATTTCCCTAGGAGAAATATTGAAAATACCTGTAGTTTAATGTCACAGCATTTCTTGCCTAGTGCACTCTTTCATTTCTAGAACTCAGTTTTGGTGAACCACTGGGGGAAGAAGAGGCTTTCTACATGCTAAAGCAAGGGATTGAGCTTGTAAACTGTGGATGAGATTGGAACTGAACACTGCGTTGGGCAACTGAATAGATGTAGTCACAGTGTTTTCTATAACTGGTTAAACTTTCTTCTTAAAATAGATTAGTGAATAAGTTATTTTCTGTATAGAAGAGTCACTTCTGATTAGACATTTTATTCTGGTTTTGGCAAAGATGCTTGCGGTTGTTTAGCCAACAACTGAAAAACTCTTAAACATTGGTGGTTTTCCAAATGTCTGCTGTAATTATTTGCTATTCAGTGTTGTAAATCACAGTGCTGGCCACCTATTTATTTTTCCCCCTCGTAAACATTTCCAAAGGAAAAGTACATTTTTTTACCTATTTGAAAGTATGAATATGTGGAGCTATAACTGTTTTGTTTGTGATAATAAATTTATTTCTAGATTTAAACCCAGAATTTCTGCTAAGTATGCAAGGGAGAAGTCTTGTTTGAAGATTCTAGAATATTCTTTCTGTAATTTTACTTTCTATATTTATCAAGTCTCCTAATTAGGTACTCAAATATCTCCTAACACCATACTGTGTAACAACACCCTCTTCTCTGGCTGCAAAATGCTACTGTATTACAACAAAAAGGGATTATGCAGTGGTGAAACATTATTTTAATCTAATTTAATACATTTCAAAACAGCACAGGTGTAATTTGTGAACACTTTAAAATTTAGTTTTCTTCATTAAATATCTGCTATCTCAATTTTGAAAATATTGAGTAGAAAGGAAGCCACTATTCAGCAGAGGCCTACTCTTCTGCAGCTGATGTAGTAGTCATAAAAAAAAGGATTTGGAGTTATTTGTGTTCTGAAATTACTGGTGGTTGATACGTGTTGAAACAGATGTCTAGGGAGTCTATCTTAGCAATTAGATTTTGAAAAGTAAATATTTATACTCAGCCAAACTTTGGTTTTCTAGGTTATATATGAAGTTTGCTTTTTTTCTGAGGTTGCTGATATTTAAAGTCTGTCCCATGAGAAATAGTCAGTTTATTACTGAGGTTGTTGATATTTTAGGTCTATCCCATGAGCAGGTTTTAAAACATTTTTCAGAAGTTGGCCTCCATTTCAGTCATCAAAGTGGTGAAGATAGTTTATATCTAAATATATATTGTAAAAGCTGTGTTGTGTAAGTTAAAGCTTTTGTGTTTGGATTCATGCAGAGATGATCATTCCTGCTATTGTCCTTACACTGGCTACTAGGAATGCTTTTTTTGTATCAGGGTTTATGTAGTCCTGCAAGGAGCAGGTAATTGCAGTGGTCTCTTTGGGTCCCTTCCAACTCAACATATTTGTGATCTTTTTGATTGAATCCTGTCAGTGAGTGAAATGTAAGTAGGTTTAAATGTCTATCTGTTCATTACTGTTGCACTTTCATACTGTAGAGTATGAAAGATAACAAGGGGAGAATATAAGAACAGGTAGAGGAAATTGGTAGATGTTAAGAAGTTTTATTTAGAAGAAAGTTGTTAAAGACCTATATATTAGTGAGCAGGATTTAAAAGGAAAAATGTGTTTGCAAATGGAACTTTTTAGGCCAAAGTGATATCCCTATGTAATTCCTACTGACCTCCTGTTGTAAGACGTTTATGATTATGCAGAGAAGATATTTTAAATCTCAATAATGCTCTCTGTGATCCTTTCAAAGAAAAAATAGTTATTTTGCTTTGCTTGCTCAAAACTAATATTTTTTGCCAAATATTAGTTACCCAAACCAGATCTTTCAAATACTGATTTCTGGTCAGATTTCAATGGCAAAGTTAGCATATGGAAACCTTCTACTACAGTAATGTGTATTTTCTTTTAATGCTATATTTCTTTTTTTTCTGTTTATTTAAAAATAAAACCACTAGTTTTGATACAACTAAAGAAAATTTCTGACTGATTTGTCACACTTCCCTGATAACTGTGGTTTTCTGGATGTAAATTTTACTTGCTCACTTTAGAAAAGATTTTGGCTGATTGTTTTCAGTGTAAATAGTTCACGTTGTTATTCTTTGTTCTCTTGAATTTAGAGCATTTTAGGTATAAATAATATAACCTCAGAACACTTTTCCAAGTTATAAACTGCCTATGTTTCACACTCATTATTTTAAGCTGTTCTTATGTCTCAGCATCAATTTGTGATGAGGATATTTGCCATTGACTTAAAATATCTTGAGAAAATTAACCAAATGATGATGATATCTGTAACTTCAACTTGTATGCCTTAAGCTTAAATGATTGATCAAGCTGTTAAGATCAGTCTGCACCTTTTAAGAACGTCTAACAACCTGGACTTACATTTTTAACTAGTTAAATGGTTCTTTGTAAACTTTTTATCTGTACTGAATTCGTGGAGGAACATGATTCCAGGCTTCACAAAACAAACATCAGAAGATATACTAAAGGCTGTTATGTTCTTTGTTGTGTGTCCACTTTTTCTGGAGCATCTTTAAAAATTTCACCAAGCAAGGAATAGGATGAGCAAGCAGCTACACATTTTGTGGCCAGCAACACATAAAAGTTACATGTTATTGGCTGTGTAATGGCTTTTATGTTTTACTTTGGCATAAAATACTTATGCCACGTTGGAGAAGAAAGATCTTTTGAGGAAAAGTAGGGAGTGATCTCTCAGAAACTGAATCTGGGAATAGATCTGAGCTGTCCTCTTTCCCCTTACAACAACTGAGTGCTCATGTGGTAGCAGCAGAAGTGTTTAAGTGCTTTTTTCTAGCAATGAACATCTGATTTTTGGTTTAATGAACTTTTCCCTGCTGTCATTTTTGTGGGCCTCGTGCTTGTTTGTGGTACCCTAATAATAAATTGGCTATGATGTTATATGATGGCATTTCTGCTGTCCTTTTTTTAGGTAAAGTAATTATCCAGTTACTTATACTTTGTGTAGCCTGATAAAAAAACCTCATTTAATCCATCCCAGTCATATTTTCTATATTTTTCCTTAATTTGCACTGATGACGTGAGGTTTTGGCACCATTATTAAGTGATAATGAGACTCAGGCAGTTTTTCATTTGAAAACTTTTTTGTTTGATCTTGACTTCCTTTACCTCTGTATCTTAATAGTGATGGATTCTACCATATTGGAGCACAAAAAAGAGGGTGGAAAAAACCTGTCAGCATTGTAGCTCATGATGTTGTTAACCCTGGCTGCACTCAGTAGTTGTATACAGCTGTAATACTGGTTTTCAGTTCATTTTAATACCCTTGCTGATATGTCTTATGTTAAGGGATTATGAGACATTTGGGTTTTTTTTCTATTGTGCCCTAAAATATAGCAATGTTTTGCCCAGTTCAGTGTCAAGGG
>VZRS01000902.1:553015-685581 GCA_013398055.1 Ifrita kowaldi | reverse complement strand
GTGAATGTGAAGGGGGGGGGGGGGGGAGGGTGTGTTTTTTTCTTTTTTTTTTTTTTAAATGCAAGAGAGATACAAGGCACAAGAGCTATATTTGATATTATGCTTTTGAGAATAGTCAAGAAAAATGCTGGCTCAAGCCTAGAAATCATTATTTCAGTTGCACAAAAGCCTTATAATGGTTAGAAAATAAAATTTTAAAAAGTATTGTTTTCTTAAGACTCCTTTTGGTTCTCCAAGCCAGTAATGGTTTTGGTTAAATAAGAAAAAAGTCTACAGGTTTTACAGGTTTCACACTAAAAAGTACAGCATTAACAGCACAGCCCTTTAACTATTGCTTTACTGTTTTGTAATCTGTTAGCACAAATTTCATCTGTAATTCTGGACATGCCATCAAGTCACATCAGGTGGTTTGTCTTTAGTTTATAGCACAGCTATGAATGGCAGAATGAGAGCAGGTCTATGGAAATACCTTCAAAACTAACAGTGGAATAGGTAAACTTTTATGTGAATGAACTTGTAATATGTAGATTTTCCAAATGCTTGCTAGTTTGATCTATATTCTTGTTGTAATATTTTACTCTGCAGTTTCTTTTGATAAATATTTGCCCTCAAGATTAAACTGCATTTGTTCTTTACCTGCTGTTAAGGTGAAAGTTCTGCTTTTTCTTTGAAGTCTTGAGCAAATAGAAATAGTCAACAAAAATAGCAAATTCACTAGACACCATCTAACACCACTTTATCTTCCATATTTTTGAGTAGATTTATTACTGTTTCTTTGGCCTGTGAGCAATTGAATTAACAAGAGATGACTCAACAATCAGTAACTTTTACAGATTTCCATGGAAATAAATGGCTTGAAGGGTATTGCATTAAGAGACTCAAGGACAAAATAGGTCCTTCCTCTTATCAGTGAGAAAATCTAAAATAAGTGTGATTTACTTTGGAGCGGGGCACATACGCTGCAAAAGAAATTGTAAGACTTTCTATTATGAGGGGTGTGCAGCTTATGATAACATAATTGGAAGTACTGAATTTGGAATTATAAAGAGCTCTGTAGTAACCGTGCATTGCAGCTGCTATTGTAAGTAGTTCAGCAATGGTTAGCTAAGTATAAATGCATAGAAATGGGAGCTGTGTTAAAATATGTGCAGAATCTAACAGTGGTGATACATATGAAATGTTTCATGAATAAAAGTAGGGGTAGTAGTAGTATAATGAAGAGAGAATTGATATCCTCATATTTACAGATGATTGTCATATTCATCTTGGATTTTTAGTGATGGGGTGATTCAGACATGCTACTACATGTTTCTGTAAAACCATGTCCTCGCTTGTAACAATGTAATTTAAATTGGTGAGCTTCAGTGACCACAGCTGTTGTTCATCACGTGATGCTGAGAGAATTGTGGACGAGGTACTGGAATGAATTGAGTAATTTCTTACCTGGATCTCCTGTGCAGCTTCTTCCAAGGTGATAAGGAGCAGAATGAATCTATGCTATCAAGCTACAGCAGGAATTTGAGTAGAGATGGGCAGCAATATCAGTCTGCAGACTGAACTCAGTGGTGAAATTGGGTGTTGCAGGTGCTGCAAAGAATGCAGAGGTGTTAGTGCTGTGAGCCTATTTTTGTCAAATTTTTGCCTTTTAAAAGCTTTGGATTTAGCGCACTACCACCTCGTACCCCCAAGCATAGAGACACATCAAAAAAAGCAACATTCTAAATACTCCTTTTCTTTACATCTAAATACTACTTCTGTAAGTAGCCTCCTGGTCTTGCTTAAGCAGACCATTTCCCTTCTTGGTGCACTGTCTTTCAGCTACATGGAAATTTACAGTTCTCCACGTTGCTTTGATTTTTTTTTTTTTTTTTTGATAGGGTGGTTCTTTTTTTCTTCTTTTGTTTTATTTTGTTGGGTTTTTTTGGTTTGTTGTTATAAAGAACATGATAAAATAATTTTTCTGTGTTAATATTCTGCAATTACAGTGCCTCAGAACACTGGCAAATTGTAGTAGTTGTTCTACTCTGAAAATCATATATGTTTGTTTGCCACTACATCACGATGTGTGTAGTTTTCTGTCTGTCACTAATAATTCTGTGTTTTAGCTTTTTTTTTTTTTCCCTCCATAAATCTCTTCTGTAGCAGTGTTAAAATATTAAGGTTCAAATACTAATCAAAGTTCAATCTTGTGTTTTTCTTTGCCAAATTATTTTATCGTGTGTTTTATGCTGGGACTTTATATGTCCTTAATCCATGCTTTAGGCTAGAATTAAGCATGCTTTCCTAAACTCTGTAAATTAATGAATGAAGCCCTTTGGAACTGTGTATGTAATTCTTGGTTGCTCAAAATAGTCACTGATGGAAGACAACTGAGAAGAGATCAGTTATAATAGAATTATTTTGTCTGATGCAGTAAGGCAGAGAATGAAATGAGTTTATGCCTTTCTTAAAATCACAAAGGAAGGATTATTTGGGTAAATGTCCAGCATATAGTTTGATGAGTTTCTGCTGGTGCATAGCAATGCATGTATCTTTATGTGATATTTTGCACATGTTAATTTAAAAAAGATGTAAAAACATTGTATTTTCCTAGCTAACAAAATTTCTGTATTAGATTTTAAATAAACTTCAGTTGAAGTAATGAGATTTATCTGCTAGAAGTTTTAGTCTACTTATTGTAAGTAAGGAGTTCTTCAAACTAAGAATAGAACCAGATTCAAAGTATGATGCTTTGATATTAAAATACCAGTTCCTACAAAAATGCTCCATAATCTGTACCTTCAGCACTGTAATGCATGTACAAGCATATCTATAATTTAAAAAAGGCTTTTTGAAAATAGAGATGGTTCATGTAAAGAATTGTGGCGTATGGGAGATGACACTTGGAGATGATTACTCTAAAAAAATCTGGAGGAGGGCTTTCATTAAAATTAATAAGCCCCCTCCCATATCTGGTATCTTAATATCCTTCAATTTTTTTTTTGTTTTTAAGATGAATAATTTTCTATATTTAGAAAACCCATAGCCCATATTCAACTGTGAAGATAACTCTTATTTATCTCTTACTGATTTGAAAAGCTGCTAAAGGGATTACTAACTTAAGGGAAGAACTTGTACAAGTATGTTAAGACTTCTGTATTTTTATTTAGGTCACAAATGGAAGGATGATTAAGACATTTACCTGCTAGAATCAAATCATGTTAACTGGGGGCATTTGATTAAAATTATGGATTTGAAGTAGAATAGGAGATAATAAGAGTTAATGATTTATACTTGCTTTGAGGCAGGCTACTCCCACTAACCCTCTATTATACGAAATCTTAGTCATTGTGCCCCAAGTGGAGATGCTGGACTTTCTCCTTCTGGTTCTTGTTATCTGAAGGTCATTTGAAACATGTTTATCCACCATGTGGTGGAAGAAACACCTTTGAATTGAAGCCTGTAGAAAAGCAATGGAAGGAAGAAATTCATACGAATCTTTGGGTAGAATTAATATAATTGAACTTTAATTTCTAGATCAGAATTTGACCTCTGAGCTGGTTTCTTAGAATCTATAGTCATAGAAGATCCTAATTTTTGAGTTTCTAAGGTGAATGTTTCGGCTCTGACTCTGTGCAAGTCTAAACTAATTTGTGTGCATAAATCCAACTTTGTGAGATGTATCCTAACCTTTAGCATGACTGTTCTTGAGATAAAAAAATTTATAAAGACCCTAAGAGAGAGAATTCTCTCTGTAATGATTTTCATCTTCAGTTGACATTCTTCTGTAACAAAGCAACATATCTAAAGCCTAAATTAATTTCCTTATCTCAGTGTGTCTGTGTTAATCTTGCAGACAAGACATTCTGGGCACTGTAATGGCTTTCCTGTGCGGATATCTGATCAGAAGAAAAAAATCTTGAGAGAAGAATTTTCTCTTTTCTATAAAATGAGTATTATTTTCTACTGGTTCCAAAGAGAACACAAAGTAATGCTTGAAATGATTGAATCTGGAATTAGAAAAAAAGAATCACCTACCCTCAGGCAGTCCTTGCATTCTTAATACATTAAAATGAAAGTGTATGGAGAGCAGGACTACCGAAACTTGAAAGAGACACTTGCTTACTTTTTCTCAGCTCTTTTTCAATTTTTTTTTTAGCTATGATGTTCACTGTTAAAAGAGAAAGAAGTTGTATTATGATAATCTTCATAGGCGATGGTGGGGTTATTAAGTTTTTGGTCTTTCTGGGTATTATTTGCTTTGCAAATAAGGAAAAAACTGTTTCTAAATTGCTGTAAAACTCTATTCTTTTGTTGTGAGTGATTTTCAGTGGCTTCACTGAAATAATATAGCTTGAATAACCTTGATTCAGGCACAGATATTGAAGTTCACACATAATTTATGGAAAGATTGAATGACAAATGGCAGTCGCTGATGTGGCACTTACAAAAAAAAAGCTAAAACTAAAGGAGCAAGGCATTACGGAATGATACTTTCTCTGTTTTCCTTTTTTCTTTTTTTTTTTTTTCCTATTTCTATCTATTAGTTTTTAAACTGGTATCTTAATGAACAGTGGCTTTCATGGCAGTTACTTTCTGAAAGCTTGGTGTAAAGAAACAGAAGAAAATGAATATGACAAGAGAATCTTGACATAAAAATTAGAACATGTATTTCATTTTTGGTAGATATAGGAAGTAACCATTTTATAAAATGATTATGGGATAATTTCTGCCACAATTTCCATCTGTAATCCAACCAAGAGAGTGACATATTTTGTTAGAGTGGTTATGGAATTACATCCAAAGAAGGTGTATTCCATTTTCCTTATAGTTTGTTTCAATTTGCCAGGAGATTTTTCTTTCGTATAGCATCTTGGAGGAAGCAGGTTGTAGATTATCTTCTGCTCGTTTCAATTCCTCTGCTTATCATAAAATTTATTGATATGTTATTTAGTGCAAGAATATCAACATAGGGGAAAAAATTGCTTTGAATTAATGAGGTTTGTATCAGTAAAGTGTATAATATCTTGTGTGAACAATATTTTTGAGATGTGACCCGTAGGGATTACTCTGCCAAACAGCTTTAGTCACTCCATTAAAAATCAGCCTGAAATAAGGAGAAGCTACGTGAGCCATAACTGAAGCAAACCTCTGAATGTGAGTGGAGGGCGGGCTGAAAGAGTGAATGAAGGGGTTTTTCAGTAACCCAAAGTGTGTTTTAAAAGCACACAGTTTATAAGCAGCAATAAAATGGTGTGGATCAGTTGTAGTGCTTGAAATAAACTGACTTTGGAGCAAATGGACTGATGCTCCTGAAACTACTTGTTAATCACCAAGCAGCAAGGGAACAAAGGTTATGTGCATTGGATAATTTCTCTCTGGTATGTTTTCTGGCCATTTTTTCCCCTTCATGAAAATAGTACTTGTTTGCATGCTGGAAATGTGCTTGACTATGCTATGCTATGGCTACATAGCTTTTCTTAAATAAATTGAAAACTTTTCAAGAATTTTCGAAGTTATACATATTTAATATTTCTACTTCAATATTTTGACATGATAATAATAAGACTTCAGCATTGGAACCAAAGATGTCTCTTGTAGTGAAGTCACTTAAAATATAACAGTGGATTTAATAAAAACAGCTGTATCAATGGCCGAAATGGAATATCATGAATCATGTTGAATTTGAGTATGTTAAGGCCCTATGAAGTGGCTCTTTGGTATTTTATTTTTTTGGTTGTTTGTTTGTTTTTGTTTGTTTTTTTTATGCAAAGCCTGCATGTGGCTCTGAACCTGATGAAAAATCATTTTTGCTCTTGTGTATTTGCTGAATGCCTTCTCCAGGAATCACTGTCAAATTATGTCTAAAAAATATTCAATTTTCTCCATTACTTACTGTTATAATACTTACACAATTTAAATGAGAGTAATTGAAATCCCTCATTATTATAGTGTTGTTTTGCTGTGACAGCCTCCCTAATTTTCGCACAGCCATGACTCCAGAGCTGCAATGGAAAAACTACAATAGGTGGTCTGCCTTCTTACATGGCTGAATAATATTGCTTGTGCTCAAGGCAGTTAAAGCTACTGCAAACTGTAATTTTCTGCCCTTTTTCTTAGTTTTTCCAGCCAGAAATCACCATGGGTGCTTTCCATTCTCCGTGGTCAGATTTCATGTGTAAGTGCATACATGTAGTTAGAGTGTGCCCAGAGCATATTCTTGGGCCCAGATGCTTAAAAGCGGTCAGGGGATTAAACATTTTGCAAGCAGCAATGACTCAGTTCTGGAAAATATGGAACTGAAAATTGCATTAAATGCTGGAGAAGAGAAAACAAACAAAACAGGAAAATTGACCACCTTTCATCAATCAATGTGTGCAGGTAGCAAACATAAACAAGACACATTCTGAAGGCTTCTTTAAATAATGCTGTTTAAAGCTATTGCTGTATAGGAAGGTGTCCTAATTAAAAGACATATCTCTGTGAAGGACAGTGTAGAAAATGATTGAAACAGTTCTTGGTTTGTTTGTATGCAAATTACATTTTGTTTAAGCGATGAAACATCCTAATATTTTGGGAAAATCTTAAGGGTGTCGGAAAAGCTGGACTGCCAACATTAACTATGCAAATGAGTGTAGAAGGAATATTTTTTAGGGCTAAGATGCCCTTTATAGTAGAGGTTCTATATAATAGAGAAACCTAAAAAAAATCTCCTGCCAAGCTAATTCTCATAAAAATTACTGCATTTGTTTGGTATTTTCAGAACTCACAGAAAATAAATCTGAAGTTTAAATTTACTTTTTTTTTTTTTTTTTTTGAAGAGTAGCTTCTATTCAAAGTTTCTGCTTGTATTTTAATTTATCTGAACTGAGAAATAACTAATTGCTGACCCCCTGTGTCCTCCTTGCCTTGGTGCAGGGACTGGGTGGAGCTTGTGTCAGTAATGAGTGAGGAGAGGTGTCTGGAATGAAAAAGGGAAAAATAGGAACAGCGAGGAGGTGTGTAAAGCAAGGTGTTTGAAGTGAAGTGAGCCTGAAAGTGAAGGTGGGCCTGGCAAAGGTATTTTGGGAGGAAAGTTGTGTTTCCCTAAATATCTACATGTAATTTTTTGTTTCTCAATAATTAAGTCAGTATTTAAATTTATCTTTTGTTATATGGCAATAAATGAACTCAAATGACCTGAACTGAGTCTGTTTTGCCTGCAGCATTAACTGGTGAGTGATTTCACTGTCTATTTTAACACATAAGTTTTCTCACTCTTGTACTTTGTTTTCTCCCCTGTCCCACGGCGAGTGAACCTGCTTATGGATGGGGCTTGTTTGCCAGCCATGGCAACCCACAACCCCCAAACATATTAAAGGGAACTAAACACAAGTGTAATCCAAATCAAAATGGATGTTGGTTAGTGCTCTATCCTTGACTTTTCTTTTTTGAACTTCCGTTGTTTATGTGATAATTCAGGATTTACTTGGCCTCTAAAAAATAAGACAAGCTTGTCTTCCCCATCCCTGAAGGAAGGTGTTGTATAAGTGTGATGGCTGCCAGTGCCTGGGCTGTTTGTAATTGCCAATGGCCTGCTAAGGTCAAGACATATAAAACCAGCATTGTTGCACCTGGGACCAAAATCAGAAACACATTTATACTTCAATTTTGTATAACTGGGAGGGTGTTTGCATTTCCAATGCCTGCATGACCTACAAGGCCGTAATAGTATAAGATCTATTTAAGTGAATTATACTGAATATGATGAGGGAATGGTGCATATGTGGCCTTTGTTTACCTCCTGATCTACCTTTTGTAAGTTCTGCATTCCTTTGGTTCTGCTGGGTGACTATAAACAGCAGTAGATTGCCTCCCGGAAGATAGCTGTCCTTTCGAAAAACAAGCGTCAAGATTAATGTTTATAAACTGATGTGTTAGATATTCCTGCTTGTAAAGAGTGATTGCTGACAGGAGCAAAATTCCAGAAAGTTACCATATAAGCTAGTGGAATTCCATCAGTTGTAGTCTGAGGACGTCTGAAAGACTGTACAAAGCTCAGATGCATTGCTGCACTATGGACTCCACAGTAACTGCATAATCACTCTCCCAGTGTCACTAATGGATAGTGTTTTATTAATCAAGGCGGTTTTGCATGTTTATTTAAAGAAAGGATTCTGTTGTGAATTGAAAACAAGAATTTAAGAGAGGTTTTAAAGAAAAATCACATGCAAAGGAAACACACAGCATTAAAATATTAATATGCATTGAATTCTACTCAGTCATAAATTGTTATCGTATAGAAAGTATCCAGGATGGCACAGCAGAACTCCATCATGCCTTTCCCAGTTTAGATGTGCTACTTCTAGCACTGGTTTTTGTCTGTATCTTATTCTATGACTATTTTTCACTGTATGCATAAATGTATAAATTATACCTTTTCTGTGCTTAATATTCTGTGGGTTTGATTATTTTTTTTCTATAACTTAGCAGTGCTTTTATCTTAAAACAGTTTCTGGGAGTTAAATATTAGGAATAGAGAAAATATAAGGAATATTCCAAATTTGCCTATTGTGTGTTCTTATGTGCTTTGGCATTAATATTCGGAATTACTACATAAAAAGTTAAAAACAAGTATTTGACATATTTGACCTCTAAAATTCAGATTGATCTCATCTCTTTTGACCCTCCGTGTTATGTGAACTGTGTATTTGTGTAGGTGAAACCTTATTGAACAATGGCTTTAGTTCAATGAGCTGAGACAAGTATTTCTTCTGCATTAGGAATGCACAATTTACCTTTAACTTTGGAAAACAGCAGTCTTTCAAGCAGTGCAAAGAACACTGGGAGTGCTTGCCTGAGTAACCTTTTATTTCTCTCTCTTGCATATGATGTCGCCAACAGCAAAGAGGTACTGTTCTAGTTTTAAAATTGCTAGCTAGAAAATTCCTATTTCTAAACTGGAGCAGTCTTGGATGCTAAGAGGGTTACATATGTGAAAATTATGTTGATGAAAAGTTAATTAGCAGGTGTGAAGCTTTTTTTTATTCTTTGGCAGTGATCTTTTCCATTTAAAATTGGTAGATAAAATTAATTTTCTTTAAAAATAATGCTAGGAGGCTGAAACTTTCATAAAATTGCAGATGGCTAATGAAAAGTACTACTACTTACTATAAAATAATAACCTGAAATGAAAACCGCATGGAATTGCCTGCAGAAACGTTTTTCTAGCAAGACATCTTTTCTGAGCTGAATATATCCATGAAATTCTTGCCACAGAAGGGTGTTGTTTTCCAAGGAGAAGTCCTTTGGGTCTACAAATACTCTGTATCCATCGCATTTCCTTTCCTTTTTCAGCACTTTAACTTAACAGCAAACTTAACCGATCACTTAAGTCAAACAATTTAGCAAAGGATTCATATAGATTAAGTATTTACCATAGCACAACAGTACCTTACTTGCAAGCCTCACTTACAAATCTGAAGTAGTACATAAGAATCTAGGAGAGAAACATTCCCAGCACATTTGATGCAGCACATGCACACTTGCATGCACACAGACAAAAAGTGTCTGTACGAGGTACCTGTGAAAAGTTCCCCTCAAATTCAGTGAAATATGCTATTTGGATGCCTTTGCATCTTTTCACTGGGTGAAGGGTTGAGCTTCGAGGATTTGAGGGGTATCAGCCCAGGATCTCTTGTCGTTTGGCAATCCTCCTTGAGGACTCCTCTAGCTCTGAGAGACAATCCACTCAGAGGGAGGTGCTAGTCACAAACATCTTCAAAAATTTGTGACATTTGGGGAAAGCTCCCTATGACTGGAAAAATGTAAAATGTCACAGCTGTCTTCAGAAAGGACAAGGAAGGTGATCCAGGAATCTACAATCTCCTCTGCCTCTACTTTGTCATCAGGAAGATTATGGAGCAGCTCTCCCAGAAACTGTCCAGATGCATGGAGGATCACAAAGTGATTGGGAACACTATTCCTGGATGTTCTCCTCTGATCAGATGGATAGTGCTGGGGATAAGAGGAAATCAATGAATATTTTTTACCTTGATTCTAGCAAGATCTTTCATGGTATCCTTAAAGCCCAAGCAGTGAAATGTGGGTAGAACACTGGATAGATTCCTGGTTTAAAAAGGTTGTGATCAGTGGTACAAAATCCAACAGGTGCCTGGTGTGGCTGTGATCCTCAGAGGTGGAGAGGGAGGCTGAAAATGTTTTAGTGTCTTGTGATCATTGCCTGGGTAAGGGAGGAGCTGCACTGCAACAAGTCTGCAGATAACTCCTGGCTGAACACGAGCCAGCAGGTGTCACTTGCAGCAGTGAAGTGCAACCACATACTCAGCTGAAGGAGTGAGAATGTAGCAAGCAGTTTGAGGGACGTGGTTTCTCACTTCTGCTCAGAGTTTGAGTCCCATTCTAACATACTGTGCCCTGTTTCCTCTAGCTGGTCACGGTCACAGACTATTTCAGTGTGGGTTTCTGTATCGAATACAAATTCAAATAAGTCATTTAGATTCTCAGCAATTGCCTTGTTGTCTTTACATTCTCCTGTTGTGCTGATCCTTTCATTCTGCAAAGCCTCTAGAAGGGATCTGACTCCTGAGATATTTGAGGGAAGATTTATTAGTAGTTTTCATATGTTTTGTTGGTTGTTCCTCCTGGGCCAGTCTTTCTGGTTTTTTACACTAAGCCTGCCAGAATTTATTATCCATTCTGTTTTCTCCATTTGGACATATGAACTTCTTGAATTATACTTCTGGTGACTGCTCTTCAGCCCTCTTGACTTGCTTTTATTGAGGTCTTCATTTCTCCCTTTCATCTCCACTTTCCAAGGTGATGCTGCCTGCTCCCTTGTGATTAAACCCTGATCTGCTTTAGGATTTTTTCTCGTGAATATCAATCTGGCAAGTGATAAATGGATACTGTGCTGCCTGTGTGACAGGAGTTACGAGCTGGAAGGAAACATTTAAACTTCCTTTGTTTCTTTAGCAGCTGTTATTTGTAGTCCCAGCTACCGTCCTCTACAGTAATTTCTGTCTCTCTCTCTCTCTCTCTCTCTCTGTCTCTGTCTAAAATTGTTCTCCTGCCTCTCTTCTGCTTGCTAACTTAATGAGATTCAGTAATTAATGTTTTATCCCCTATCAAATATTATTTTTAATCTTTTCCTTTTGGGGAGGGGTGGGGGTGGTTAAACATTTTTGAAGAAGTGAAACAGTAATTAGTTAGCTTAAATACAGAAGTCTTGTTTGTTTCTAAAAAATTCTGAATTAAATTTATAAGAACAATGGTAGATAGATAAAGACAGACTGATTTTTTTCTGCCTGTCTTTTCTCTTCACCTGTTTTACCTTTAGCAGTAGAGTTAGGTTTTTTTGTTTTTCCCTGAGCCACTGAAAATATAAGGTAATCATCCTAAATTGATGTAATAGATCTAAACAGAATATCACCAGGATTAGAAAGAGCCCAGGTTGCAATTAAAATGTTGGAAGATCTTCCCCTTATGCTGAGAGTTAAGGAATTGCCTTGGGTTTATGCTTCGTTAGCACAAGATTTTATGCTGCCATGTGCTGATTAAGAATTAGACAGAGGGGGAAATCCTCTGTTCGTCATCCATTACAATGCTGGAAGACTCAGTGTTTCTTCCAGTGGTAATTCTAACATCAGTGGAAAGCTGAATCTAGCTCCAAGTAGCAGGACACAGCATCTCAAATGGCACTAACCTCATTCTTTCCTAGTACACACCCCGCAGAGAACACAGCCATCAATCAGTGTTTATCAACATGTAGTAGATCAGATGCAGGAAGAGGTGGTGCAAGCAGGTTGGAAGACCTTGTTCATGGCATGACAGTCTCATGTCAAGTGTCTCATACCAGCTTGGCAGGTACAAATTCTCAGTTTGCAAGAATCATTCTTTTAAATCCAATCTTCTCTTGAGACTTATTCAGAAAAAAGCCCCTGATTTTTACCAGCCTCACTGAAGGTAGTAAGTACTTTTCCGATATAGAAGGAATTGAAAGAGTATTCTTGCTCTGAAGTCAACAAATTTCGTCAAGAACGTATTTTTTTCTGTTGAGAAGAAAGCTGAGTGAGGATTTCAGGTTTTGGGAACGACCCGTGACTAGGCGTGACTTCTAAATTATGCCTGAAAACTTAAGGAAAGATGCTTTCAAACATCCACAGCACTGAAAATGTGGAAAACAATGGGATTTTCATTAAAAGCTACAATTTAACTATTACACAGGGTTTAAGTATATCATCTTACAATCTTACTCCTTCTACGTAATGATATTGCAATTATTGTTTCTTGGTTTTGTTTTAAAGAACTACTTTTCCTAAATTGAATGAATAGTGAGCTGTGCTCTTATTGAATGTTTAATCTACAAAACACATTAAAATATTAATTAAACCTTACAAAAATCCCTGTGAGGAATGTACACAAGCATTATCATTCTTTCACAGATGGTAAATGCAGTTAATATTTCTCTAGTAGTGCTAGAGAACGTTTTATCCAGGAGTCTGTCCAGTTCTGTTAATTTGTTTTTTCAGCTAAAGCCTATCATCACTGAGATAGCTGTGAAGTGGAAAAAAACATTCTGATTGTAATAGGCAGTTATATCTACATACCTCCAATTTTGTATCACATTTGCCTAATATGTTGCTCTGAATTCAAGATGATTTATTTCAAACTTCAGAGGAGTTTAGTTTTGGTCATGGATGAGCTACTTGCAATCCAATTGCTACTTTTCTGAACATGGGCTGTTGTTTAGCTGAGCAGAATCAAACTGCTTGATACATGATTTAATAAAACAGTAGAGTGGTGTTTGATCCAGTCAGCCATCCTTTGAATTAAAATTGTAGCTTAAAATTGCTTAGAAGTATCAGAGGATGGAAAACTTTTGGCATTTAAAGTGGAAAATATTACTTGATATGCATTCTTGAAATGTCTAAGTTATTTGAAAATTAACTTTAAATTATGAAATATGCATGTGAAAGTTGCCAAGAAATCTATGAACAAGCTATTTATTCTTTAATGTTTTGTATTGCTTTAAATCAGGCTCTTCAGAATATTTCTTAAAAGAGGACAGAAATTTCATTTGGAGATTGATTTACATCAAATCTGATTCCATTTGCATATTATAGCAATGTGCAACTAACAGAGGTGCATCTTACATTATATGTTAATGATAAATATAGTAAACTAGCCATCATAAGACAACAGTACTTGATCATATAGCTCTTGTCCAGCAACTCTAAGTTTTCATAGGACCTAGTCCTTTAATCTACTGTATGGCTTTCTGTGAGTGTAAATATAGATAATAATCACTAGCACCTGAGTTAAGTTGCTCTGTATCTGTTGGGAAGAAGGAAGGCGTCTTATAACTAGAGCTTCGCGCATCATCTGAAGGTGCTTAGCATCACTGAAAACCAAGGTGGTGTTTTATTTTAATTCCTACAATTTGGGTCCTTTAGTGTCTCAGTGGTGTGCAATAAGAGCTGCTTCAGCTGGACTGCTGTTCATGGGTCCTGCCACATCTGCTCGTTCCATGCTGTCCCTCTCCTGGCAGTCAGCACGAGGAGAAGGGTGGGCTCTGGCTGTTACCTCTGCTTAGACGGACACTTGTAGTGCCTCGTCAGATTATGTGTTTCATTGCTGCTGCAGTGTGGAGAATAAGAAAACAAAGCACTCTGTCGAATGTATCCTGCTCTCAATGGGCAGATGCTCACTCAGGATTATGAAAAGGTGTCCCTTTCTCAAAGAGACTCCAGGTTGCTCTGAAATGTCAGGTGTAAGTGGAAAATCGATGGGTACAGGCTGCTTCCTGAAGGCACTCATCTCTCTGAGTTGTACGGGCTGTGAGCATGGCATGGAAGAGCATCCATCCTGTTAAATACAGAGTGACAGTAGTAGCAAGGTTACTGTAGTTAATTTGCTACTAGATATATCAAAGTTCATGTACATTTGTTTGTGCCGTGCTTTAGTATTACAGGTATTCCACTGGGAAATGTTGGATAAAATTGATACTGGGTAGTTTGCTGTGATAAATTAAAACACGGAACTGCAGAATTACCGTGCCGTGAGCTATAGTGACTTTCGTTATTTTTAAATCTTTTCTTCACAGTGTGTTCATCACCTTTCTCTGGTACAATTTTACTATATAATCAACTGTCACTCCCCTGACAAGTATTAGTCTGTTAGAAACTTATCATAGGCTGACAAGTGCCAGAATTCACCTTCACGTTTCTGTTATTGAAGCAACCAGGCACTTGGCTTCAGTGGCTGAAACGTATAACATGCTATTCTAACCTACAGCTTGTCATGGAAATTGTTTTTAATTGTTCAGTTTCAAATCAACTTGTAGTTCTAAATATGACTCTTGATGATGTTTCCTTACATTGGCTTTTTTGTTTAACAGCAATAACAGAATAATTAGATTCTGTGCCACTTGATCCTAATGCTAAGGGAATGTTCTAAGGTTCTGTCTGTTTTGTTTCGTGCCCAACAACACCCTGGGCTAAGTAAACTAAATTAATTTTTAAAAAAGCTTAACCAGTTGTGTAAGCATAATTCAGTGTACCAAAGTATGTTAATATTTTGGGAAAAGGCCAACCATTGACTGTATGGAGCCTACTTAACTTATTGTGTATATAAGGCTTACATGTAAGACATACTTATAGAATCATTTCCCAGAAGACATTTTCAAAGCACGTAAGGATGGATTCCAAATTCATTACCTATTATTTGTACCATTCTGGGGGTTTCTTCCACAGATTCATTTCTAAGCCCTTTAGAGATAGTAAAGCAAAGAGGATAATCTGGTTTAGTTATGACTTAAGTAAAGAAAAAAATTAACACTTTTCTGCTATGTGTTAAAACTTAAGGGTTTTTAGGGTGGATGTCAAACCTTGTTTTATGTATTTTTAGATCTCTCTACTTGTGTCCTAAACTGTGTTATTTAAAAGAAACCAAAACATTTTAGGATTTAATTGTATTTTGATTTGTTCCCTTGTAACGTATGCAATGGCATGGTACTTCGCAGTTATGTTCTTGCTTTCCGTGATTATTGCGACTAATGTAAGTCTACATTTAAAATGGAAGAAAGGCTTCAATTATTAATTTTTTATTAGCATTTTATGCAGCTCCATGATGTGTGACTTGGCTCCTTGGACTAAAATTAGAATATAAAACTAAAAGAGATATTCATTTCTTTAAGGTCATGGAGCAGCGTGTGCCTAGAGAGCCATAACACAGACCTCTATAATGGCTTTTTGAGCAGAGCCTAGCAAAGGAAGAAATTGCAGCAAGGCTCTTATGCCAAGAGCATCCAGTTTGCTGAATATAAATAGGCGTTTTACCTGTTGAACTATGGCAGCAGAAATGCTCAAGTAAGAGTTTACTTTTTTGCAAACAAAGGCTCTTAGTCTGTGTGGAACCTGTTCCTTGTGCTGCGTAGTGGCTTTGCAAGTCAGTGGGTTTCCATGTCTGAGGGCTGTTTATAAATGCAAGATGTAACTTCTCTCTGAAAAAGCTGCCACCAATCCCTTTGGGATGATATTGGCTTTATTTATTTATCAGGAGAATTGCTTGTTGATTATAAGGAAATGAAGAAAAATTAAGCTACTTGCTCCAACAGAGCAGTTAATGTACTGCAGAGTGTAATGGTTTACTTTTCCACAAGGTTCTTTGCCCTTCTGGTTTAGTTACCTTATTTTAATTTTCTGCATTGTGAAATTAAAAGAGAACATCACTTCAACAGCCAGTAGTATTCTTATAGAATGCTTTATAAGTCTGTAAGAGGGTATAAACTCAGAGCAATGCTGATTTTGATGGCTTTTTAACTCAGCAAATCAGCTTCAGTGCATAAATCCTTAGGGGGTGTATACACCTTATCACAAGCTGGCTTTGAAGAAACAAGAACTTAGTTTGATGATTTATTGAATGTACCTGCTTTTCATAGAGCATGGGAAAGCTGCAGTGCTGAAATCCCTTTAGAGCAGTTCTTCCACATTACTGTTCATTATAAATAATTGTGAAACAGGTCCATCAGGTGCCATTTTAAAATATCAGCATCTGCCGTCAAAAATGTTTACAGTAATTTAACACTTCACCATGTTTAAATAATTGAATGTGCAACAGGAAGAATTGCATTCACAGTCACTCACACAGAATTGCAATAGAAATAGTGCACAATAAAATTGGAAAAAAAAATGGTGATATGATGAAGGAAGAAATAAAATCTTTGTCTGATACCCCAAAAAAGAGAGTATCCTTCTATCTGGCAATTTCAGTCTATTACGGCATTTCTATGCTATATTTGGAGACAAGATGACCAAATAGAACTTTACTTGCATACCATTAAATTTCATGAAATGCTTATTTTAGAGAAAATATACTTTTTTGAAAAGAAATTTGTTTGCTTTGATCAGTAGCTTAGTGATAGCTGGTTTTAATTTGGTGAATTGGTTTTAGACAAGTGGTATCACAAGTATAATTTTCTAGTTTTAGTCTGATTTGATGGTATCCCTATTTCAGTCAGAAACTGGACAGCAGTGTTGCAACCATAGGGGAGATTTCACAGCATTTTAGCCACTCAGCTCTGAAACACTCTCGTTCCTTCCTTCTGCACTGTCCCTCTCCACAGTGAAACGGTTCAGAGACCTTAACTGGTTGATAAATATTTATTCTGGTTTTGGTTTGGGTTTTATTTTGCATTGCTTTTATTATGGCTTAACTTTAGAATCTCCTCTTTATGGACTGACATAAACATGCTAGTGCATTCTCAAAGCAAACAGTTAGGATAGTGCAACATTTGAAAGGTAGGAATTGCAAAAACTGTCCCAGCTTCATTCCTTAAGCTAAGGTTTAAAGATAAAACTGTTGTGAAACTGCATGCTACATTTAAAAATTTTCAGTCTGTCAGTTTACTTCCCACAAAAACGTTTACAGAATTTTTCTTACTCAGAATGAAAGCTGTAGATTAAGAGAACCTTTTTCTTGATTTTTCCTATTGCAAGAGGTACTTACTAATACCCACTTTGAAGTCAATACATTACTTGTTTACTCTTAATTCTTGGATCATAGGGACAAACTGTCCACATCAGAGTGCTTTATCAGTCTTTATTTTTCCTCTTAAATATATTTTAGCTAATACTTGTTAGAATATAATCAGTACTGTTAGCCACTATATCACTACACAGTGCACAGAATAATAATAGAAATGTTTTGGTATTTTCATTGATTTTAATGCTTTATGCATATTGGCAATATGCTGAAATTTTCACGTTTTATATCACTGCAGTTATTTTGTAGACTCACTGATTGTGTGGCCAGACTGAAATATTAACATGGTCTGACTTTGTGTATACTACAGATAAAAGAACTTTATTTGGTAACTTACTGGTAAGCCCAACTTTGACTGGACCTATGGCTTGGGTTTAAGGAGGCATATACCTGTCACCTGTCTAAGTATGGGTACCTCTGAAACCTTACTAGAAAACTGGATGGCTATTTTTTTCTGTTAAAGACTTATGGATTAAACTGTTTCTTGGAGGCCATTGTGATTTCATGTAATGCTTCATTTTCTCAAAACATTATTCAGAATTAAACCAGATGCCATCCAAGTTATGAATGAATTTTAATGTTTGTAAGGAGCATTATCAATGTACTCTCAGGTACATGTTATCTGTTCACGAAATGTTTCATAGCGTTCATCAGTATAAACTCTGCTCATGTAAGAGGAAATTTACCATTCCCTAATTATTTTTTTATTACTCTTAAATTCTTCTGAAGTAGTTTGGGTACTGCTGTGATTCTTTCGGCTGCCTGTGTTTATTGTGCCCCTACCCCCTGGTTATATCAATCCTTTCTAAGCAGTTGAGTTGGTGCTTGATGCTCCCTGATTGGCAGTTCTAGATAGGATGTTTAGGAGTAGCTGATAGCAATCAACCTCTGGCTGCTCTTTTGAAACTGACAACAGCAAAAGCCTGCAGCAGAGGTTGGCACAAACTAACCACAACATCTCCCAGTGCTCTTTGGAAAAGTTATCCCCTGAAGAAGAGCCAGTGAAACAGGTGAGGAAGATAACTCCGTGTCACAGGAGGCATCAGAGGCAGGCCAAGGTGAAAAAAAGGAGGGTGGTATTTCCTGGAGAGTGTCTCTCACAGCAGATGGAGGCATTCCTCTGCAAACCTGACCATGTCTTGAGAGGTTTGTTGCTTGTCAGCCACCTGGTTCCAAGAGGCTGCAGAGAGTCTCCTAAAGTGTGTCTGACCCTCAGGCTACTCCCCCTTGTTCATTTATTTGGGCACTAATCGATGGGTAGTGCCTGGGTGTCTGAAGAGTGACTGCGGAGTTCTGGTGAGGAAGGGCATGGTGCCTGCAGGGTGCTCTTCTCTGTCCTGCTGGTAAAGAGGAAAAGATCAAGGAGGACTGGGCAAATTTTCAGATCAACATTTGACTACGACATTTGTAGATTTCATGTCACAGCTGGGCATTTTGGCTTTTTTCACTGTGGGGACCTCTTTGAGGAACAATGCCTGCTGAACAGGACTGTCAAAGTGGAAAAAGCACATCTTTGACAACAAGCTTCTAACCTTGTGGCAAGGGCTTTAACCTAATTGTGTCAGGGATGGGGTGCAATAAGCTGAAGAGAAGGGCAGGAACATGGGACAATGAAGTTTTTCAAAAACACTTCTGTGATGAGGTGTCTCATCTTCCTTGTGTAGAAACCAATACACAAACAGACATGAAATGGGAAAGGTGGACTTGGAGGTCCATGCACAGTTGCAAAGCTGTTGTCTCACTGAGAGTCCAGCAACTGGGACTGCTTTCGTGACTGAGCTGCTGAAGGAACCTCGGACCCAGAAGGTGGGGAAGAGAGGTTGTGTCCTGTGCAAAATAGGGGCTGGAGAAAATGCTGTGAAGGGAAATAGATCAGGCAATGTAGCATCACTGCATTTTCAACAATTTAAATAGAATATTATCATTGGGCATGTTTAAATTTATAAACTATTCTGGAAGTGAAGATTACCAGTTTGTCTTTAGATTGTGTAGGCAACATAATTTCTGTATGTAACCTGGGGAGGTTTTGACATTGGTGTGAATCACAGTTCTTTTATATGCATGTTCCTCTGCTGAGATTCCCTCTCTGAGTGATGGACTGGAAATTTAGAACTTATTTTTTTATTTACTCCTCTAGGAATTGAATTGATACTACTGACATACTGCATATTGACTACCCACCAGACATGAGATGTTCAGATGATAGTGATTTTCCATTCTGCTTGGGGATTTTTAAAAAAAAAATTACCTAGAGGGGAGACACCTCTCCATATATTCCAGAGTTATCTGATGGTTTCTAAAAGACTTAAGATCTCCATTATGAATGCTTTATTATTTGGCTACTCTGGCCACATACAAGAAATGGAAAACTTACAAGCTTTTATGGATTTTGAATTCTCATTAAACTAACAACTTTCTAATAGTCCATTCCTAACATCTTCTTCTGTCGCAATGACCAGTGTAACAATAAGAACAAAGTAATTAATACCTCAAAAAATCAAACTCTGTCTTAAATCAATAGCTCTCTATTGGATGACTTGCTAAGGCTGGGACATTTTTATGAGGAAATATCACTGTCTATGGCATATTAGCATTTTATAAAAGGAAGGCAATAAAAATACATGTGTAAAACCTCTGTTTTAAGAGATTACCCAGAGATACTTATCTGCCTTTTCCATATTGTCTCTAGCAGGATCTTCAGAAAGCTGTAACATTTGGGTTTATCTTAAGATTAAATGATATAACACAAACATGACAAAAAGAGCCTGACCTGTAAAATCTTTGGACATGTTTCAGTAATGCACCGTCAATTGTTATATGCCAGGAGCACAGAGACACTATAGAAAGGATGTTTTTGTAAGTATTTTACTTAGATTCTGCTTGTTTTATCCTCGTCAGTTTATCCTGATGTAGGGTGTTTAATTTTTCTGTTACTTGTATACTTAGTACCTTTTTTGCAAGTTGCATTGTTAAATGGTATCCTTGTAGCCCTGAAGTTTTGGTGAGAGTTGTAAGAAATTACGAAGTGCCTATGTATACTACAGGTGTGTCCCTTTGAATTGAAAATAATCATGTAGGTGAGATTCCTAGTGCCTCATTAACAGAATGTACTTGGCCATCTGGGACTTCAGAAATGCAGTGAAGCTCTAGACACTTGGAACTTGTTCACTACATATTGCTCACAATGCTGTGACTACAGTGTTTTAAGTTTAATTTCACTTATCTGTGCAGTCTGATTGGAAGGAAGAATCTAATTATAGAAAGTTTTGTGAGGTGCAACTACGGTGTTTGTCAGCTGGTGTCCCTTGGCTCAGGTTTGTAGAAGAATGTGGTTCTGCTAATGTAAGTACATCTGCTGAATAGCTTTGCTGGTTAGGTGGCATAAAGATTTCATACTATTATTCAAAGGTTTGAAATATAGTTCACTCCTTATCTGTGTGCTCCAGAACTGAGAAGATCCTAGCACGTCTTCTGCTCATGCTGGTCTCTGGTCAGCTGGAGCTCAGTGGAAGAATAGTGTGGGGAAGGCACTTGTTCCCCATTGCTGCTGTATCTGTCCTTGACAAACTGAGTGCTTCAGACTGCAGCAAATCTATTGCTCTGGGTTTGGAAATGTGCCATTTCTAAGCTATCAGAACTTCCCATGTCTTATGAAAAGTGTTTTGTAAGGGCCCAGAATATATATTACTAAACTATTAATGATGCAAGTTAGTGAAACATGCCACTTCTCTGTGGCTGGTGTCATTCACTTCTCCTCTCTGAATCCTGCAGGCTCATTTTTAATGTAATTACTACATATTTGGTAAGATGGGCTAAATTCTTGGAGTACTGGGCCAGCTTGCACAACCTGCTTGGGGAATATGGTTGCACAACCAGGCCCAAAGATTTTTCAGGAGTTACCCTGTCAAATAAAGACCCAAAGCAAAGAGTAGCTAAGCAGTGTAAGCTCCATTTTATGATTATTTTGGTATATTTACTAGATTATTTATAATTGTAAAAGTATTGTATATGGTTAGTGTAAAGTTTGGAGAGCTGCTTAGTTTTCCCTTTAGTTTTGGAAGATTTTTCAGTTCTATGGTTTTGTTGGCTTTTTATGTTAATCTAGGGAAACAAGGGAGAGAAGGAACTGGTAACCTTGGTGTTATAATCTGTTTGTAGTTTACTACAAGACTGTACTCTGTATAAAGACTGAAAATTTCCCAGTAGGATTGGACATGTATTTCATGTATTTAGGTATTCATTAGATATTCTAGGCCCCGTTTCAAAGCCTAATCTTAGGTTTTCAGAACATTCTGAGTTCTTTGCGAAGGTGACCTCTCCTGCATAATTTTTAGATTATGTATGTTTTCTTAGCTAATAACCATTAAATCTGCACTTTATGTTTGGGCTAAAGTCAGTCTCTCTAGCACTGGGTAATTAAAGAAAGGCTTGAAAAAAATGTTGGCCTCCACTGCTCTCGTTTATAATCCCAGACTGTTTTCATGACTGTAGTCATGAATGTTTCTTATTCTCATCATGGCTCTGTTTGAGACCTGTACCTGCAACATTGCTTGTGTGTTTAATTACTCAGCCTGGAAAAATCAATTCTAAAACTAAATGTGGAACTTTTCAAGCACATCTTCTAACATTTTTTTTCCCAAGGTGCTAATAAAAAGTTGTATTTAAATTGTTTTGACTTTAAAAATATATTTTTGTTCAAAAAGCATAGACTAAGGCCTGGCATGACATAACCTCTTTAGTAATAAATAATGAAAAGTCAGGAAAAGTTGTAAAACTGCTTCAAAAACAGAAAAAAACCAGTAAAACTGCTGAGTAGCTTGACTTTAGGCTAAAATGTCTGCAATTAGTTCATCATCTGCTAGAAACTAGGTCTTTAAAAAGTTTAGAAGTAAGAGAAAAGGTTAACTATTCTTTCAAATATGAGTTGGAATGACTAAACAAAAGTTAGAGGGGGGTGAGGAGAAAGAGGCAGGAAAAAGGCAGGAATAGCACTGTGCTCTAATGGGTTTCTGCTAGTGACTTGCAAGGTCCCAGAAAAAAAAAAAACAAAACAACAAAACACAACATTGGGGGAGTTATGCAGTTGTGAGAGAAGTGAGTTAAGTAGAAATTCAGGTGAAAATTGGACAAATGTATATTCAGTGGTGAATCTGAAGTTTATGTAATTTATTTAATTTTAAAGAGAGATAATTCAAGAAAATATAATTAATACTTGTAATTTAAATATCAAAGGATGATATACCAATGGTGGAATTAGCAGTTCTATCATCTCTTTCCAGGAGTATATATTTTCTTAAACTTTTACATGTTCTTTTTTTTTTATGCTTAGCCCCTGCTCTGTATTTATAAATCCTTCTGCTTGTTAAAATATTCACCAACTAATATTTAGATTTAACCTGGTTAATTTTGTGTTGCTTCATAGTCCTAGCTAAACACATTTTTAGGGTTGTTTGCATTTTCTTCATTAGCATAATGCATAATAAATATGGAATAAAACTGGTTGTTGTTCTAATGCATTCCTAACTCCTATTTACGTTATACTGACTGTGCTAATTAATCTCCAGCTTTCTTTCACATGCTCTGTTGATGTACTATTAGTTATTAAATACGTATATGTATGCTATATATACAAAAGCTCTTTTACATCTGTAGTCTAATGCTTTATCAGAGTTTCTAAGAATAGTCAGACATGACACATTATTTTTGGTATTATTTTGGCCAGGTTATTGCATGGACATATGTCCCCATTAAATAAAAACAAGCAAGTGAGTGGAGTTCATAGAAAACCATGAAACTGTAGCCTGTATTAAAATAGTATAGCTAAAAACTAGTTAGCATTAAGTATAATGTAAAAAGGAAGGGAGGAACAAACCATTTAGGACCTGATTTTTCATTGAAGTCCTGTTACGTGCAATTTCAGGTAAACATGTCATTATAAAGGTTTTATTGAATTCCTCAAGTTTTCCTGTAGTTGGATGCTTTGCTTCTATTCCTTTGCCTTGCTCAGAACCTCGCTTTCTGAAGGCAATAAACTTTTCTGCAGTTTTAGGCTGTATTTCTTCAGGTTTGTTGTGTTCTCTTTTGTTCTTGCACTAACACTGTCCTTGAGCTTGATGCTTTTTGCTCTGATTGCTTTCACCCCATGATATATTTGTAAGGAACACTCGTACGGCTTTCTAAGCCTTTCTTTGACTAGACTCTAAATAGGGTTTTGTTCTTCTCTACACTGTCTACTTAAGACTAACAACTTTTTTCTCTTCCACTCTATCATTCTTGGACATGTCTGATCAGATGACAGAATTCCAAATCAAATCTTGTTAATGCTTTGTGGAATAAAATCAATATTATGTTTCTTGAAGATGATTTTGGTTTATCTTTCAAAATTGATATTTGGCTGAAAAAATAACAAGTCTTGCATTTCAAGGCTGTGAGCTCTCTGTTCCTTGAATGCTCAGATTTATGAAGTATTTTCAGGATGTTCTGTTGTATATTATACTATACATATTATACTATACATACATATACTATACACAGTTTGACAAGTGCAATTTTGCAATTCTTGGTGAACGTGACAGGCTTTGGTTTTGATCTTGTGTGATTTGTTTGCATTTGGTGAATGACAGCTGGAAATGCATAACTAGAGCCTCAAAAGGAGCTGTGCTTTATTTAGACTTGGATTCTGATTTAATCTGAAGGGTGGTTACATTCATTGTGTCTCAAATTTTTTATCAGTTCTAGAAACTCTTGAAAAGGTAAAATTACCATTTCTTAACCTCTAATCCTTGAGTCCAGGCAGACTCAACAAGTCTGTGCCATGGCACACATTCACAAAGTACTACAATGCTTCTTTAGGTCCTAAGTGTATTCAAAGCATTAAAAGCATGAATTTGTCAGAGTTGTTTAATAAAGCCAACATGAAAATATTGTGATTCTTTCTAAATTGCTCCTATACTGCTATTGTCATAAAACATTAGTGGAATTAACTGTCTGAGTACTGAAATTTTGCTATCCATTTGTTTCTGTGAGAAAAGACCATGAAGAAAATTAATACTTCTGAATTGAGAAAAATGTGAGAGGAACTTTAAATAATGAAGTCTGATAAACAAGTTGGTAATGTAATACTGATTTCAGATATCTCTTGTAGGCCCTTCTTTCACAATTTGCCTTCCTGATACAGTACCAAGAGGGATTCCCTTTTTCAGAGCACCCAGTAAAGCATTACAGTGCTGCTATTATGCCGACAATTAGATTGTAATTGTTGTAATGTTTTAATACTTACAATTTTCCTTTTATATATTTAATAAGTTTTATGTATTGTGTTGCACATTTGAAATTTGCTATATTTCTTTTAATATGGTTTGATACACACATAACATACCATTTGGCACCCCAGTCACACCTGACTGNGCACATTTGAAATTTGCTATATTTATTTTAATATTGTTTGATACACACATTTGGTGCCCCAGTCACACCTGGCTACTGTTGCTGCATATTTTTAGCTATTCCATCTTGCAGGGAATTTTGAAGTTACAGATAAGATGTCCTCAAATCCTGTCTGATTCCACCAAGCTGTAGCATTTTAACTTCTCTTTGGGCTCTCACATGCTGCTCCACACTCATCAGTGTCACACACACTTCTGTTTAATCAGTTAGGTTGAGGCTTACAGTGGCTAGAAAAGACAAGACACCTTCTTTCTGCTGCCTGCTTAAATAGGAGTCACTAAAATGTTGATTTCTAAGTCTTTACAGTATGTATTACCAGACATCCTGCTTTGCCCTTGATTTATTTCTCTGCTTCTCCAACACTAGCCATGTATAAAATTTTTGAAATGTGAATGGAAACTTATATTTGTGCAAAACGTGAGCAGATGTTTCCAGCTGAAAAGGTATTAAATGCCTCAGAGTATGGACTTAAGAAGTTCTGGCTGTCAAGCATGAGCCGTTTTCTTCCTCAGATAATCAAATTTAAGTTTTGGGTTTTTTTTCTTAAATTACATTACAGGTAGATTTAAATAACTTCCTGGAAAATGGAAAATGCATAGGTAGTAACCCTTCAGTCAAAGCTTGCATTTTTAAAAAGTATTGGCATGACACATTTTAGACTGCTTTTCCTCCTGATCAGCCTAAGGAAAAAGATCAGCATATTAATCTATTTTCTGCATTCTTGGTGGAATAATCCCTCAAATGTTAAAAATCTGTCTGCTACAACATTTATAAGATTTCTTCTAATCTGTTTCTTTAGCATTTCTATGCAGGAATGATCATGATATATATAAATTCTTAACACATGACTTTCGAATTTTTCAATATGTGTATGTATTTTTTTAATATGCTTTTAAAGTGGAAATTTAGATGCTTTTTGCATCTGCTACAGTTAACATTCTTAAAGACATCATTTGTCATTTTTGATACTGTTCATGTGTCATACATATAGAAGCCTATATTATCCAGGTAACTGGCCTTCATTTAGATGTAGGAGCAACACAGGCAGTGAGAAAATTCAAGATGAGTAGCCATAAGACTCATCAAGAAACATCTTTGAATTTAAAGCTGGCACATCAAATCAGTTTGTACATATCAATTCCTGTCAGTGGAAGTTTTTTTTTTTTGTTAAATATTCTATATGTAACCAAACCTTAATAGCTACACATTTTCCCAGTCTCTCATAATGCTACTGAAAGTTTCTCTGATTTTTTTTTTTTTTTAGCTGCAATTAATCAAACTCACATGCCCTATGGAAGTATGGTCTACTGAATACAAAAAGTATTTTTGTATCTGCAAACAATACTCTGGCCTAAATTAGTGGAAAACAGGAGTTATCATTGAATGTACTATTATATGCCATAAATTTTGTAATTTTTTAAAGATATCTATAATTAATTTCGCACCTGATCTTGGCCTAAATTTAAGAATTTTATTGCGCACAACTTTATCTGTGTTCCTTTATCTATGTTCCTATCTATGTTCCTTCTGCTACATTTTTTTAATACATCAAAACAAAGCCAATAACAGCTCAGTTTCAATTTACAGTGAAATTAGTCCGTCTTGGATACTTTCTTGTTTAGGTTTCAATCTTTTTTCCATTTTGGTGTTCTCAGGTTTCATAGAAAATCAGTTGTCCATAAGGTTCTGGAGGGGAAAAGTACAAGCTACCTGTCGTAACGCTCAGCATTCTGTTGTGTTGGTTTGGGGAGGAATTAACCTCAGGTGGTCATGAGCTTGCCTTGATGTCAAAAATAGCACATTTCAGATGGGAATAAAAGGAAAGTATATACACCATCGCAACAGAATCCCTGTGCTTCCCAGTACTATTTCAGAAGAATGCTGTGTTTCTCAATGTTTTTTGATTGCGCTTGAGGAAATAGTACCTTCTCTTATTAAATATGGAATCACCCATCCAGGATGCACACAGCTCTCTCTATTGTCTGTTCAGAATTGGCTGCGATTGTTTCAATTGCCCTTTTCCACTTACCTTATATCATTTTATCTTTATGAAAGATTTTACAATGAAATAAAAGTAATGAATTTATCTCCATATGAAGTTATAAAATCTTTAGATACGGAATTTCAGTCTCTAATTTTCTTTTTTGCTTCATAGTTACCTGTGCAATTTTTCTAGACTAAATATTTATAAAAGTAAATTGGAAAATGTACAGTATTCTGAAATATTGTCCCATTTGCTTTCTCAAACATTAGCCTGCTTGAAAATACCTCAAATATTCTTAGCAAAATTACTGTTTCGGTGACTGCTAATATTACCATTTTTGAACACTACTCCTGATTCAGACACCATATTCCTGATATCAGACACCATAACTCCCTTGATCTGTCTTCATTTTCAGGACTCTTCAGTAGGATGTAGGTGACAGGGTGTATTTTAGTTTTCTTTGCTGTGGCCCTTCCTCCCCTGCCCCACCGTTCACTGCATTTCCAGGTTTTGAAAAATCAAACTGCAGCATTCAGTAGTGTGTATCAGTTTTGTGAGTATATTAACTGATGACTATTATTTGGTATTTCAGCAAATTGTTGAGAGCCATGCTCACGCCTACTCAATAACAAAAATACTAGTATATAACGTTATACAATTAAAATGTTAACATCATACCCCAAATTTTTAAAACAGGTATTTTATTCCTTTGCCATTTTGACTTCACTTCTTTCTTTCTCTATCTTTGCTGTTAAGAGGACAGTTATTTTAGATACAGCTTAAGGTGCAAAGGTTGTGGTGTTACTGAATCAATGTTTACTATTGTAAGGAACCTGAAAAAGAATAAGCAACACCTTTACTCTTCAGCAGAGGTATTAAATCTGAAATTTTAAAAAACAGAGGTAGCATCAAGTTCATTTAGCCAGGATAGTGCCGGCTTTTTGGTCCAAGGTTCCTTCACACTCATGCAGCAAGTCAGAACAGACATTCAGACAGATTAAAGGTATTCTCTGCCACCAAATATTTTAATACTAGATACACCTGAATTCTGCAGCACTTTAATCCCACAAATCTGGACCCACCTCTGTAATTCTAAAAGGCAAACACAGATGTGTTAATCTTCTGAAGATATTTTCTTCATGCTGTTGTTGTGACCTTATTCAATACAGCCTATAAATGTCAGCATTTTGAATGTACTGTGTGGGTATTAACCATCAGGTTTAAAACATTTGCTTTCTTAAGGAAATCTCTGTTTAAAAACTAACATTTTCCTCTGGGAGTTTCATAGTGGTTTAGGTTTATGGCTATTCATATCTACAGAAAAGAAGAAAAAAGCAGTGCCGCTATCTGTGTAAGTGGTCTGTCTTCCAGGCTTCCACTCTCGCATAATTGTCTGTGTGCAATTTGTGCCTTTTGCTAGCACTTAATTTTGTAAAATATTAATTTTATTCAGCAAAATAATAGACTGTGATCACTATGCTTATTCATGTAGGCCATTGAACAGCCTTTGAAATATTTTGACCTTTGTTTTAACTTTGTTTTTAAAATAAAATTTTAAAATCATCAGTTTTAATTTCCACATTTCAATATTTACAGTTCTGCAGTATTTCATACATTGATTTTTGTTTGTCTGCAAGTCTTGCTATTATCATACCATTAGTATAAACATGGATTGTAGGAAAATGTCATTTTGAGACCAAGTGGAAACTGAGGGAGAATACATTTAAGCAAAACACTTTATAATCTTTGCCTGATAGTCTTGCTTGTGTCTTGGTGCTTGAATAAGAATGAACTATATATAGGCTCATGTTTTCACTGTCAGGGAATTAAATCACCATTAAAAGCAAATCTAAAACAGGCCTCATGATTCTGTCATAGCTTAATGTCTGTAAATAGACTTGTTAAATGACCAAAAGTATGCATTTGGATTACAAATTACCAAGTTTAAAATTTCCCCCCTTTTCTTTCTTTTTTTTTTTTTTTTTCCCCCCCCTTAGTTATGGGGGCCATGCTTTCAAGGTATTTTTTACCTAGGTTTCTAATGCATACCTTTGGGAATGAAATTTTACTTGCAATTTTTTCTTGCAATTTAAGACTAAGCAGTTTCATTTCTATTAGTACAGTCTCATGCACTTTCATACCGTTTCAATGGCAAATTTAGATTCATCTAAATCAAAACGAGATCAAAATATATAGTGTGGGTTTTGTGAAAGCTCTTTCAAAATGTTTTTATGTGCCTTGTCAGACAGATTACCACAGATTTTGAACATGCTTTGGAAAGTTCACCCTTGTTCTTGAGGCTAAAAGGTAAACTAAATAAAAGTTACATGTGAGTTGTGGTTGCACTTTTATAAATGCTTCTCTGTGCCCCCATCTTAGATACTGTGGCTGAGGCTGGTGCCACACTAGGAGTGGCCAGATGAATGTGGAAATATCTCCTGTAATGAGTTTACATTGTAAAAAGTAATCATTTATGTATTAGTTAGATTTCTGTCTTATCGCAGCCATCTGAGAACTTCTGCCTTCTGAACAGATGCATTTGGAAACACCAATAGAATTTTTTCAGAAATTGTAATAAGTATTAATGTTGTATTAGTATCATTAAAAGGCCTTTAAAAAAACCCAAACCCCACTTTGATAGAAGAAATAACAACACCCTTCATTTATCAGGGAAAAAAGCTACATAATCTCTGAAAATTCAAATCAGCTTTGAGAATCTCAAATTTGTTGTGGAACGGAAGGCAATGTTTTTTATGTACCACGGTTTTTAAAATCTCGTTTGGGATAGCAGCAGATAATATTAAAATATTGGGATTTTTTATTACTACTGTAATAGAAGCAAACAGTATTAGGTGGTGTATAGGATTTAGAAGTTAGTTTCCTGTTTTCTACTTTGTGAATCTGTGAAAATCCCGGCTGCTTCTGTTGAGGACAAAGGATTTCTTGTATTTTTAGGGCTCAAGTCTTATCTTTCTTCTCAGCACTATGTAAGGTAAAGTATGTTTCAGAATTTCTCTCTCAAACTAAAGAAACAAGATCAGCAATTTATGTACAGAAATATAATCTTTTTTGCAATGCAGAAGGCATTTAAGCTCTCATCTTTCAAAGTTATTTTGCCACTAGTTTAATATAAAGAGTAAGTGGAATCAGCACAAATATTGTCAGAACTTTTACTTAGTCAGAGCTTGGAGAAAACAAAATATTATTAAAAAGGAATGGTTATATTATAGAAGTAGCCATGTATTTGAAAATTGGAAGAAACATTTTCATAAACACTTATATCTTGTGCTTTGTGTGTGTCTTTGTATACATAATGTAACACTGTGTAGCAAAATGCTGGATTTTGTTTATGTTGCTAGACCTGTATTTTTTGGTATGGAACTTATTTTGGTGTTTTATATCATCATCATTTTCACTCATCCCTTACAAAGGCTTGTTTGCCCCTGAGCTGGGAATGTTAACAGGGATTTGTTCATTGACCAAAGATAGGGATGGAAGAGCCAAACCATTTGTGAACTGCAAGGCTTATAAAAATTAGCTGCTGGATCACTTTTTGAAGAGTTTGACATATTTACTTACTCTTTTGGCACTGTTAGAAAGTAATTTGCTTGAGAACGCTTCAGTTTTATTGTGTTCACCCTTAACAAACAATCATGCTTGTAGTTATGTTCATCGGAAAACAAAGAATATTTGCTAATAAAAATCAAGCTGCAGTGACCTATCAGACAAATTGCTTCCCAAATTAAACCTGTAATTACCCTTTAAAGGCAACTGCACTTAAACAGCAGTGGATTTGGGTTGTACCTCACAGTTTTAATGTTCTGAGGTGAACTCAGATTCTTTCTCCTCTTTTGGCACTTGTTACCGAATAACTGCTTTTGTAGGTGAACAGAATCTTATTGTACATTAAAATTCATGGTCAAAACTGAGCTTATGGTGTCTCCTTAGACTCAGACAGACATTTTGACCCATATATCAAAGTTTTATTTCTCTGTGTTTTGTGAATTTGACTGGAGACCTTCCCTGGACAGACTAATCTCTCTAAATGGTCAGGGTGTGAATATGTTTTCAGAGGGAGCACAGAAAGTCAGGGTCTTGCAAGGTGGATTTGCTTCTTTGATGATAAAGAATGCTTAAAGAAACTACATGTCTTCATAAGTAACCCCACGGATCATAAAAGGTATCAAGAATAGTTGTCTGAACAATATTCTTCGTGTGACACATTTCAGTTTAAGTTGCTGTTTTCTTTTGAGAAATATTAATCTGTCGTCATAAAGTTTTGTACTGAAAAAGTTTCCTCGCAATAACTGGAACACTTATGTTGGAAACTTTTCCAGTATTTTTGTGTAACTGTATCTTATTAAAGGACTGGAATGGTTTCCAGAGCTTTCCAAAGCTTTTCAGATTTTTTATTGATAAACATCTTAATAATCTAATTTAAAGATGTTAATAATCTAACCTTCAAATGCTTCCCGTTTTAAACTCTTTTTTGACTTGTAGTCTAGTATTTTTTCATTTTTTTTGTTCCTTTCAATCCTATTATGGATAGCCTTTGTCAAGAAAACTGATGAAAATATTATTAAAGAATTGCCTCTGAGTTGAATTTGAGAAAACGAATGGGTCGGGGGGAAAAAAAAAAAACAACCTGGATAATCTTCTGAAAACTAGTACTGGAAAAATGGCATAGTTTAGTTTAGTTTAGACTTAGTTTTATTAAAAATCTTCTGTATTTTCCAACAGTTTGAGATTGTTTTTTAAGAGGCGTATATTGGCTTGACAGATATTTTTGCCCCACAAATGAAAGTAGACATATTTACAAAGAAATAGTGAACTTCCTTGCAAGAAAATGCTTTTATTTCAATTTATTTACTGCCTAGCTACTGGGATTTCAAACAGCCATCAAACTCAGCAGGTGGTAAAGATAGTACATCGGACTAGGGCTCGAAAGAAGAAAATATGAAGGCAAAGGCATAGTGTAGTAGAAGTCATTCCTGCTCTGATAATTCAGGAGCCCGTAAAAAAGACTTTCGAGAGACAGATCGATATTCCAGGCTTTGTAACTATGATTGTTTAGCTATTTGTTGTGATTAAATAATTAAATCCTTTCCTGTTTGCCAGTGGATTTTGACAGCTGCATATGTACTTTTTATTTGTCAGATAGAATAGGTAAACAGTTTTTGGCATGTATGCTGTTTGCTAGATACTCATTTTATTTATTTTGTGAGATATTTTTGTAGATAAATGGTATGGTATTTGCCCATTTGGTTAACAGGACATTTTGAAAAGGAAAATAATGAACAAACAATAGAAAAATCACAGCTGGTAGTGATGTCTGTTCATCCAGTGTGTGCCCTTCCCTGTAGGAAGGCACGGATATGCATGTAAACATCAATTACTAGTGGACACTAAGTATAACAATATGGTGTTAGAATATTAAAGAGGTGAAGATGGTTACAGTAAAATTCTTATATTATGGAAGTGGTGATGTTAGCAGGATGTTGTGCCATTTTTCCAGCCAGTGCTAAGTAGAACTAAACCTTCAGCTGTCTTTCAGAAAGTATCAAGCAAAGATATGGAGGTGGGTCAGAAAGCCAAACCAAAATTATTGATAGAATGTGTTTTCCTAATTTCCAAATATATGTGAAGCTTTAATGTAAGGTGCCTTCACTCATGTCCGTTCCACGTTCTAGGAAGAGAGAATGAGATGCCACCTTTTAGAATTATTGATTTTTTTCTTTCTGTGAACTCAGATTTTGGCTAAGATTGGATTGATCTAAGACAGTAAAAACTCATAGCTTTTGGCTTTCTGCCAGCACTCATGTTAAAACATTTATGGAACTAATGATAAATTTCTTGTACAACTGTCCTTTTATATCTTGATTTGCTAGACTGAGTGTAGGAAGTAAGCGTGAATGGCAAATAACAGTCACTATTTCAAAGAGCTGCCACATGCCTTACATTTTTACAAATCATTATTGGCTTGAATTGTAGAGTCAAGGAAACTGCTTTTCCTGCTGATGTATAACATGGCTATGTGCAGAAGCTGGAATCGTCTTTGTGTTCACACAAAGTTTCTTGCACTGACTGCTAAAGACCATAGAGATTTTACAGGGCTTTTTTTTTTTTCTTTTTTCGAGGAGTTACTCTATTATGTATTTTAAAGCGTGTGGATACCATGTTCCTTTGATGTTCCACAGATTTCATGAAGAATGCAAGACTAAGTAGAATATAAAAGCTATGTAGCTTTATTACAGTTTGACTTCAACAGCTGGTTTTTACTAACCCATTCACTAGAAAAAGTGGTGATTTTTTTTTTCACCTACATCATTGCTGCTTTCAGTGGTTAAATGATGTGGGGACAATGTACAAGGCATGACCAGGAAAATGGGGTTGTCCTTACTTTTTACAATTGCAGTATTTATACAGTGCAAGCAAATACACCTTTTCCTGTATCTTGTCCTGCTTAATGGGTATCACAGTGTCAAATTGCATTTTGACTTAAGAAATATAGATGGAAAGTTCATGCTGAATGAGATAAAATTACCTTTATAAACTTTGGCTCTTTCTCATTGATATGCAAGTTTGTTCTGCAGTTTTGGAACTGGTTGTAAAGTTCTAATTAGTCTCTAGAGAATTCATGTGAACAATAGATTGCTCATTAGTCTATCAACTTTCCATGAAACTAATTGGTTATTTCTCTGTCTAATGTGGAAACTGAAATGACGCATGTTAATTTGCCTTCCAGACGTTGCAACTGCCTGTCCAGATAAAAAGTCCATCTTAATGTATGTGACTTCGCTCTTTCAAGTCCTGCCCCAGCAAGTCACCATGGAAGCCATCAGGGAGGTGGAGATGTTGCCACGACACTCAAGGGTCACTAGAGAAGAGCACATAGAAGTACATGAACAGCATTTTTCACAAGAAGTGAGTTTCACTTTTCTGCTTTCATCTAAAGTGGTTGTTTCCCTGCCTACCCCCCGAGTTTGATGCTAAATGGCCAGTGGAAGCAAAAAAACCCGTGGGCACAATGGACAAAGTCTCTTCACCCCAGGCGAGTCAGGTGTACTTGTCTGCATTTACTTTCATACTGGTTTTTATCTCACACCAGACTCTTTTAAAAATTACTATTCAAAAAATAAGTGCTTTGCACTTCTCTCGTACAGCATTGTGCATTTGGATTGTGGCAGGACACCTCAAGGAAAAACAAAGAAATTTGGGGAGGCTTTACATTTAAAAACAGAAACATCTTTAACTTTTTAGAGAATAGCTGTTGACATTTCTCCATAGTCATGATACTTTTAAAATTTTTTAGTATTTTATTTACACTAACTTTCATTTTGAAATAATCTCTTCTCAGTTTACAGTTGTCCTCTCCCAAAACTTATGTAATATTTGGAATTAATTTATGGTTGCAAAGTCAGTTTTATTTTTTACTGATATCACCAGACAGCCTCTGCTGAAGTATTTAGTGCAATTTTGACCTAGTGTACTTGCCTGAATTTAATCTGTATGTTGGGTTTGGGATGCTCACTCTCTTTTAGAGTACTGAGCAGATAAGTATTGGCTCTGTTTATCCAAGATGTGACACAAGATCACTTGCTTTTTGAGCCTCTGCTTGTAAATTATAAAGAAGTTTCACTTTGTATTGGTATTCTGCTGATGTTGAGTCCTGACAGTTTGTTGCTTTTTGTAAGAGTGTCAGATTAAATGAGAAGTTTCCTTAATACCATTCCATTTTGCCTGCTGAATACCAACACTGTCCTTGAAAAATGTTACTGGGGATGACCTTCCTGCTTCTTTTTCTTCAGTTACTCTTAAAACCAATACTTTGCTTCTACAATCTATGCTCCTACCCATATGTACATTCTAATTTATTTGTAGATCACAGTCAGTGTACCCCAGGGACCTTCGCCTTCTCCTAAACCACGGTTCAAAAGTTACGCATATGCACAAGCTGTGTATGTCACATCCCCTGACCAAAAAAGGAGGCAGGTTCCTCCACAGGTCTGTCAATATTGTAATTTTTTATAAAGAGAGTTGTTTTGTTAAGCTTGTGCTTGGAGTGAAAGAGCTTGTGCATTTTGCTTCTACCTGATCTTAATGACCTGGTTTTTCCATGTTTTTTTTTCTGTCAAGTGCTTACTATTTCCTGTGTATTTTTGCATGGCTGACAATAGCTGTTGTGCTGATTGTAGGGGATGATTAACATCCAAACACCACTGTTTTAGAATCATAATTTTCTTTCTTTATTCAGTCATTTTTGAAAACAGTACATATATTGCCTTTAAAAAGCATTAGAAGAACAAATCTAACATACGCCGTTTTTGGCATCTATTATATTATTATTATTATTAGGCTCAGGTTTAGTTATAGAAAAAAAGAGCCATTGGCTTTCTCTTTCTTTTTCTACTCCTTCCTATTAAAGAAAATAAGTGATGGCATTTCTCAGAAGGTTACTGTAGTTGGAAAAAAAGTTGAAACAAACATTAAATGTAACCCTGGATTATTAGATTACAGCAGTTGGTCATTTTTATCAAATGACATCTTGCTGGCACTGAGGTTAGGGGGTTATATTTGATTTTTACTTATTTATTTTATTTTTTCACTTTTAAATAGCTGTGGTGGTTTAATAAAACTTGTTTCAAGTAATCTTTATAATGAGAATTTCAGTAGTTGAATTATAACTTTTGACTAGTATGAGACCCAAAGGTCATATTATGTACTGCAATGTGCTTTCCTTTCATTACCTTGGGGAAAAAAGATCTGTGTGTATGTGGTGCTACAGTTTGAGTTTGCCTCTGGGTACTTAATTCTGTCTAACATCTAAAAATCTATTGCAAAATTATACTTTTATTCAACACCGTGTTTTCAAATCTACTCTCCAAGTGACAGGTATTTTATTGAATAATGACTTCATTTAAATACTCCAGGACAGAAACCCTGTGCATATAAGCATGAACCCTGCTACATTATTTAACATCAAATGTGTTGCAGTGATGATTCACACAGCTTTTAAACAAGGTGTTTAAAATTATTGAAATTGTTTTGTTCTACTAACACTATACAGATATTTTAGAGTAATAAAAAGTTATTATATAAGATAGATTTTATTTTCTTGAGGTACTTTTTTTGTGATCAGTTGCAGGTTTAGTCAGCACCTCCACCATCAAGAATAATGTATAAGTTGAAATAAATGAAGTCATTTCTACAAAGCATGGTTGCTAAAATTTACTAAGAAAATACAATTCCGTTATTCAGTTCTCATCTTGCATTCCAGTTTGCAGATCTCATCTTCCTGAATTTGGAAGATTTGTCTACTACACTTGCATGCAATAACGAATAAAATAGTATTATAATTCTACCAATTTGGCAGAATCCGAAGACCTGACCAGAACCTGGACAAAACTGTGCTACAGCCACAACAGATGGAAAGCATTCACTTAAGAATCCTTTGGGAAAACCACCAGACAATCTCATTATAATCAAGATAAACTTGAATTGCAAATAATAGCAATTAATATGCCAATTCAATAAATTCAATTCTTAGCCAGTGATTATTTTTTGCCTTCAGCCATATATTTCTTGAAGAGCTGTCATCTACCTATTAAAACAAGTTTGTAATTCTCATAAAATTGTCGTTGGTAATTTTTTCTCCAGATACCTGGAGGTGGTATAACTTAATAAACCCATCTATTTTAACTAAATGAAAGGGATATCATTTCCTTTTCATTTCTTAGTAGCCTTTCAATATTCTGCCAGCTATATTATGATTTTTGGGTACCATTACAAATACTGCAACTGCCTTAAGATTTTCAGTAAAATCTACTTCTCTAGGGGACTGCAATAAAGAAACCAAGAGGAATTCAAGTAATTTTTTTTTCTTTGGTTTTGTGAAGTTTAGAAAACTGACTCTCATTTCCGTCTCATTATCAAAGAAAAGTTTCATTAGATTTAGTTGATTTTGGTCTGCCAATTTCCATGGTGCTGTCATGGAGAAGCAATTTTCACAAAGTATGTTGGTCTTCTGTTGAAATCATGGAATCGTTCTTTCTTTCTCAATCTTGGCAAATTTTCACCTTCTAGAACTTTAATATTATGATTTCCGCAAAATAATAATAATTAAATAGGTCCTGTTTCCAAAGATTTTGATCATGATCCTGCAAATTTGACCAAATATGGCTTTCGATACATCATGCCTTTGCTTCATGTGTCAGTTGTCAGAAATTGTGAGAGATACGAACTACAATTCTCGAGCTCCATATTGGTAAGAAGGAATAACATTGCCTTTCACACCATCATTTGTCAAAGTTTTTTCTCTTCTATCTTCTGCCCTCATCTGTTCTTTTATGTCACATTTCACTTCAGTTTTCCTATTTTCACTCTTTCTAGTAGCTTCACAACTTGCGTGCCTTCAAATTCATCCTTCCTTTCTGAATTCTTACTCTGTTTGTTGCTCAGGAGGGTTCTTGCAAGACCTAGTATTTCAGTTGCGCAAAGTGTGGCCAGACAAGTTTTTCTTTCTTTAACTGTGACCCTTCTCAAATTAAAAGATAATCATTGCTCTGCAAACCTGCTCACTCGGTGCCTTCTTGTTTGGTCAGTGCTTCACCCCCTCTGGTTGAATCAGTGAAGCATTTTCAAATGCCAGAGGGGAATGAGTAGCAGTTTTTCTGCTAAAATGCAGGAAAACCTTTCTTTCTTTACCTTGTTTACTTAGAAAATGTTCGTAAACTCATGAGGATCTTGGGACAGGAATCTGCTTCTCAAACCTGAACGCTTGAATTTCCTGAGTGAACGCTAAGAAAGGTCCAACAGAAAATATTTATGCTGACAGTTTTCAGATGGCAGTTACTGCTTGGCAATTACAGAAGGCTTGCCTGAATTTGTAGGTCTGTATTTTGTCTTGTATGCATTCTCTGTAATAAGGTTTCACTTACAAATATCCAGCTTCATTTAAAAATAAAAGGATCCTCAAGTTAATTTTCTGAGACATTTCAAAATTCTCATTTAAAACTACCCATTGTCTTCTGTTTATATTTATGAAAGCACTGGGGGTTGTGTTCTTGATTTATCTAATTGAACACCTGACCAAAAAGAGTGCTGTGTTTACTTACCATTTTAGTTTATCATAGCAGTTCCTCGTATTGATTCCAGGCAAAACTCATATCTCACTGTTTTCATTTTTAGTTGCTACCTACTACCTCCACGGAACATAAAATATACAGCCTTAAATGGGTTCAAAGTAAAAAAAGAAATTGTGAAACACTGAAGTACCTGGAAAAGAAACTTTTATGATACAGAATCATAGATCATTTAGTTTGGAAAAGACACCTAAATACAAATCCAGCTTACCGTAACACTGACAAATCCACCACAAAACCATGTCTCTAAGCCCCACATCTACGGGTCTTTTAAATTCTTTCAGGGATGGTGACGACCACTTCCCTAGGCAGACTATTCTGGTGCTTGATAACTGTTACAGTGACAAAGTTTTCCCAATATCCAATCTGAACTTCTTCTGGCACAACTCGAAGCCATTTCCTCCTCTTCTGTTACTTGTTATGTGGTAGAAGAGACCAAAGCCCACCTCACTACAAATTCTCTTCAAGTAGTTCTAGAGAGCAATAAGGTCCCCAAGGTCTCCCCGAGCCTCCTTTTCTCCTCTTTCTGGGTGCAGGATGAACACCCCCAGCTCCCTCAGCTGCTCCTCATCACACTTGTGTTCCAGACCTTTCTCCAGCTTCGTTGCCGGTCTCTGGCCTCACTCCAGCCCCTCAATGCCTTTCTTGTAGTGAGAGGCCCAAAATCAAACACAGGATTTGAGGTGTGGCCTCACCAGTGCTGAGTACAGAGGTACAATCCCTGCCCCTGGCCATGCTATTGCTGCTCCAGGCCAGCTGCCATTGGCCTTGGACACCTGGGCACAGCTGGCTCATGTTCAGCTGCTGTTCACCAGCACTCCAAGGTCCATTTTTTCTGGGCACCTTTCCAGCCACCCTGTCCCATGCCCGACGATTTTCTTGGGGTTGCTGTGACCCAGGTGCAGGACTCTGCCTTGTTGAACCTTGTGCAATTGGCCCATCAATCCAGCCTGTCCAGAACCCTCTGCAGGGCCTTCCACCCTCCAGCAGATCAATGCTCCAACCCAACTTGCTGCCACCTGCAAACTGAGTGAGGGCGACCTCTATTACTATTGGAAAAACAGTGCTGAAAATATAAACACTGAAAAAATGGGGGTGAACAAAATCTATGTATATTTTGAGACTCATACTTTGGTAAATAAGCTTTTCACAGGTCCTGTCTGAAAGGTGAATCTGTGAGTTTGGCTGCCTTAAATTATTTATTATTCAAAATCAAGCCCATTGGTCTCTAAGATTGTAGATTTTTGTTCTTTTGGCAGGAAGTTATATTTTCTTCATTCCATGTTATATGAAATACAGTTTGTGTGCAGAATTACTCTTTAACATTTAAACTGACAAGCTTCAGTATATTTGAATTGAAATAATTTGAGATGAGGTAGTGGTAAATGGGGACAGTATTTACTGGCACATAATGATTTGATTTGGGTCCTAAGCATTAGAGGCTTCACCTCAGGCTTCGACCTTGTCATTATTAGTTTGTGAGAAATTCCTAACCATCCAGCCATTACTCTTGTTTTACAGAAGTATTATAATTCAGTTTTGCTTGTGTCTTCTGGGTGTTTTTATGTAGATTTTACAGTTTCTGTATGGGACTTTGTCAGGCAGTTCATAATAACAATTAACTTGAAAAGTCACTAAAAGCTCCTTATAAAATTAAGTTGAATTTATTAACCGAACACAGAATCCTTCAAGTCTTGCCCTTGAGAATGGTGGTTTTCTAGACCCTGAATTTGCCACACTCTTGGTCTTCTGCCAGCAATTTAACTTCTTCAAAACTGCCTTTCTGGAACCCTTCAGGGTTCATCTGCGCCACAGAATTTAGTGGTACAGCATCACAGGATTGTTTTATTGCTTTCCTTTGAACTAAACCAGATCTTTCTTTTACCTAGAAACTGTGATCTAAATACTGTCCTGTTTTACCTTATGGTAAAGTCCTCTTTTGGAGAGGCATCAGAAGACGGTTAAGTACAACCAAATAGAAGTTTAGTTCCAACCTTTTGGTAATATTTCTAATGTAAGATACTTAACACAGAAAATATCCCATTGTGTCAGCATTGGGGGGATTTATGGAAGAATTTAAAGTAGAATTCGGCAAACTTCAGAAATACTGAATTATCTGCGCATTTAATCATCAGATCGTGTTGGATATAATTTGGGCAACAAGTATAATGATAGTCCCACGTGTTAGCCTAGGTGTTCTCATTTAAATAGAAACTTGCTCTGTTTGGAAAGCTAGGAACTGTTTCTGCAGAGCTAAGTGAAATCCCTAAGATTCAGCCTAAGCATAATAAAATAGCAAAATCTGCCGCCAGAGGTCAGAACAAGGAAATGCAGAGATGGAAAAATCAAACTAAGTGCAAGTCTTCTGGATTTCTTAGTGAGCTCTCCCAAATGCCATATCTTCAAGGAACAGTTTGAAAAATGATGAAGCAAACATTTTTAAGTGTGTTTATATATTTTATCTTTTCAATAACAGTCTGGAAAATTGATGGCTTCTTGTCTGAGCCTGGAGGTCTGTCAAGATGACAGTTGTTTCCTGTCACTGCTTTGTGTGTAGACCCCAGCAGCAGTTCTAATTTTTGTGTTTTGTTTTGTTTTTTTGTTTGAATGTTTACTGTAGATTCTTTTTTCAAGAGTTCTTGTTGTCAGAAATATTAGTACTCGCATGGGTAAGCAATAACTTGTAGTGGATATAGTTTTCAATATATCAGAGTTTTTAGTGTACTTTATTTCACATGCTCACTCATTTGATTTCCCCCAGAGCTGAGCTCATGAGGTGTCAACTTCCCTGCCAGGGCAGAGAGGTTGCTGCTGGTCCAGCCATCAGCTTGAGCTCTGCCACTGCTTTACAGACACTGGACATCACTGACCAAAATTCTTAGGCATCACCTGCTACTTGTGTCCACATATCTCTCTGTTGACCAGCAACAAGACACAAGAAAATGCTATGAAGCAGCATCAGGGGGAGTTCAGAGAGGACATGAGGAAAGGGATCTTCACTGACAGGATTATCAGTGAGTGGAACCCGCTCCCCAGTGAAGTGGTCGTAGCGCCAAGCCTGTAAGAGTTCAAGGAGAGTCTGTATGTTGCTCTTAGTCATGTGATTTACTTTTAGGTAGTCCTGTGAGGAGCAGGGAGATGAGATCAATCCATCCCAGTCTGAGATATTTAATTCTCTGATCTACAGGATTTTTTCTTACTTCCAGGATCTTCTAGTCAGCACCTTTTCCACCTTATTTCTAAATCCCATTCTCTTCCCCAACACAAATTCTTTTCAGAATGCTTCTTTTCATCAGCAGATGGTTTTCACATAACCATGAGACAGCATTTTTCCCAGTCTAAACAGTCTATGGGCAGAAGCACAACTCATGATCAGCCTCACCAGGAGTGCTTCTGTCTTCTGCCTCTTCAATAATGGCAGGATTTAGAGCATACTAAACCATGTCTAGACCATTTGTTACCAAAACTTACAACCCGTCCCAGCTGCTTGTAGCTAGCAGGTAGCAGGAATCAACCCAGGAGCTCAGAAATGCAATTTCAGGCTTTCAGCTTCCTCTGCTCCACAGACCTCTGCACAGTTACCTAATCCCTGTTCACGTTCACTAATGAAGGTGGAGTTTTTTCCACCTCTAACGGGTAATTACAATTGTTTAGTTTGTCATAAAAAGCAATTACTTACTGACTTTCCCATCCCTTTTTAACTTCTTTTTAACTTTCACTTTTACTTGACCTTAAAAAAACATATGAGAGAAATCTTTATTTTTATGTAAGACTTTTTCAACTATAATTTTTTACGCAAAATAGCTGTAAAGCTTTTTTAAACAAAGGGGCACTGGAAATGCGATGTGGAATTTCCCATGTGAACTATTAGTGTGGTCCTTGCTGAGTGATAAGAAATGGTTTATATCTTATTCAGAAAGTAAAAATTCCTAGATAAAATATAACTTTATCTGCTGTATATTCAGATTGAATCCACTAACTCTGAATAAATTGATAATGTCATAATCATGAGTGTACCTATAACTGGTTGGAAATATTTAAGAGTAAAACCCTTTTCTAATAGGTGAACTTGATTTGCATTACTTTTAAAGTGGAAGGTTTCTGTAACTTTTTTTTTTCCTACTAGAAACAGGGAAATGTTATACCAGGCATTTCCTGATAACATTATTGGTGTATGTATTTTTGAACAGACAGCTGTCCATACTTTCAATAACACACTTTTACCTTGACTGTTTTTTTCTTATAGGTTATTTTAGATGCTTTTAACTAGCTTCAGTGCTATTTTAAGTTCCATCTGTATTTTTTTGAAAAACACTCTTACCAAGAGTTTTTTTGATTTCAAAGTTGAAGTGATACAGCTGCTTCTTTTTTTAAAAAAGTCTGTTATAAAAGCTCTAACGTGTACTGAAAATCTGGCCTTGCCAAATTTAAAACCTTGATAATATGAGCGAGAGGATTCACTTAAAAAAATCACTGAATTTTGCAGTTTCAAGTATTTTTGCCTCTCTTGTTTTGGAAAGAAACCAGTTTTCTTGGTTGTTAAATAGCCTACTATTCAAGGCCTACAATAAAGTATAAAGGATATATAACATTTAAAAATGTTCTTTTATGTAATTTTGTGCCACTGAGTCTCTTGAACATAAAGTGTGTGTATGGTATGTTAAAGATGGCTGTAGATAGAACAAAGAAGGACACATATTCCTTTACTGTTCACTTTTTTTTTTTTTTTTTTAATCCCTAATATGTTATTGAGTAAATTTTAATCCCCCTTCTGCCCTGTGGAGTTTAGGCAACACTGCAGAATTGCTTGTAACAGCAGTGGATTTGATGTGAAAGAAAGGCTAGATAAAATGTAGCACACAATGTTAATGAAAATCCTTACTGGTAAACAGACTGGTGTTCATTTTTTTCTTTATCTGAGAACTGAAACTGAAGTAATTTGAGGATTTGTACCATTTGAAGTCATTATGCATCCCCATTTCAAACACTTCAGAAAGGCCTTTCACTTTATGCACGCAAAAAAAAGTGAATTTAGTCTGAGATTGAGAAAGCAAGCAATTCACTCTTTGTATTCTTTCATTATACCTATTAAAACCTCTGAAATGCAAAAAAAAAAAATTGATATATAACTCATGTCTTTTGAAAAACTTTTCAAATCAACAGGACAGTTTAGCTCGCCAAAGCAATTTAAAGTATTTGTCTAGAGACAAATACTGAACAGTGTTGTTAGAATTTTGCTCATCTCTGTATAACAGGTGAACTTCTCAATAGTATGATGAAATTTTGCTGTGTAATTTTAGATAGTATTACTTTATTTTAAAACCTGATTTATTAAGGATTTTTATTACTAAATAATTTATCAGATTTGATATTAATAAAATTTAAAAGACAGCAAAGATGAGATTGTCTGCTTCATATGGTAATCTAATAATATTTTTTTGTGTCCAGATCAGAATTACTACTAATACCAGAAAAAAAAACAAAACCAAAACCCTAACCCAAAGAAATCCTGCAGTGTTGATGTAGCAGCAGCAGCTTTTTTAATTCATGTGCTCAGGAATAGGAGAGAGAAAGTTTAGTTTAGAGCCTCCGCTTTCTCAATGGTTTTGCTGGCCCTCATCAACAAGAGAAGCTTCCTTGGCCCCAGTAGTTTCACCTCATCTTTCTCTGTCTTTCTGTGCAGCATGACAGGATGCATTCACTTTAACATATAATGGCTTCCAGAGGATTACCTAAAGTGTTGGTTAAACATACATGAATATGATGAAAACATTAAGGATTGCATTTTCTGCACTACTTTTATATAAATTGTCTTGATTTCCTGTCCTGCCTTACGCCATCACATGGTTGAATTCTATTCAGCTAAAATAAAACTGAAGAGAGTTTTTAATTAAGATAACTTCAAAAAATTTGTGGAGGATGTGCACTGTGCCCCTAAAACACCTCTGCCCAAGTGTAGCTGTAACTTTCAGGAAATAGCTTCATGTTTTACTCTAGTAGAAAGTGTTAAGACTTCTGTGGAGAAAACCTTTGTGCCCCCAGGTGCATTTAGTATTCTTCATGGTAAAATCAAAAATATTTCTGGTGTGTGACAAATGATTCTATTGATTTTGAGAAGTGAATTAACAGTTAATTGCCCACTCCCCTGCAGAGCCAATGAGAGTTTCTGCTTCCTGAATGTCCTTTTCCCCAAACCATTGTTCTGTGAGGTAGTGGATAACCTTTTTTTTGTTTGTTTCTATTGTTTTTAACAATACCATTAGAATTGTATGTTTTCAGGGCCTGTAGGAAATGTTGTGGATTGTTTGTTAGTTCACATTTGTATGGCAAGGAGGTCTTCATGTTTACCTGAAGCAGTGACCTTTGGAAAGTCCGGATTGCGTATTTCTACTGTTGTGAAAGTCCTGATTTCTTTCTTTCCCCCACTGATTTTGATGCAATAGAAGCTGTGTCTTGTAATGCTTGTGTAGAAGACTCTCCCTCTAAGATACTGCAATGTGTATTTTTTAGTTTTGGTCTGCATGTACAGACTTCAGATCCAAGGATAGAAAAGAAAATATTCGTAGATTTTCCATGTATATTTCCTACTGCAAAGACATTTGTCTCTCTATGCAGTACTATTAAAGAATTTTGCTTTATAGTTTTCTAAGATTTGTAAGTGTTGTAAGCAATATTATTAATACAGGTGTGTTAGTATTGTTACACAGCCTGTATTAGTAATACAGGCTGTGGTGATCAGTGAGCCAAGGGGAAAAAGGAGGAAGAAATAATACCTTTTAAAAGAAAAGTAGTTTTGGGGTGGAGGGTAACAAACAATTTTTTAAATGATCAAGCTTTATTTAGAAATTTCAGTCCTGGAAGCACAATAACAAATAGCAAAAATAAGAACTTCAAAAATATAAAGATTGTATGGAACAACATGGTGTTTTGACAGAAAGCATTTGTTTTGTTAGAGTTTAGTTTAGCTGTAGCAAAGGAATAATATATTTATTTTGATGGAATAAATAATTCTTAGAAATCAAAAAAGGAAAATTCATTTGCTTGATAGTGATGTCATTAGAACAGAAACAGTAGTTTAAATAAACTGTGGATGGTGTAGTGAGGCATCAAACTTTAAAAAACACATGTATGTTTTAAAATAGTACAAAATGCAATTTTCCAAAAATTATTACTTGAAAGTTATTACTTGAAAACAGTAGCAATCTGTAGTGGAATTAGTTCTGAGGGCTGTTTGCAAGTCATTTGGAAAATATTTTGAAAAAAATAAAAGTGTTTACTTCCTGAGCATGAATAAGAAAATAATAAAGATCTGGTTTAACTTAAAGCAAACCTTCTGTGTTTAAAGCATAGCTCAATATGTTGAATTATCATGTGCGTTTAGAGGAAGTCGAAACCACAAAAAGTGTAGACAGGTGAAAATACGATATGCAAGTTTTTTGTTTGATGTTTATATGGGCAGTCTTCCAGGTTTATATTTTCCTACCTCCTTTATTTCTGCTGTAATCTTTCCACATTTGTTTCTCTCTTCGGTATTTGCATCCTAGCTAACGTAACAATATTTGGCAGCTTCTACCAAAAGTGCTTTTTATCTTCATTTGAACAAAATGACAATTGACTTATGAACTGTTGATCCAGTATATTGTTTGTGTCAGCTTCTGAATTGCCAATTCTTGCATACTACAGTTGATATTTCTTCACTCTAGAAGTATATAAAACATTTTCCTAACTTTCCTTTTGAGAGAAGGTCTTCTGTCTGTTAGTTTGAAGTGGTTTGTGCTATGTTTGGTGGAGAAAACGTATCAATTTCGGTTCCATTTTTTTTTTTTTTGCAAAAATAAAGCAGGTCTAATATTGATTTTTCTCTGTTCTGTATTCTAATACTTTGCTTCTGGAGTACTAACAAAAGAATTTTACAAATAATTCTGTCGTCTGTCAGAAACAAACAAAAAACATAAACCAGAAAAGGGAGGAGGAGGTGAGGGAGAGGGGGGGGAGAGAGAGAGCAGAGATAAAGAGCTCAAAAGGTTCCTTTATAAAATAAAAAAATAAAACAATCATGCATACACTGATTGTGTCAGGATCATCACAGAGAGAGAGCAGCAGCTTCAGATGCAAGTCAAAGACCATCAGTGAGATGAGGGGAGGATGAAATGAAAAAGGCGTTGATTGACTGTTACAGGATTAATAAAGGTGGCGTGTTTGCTGTGTGCATCCCAAGCTGCTTTGTTGTTTGTGCTGAGGTGTTTTTCTGTTCAGCACAGCCTGTTCCATACACTTAACAAATGAACTTCATTGTTGAGGTGTTAGACATGTAAAAAGACAGTGACACTTTTGTTATTAATTATGGTTTCTATATTCACTAAGGAAAGAGGTTTTGTTTTTTTTTTTGGTTTTCTTTTCTGTTGTTTGTTTGTTTGTTTTCTTTTTTTGTGTGTGTTTAGGGCAAGTGCAATGTTCCTGTACTCAGTTTTCAGTATTAGTATTACTAGGGATAACTTGCTTTGAATTTCACAGTAGGATCAAAAAATAAAGGTTCTACAACATTCTGTCCATTCTAAAAGGTACTAAGGTATGATAACAATAAATGACTACATGATTTGCATGGGTTTTCCCACTTGAATTATGTTTGCAAAATGAATAAGAAAGTATAATTCCACAGTATAGTATGTGTTGTGTGTTACTCCAGCCCCTCAATGTCATTATGTTCAGCATGATTACCTTTTTAAAAATGTCCTCTAGTCTATTTATAATTGACCACTCCTTTCCAGAATACGTTCAGTTTCTGTCCAATATCTTTGGTCTTAAAAATTACCTTATTTCTCTGACCTTTTTATTTCTATTCACACTCTTAATCACAGTGCTCTTGTATCTTCTCTACATCACCAAGGAAATGCTTTCCCTGTTATGCCGTGACATCTTTTGCTACTTCTAGTTTTTCCCTGGTTCTCCTGGCCCTTTTAAATTCAGTCTCAAAATCACTTTCTTCTGCAGTGATGGCCTAAACTAAGTTTTAACTCATTCGAGTTCAGCCTCCTAATTTTCCCATTTTTAGCATCTCCTTTCACTCTCTAGCCTTGTTCCTGGCTTTTTATTTTCCCTTCTGTGCATATACATGATGGCTACTGCAATGAATATGCTATTTAATACCTACAGCTTAGAGTCATGCATTGTATTTTAGTGAATATGAGTACATTTCTATGTGATATGGGGAAGGATAATATTGCTTGGCAAAATTTAACCTGTAAGGCACCTGTAATTCTTTTCTGCCACAGGAGCAATATCAAGAAAAAGTATTTAATAAAATATTTGGAGATTCTGTTTCAACATTCTGGTAATCATTTTAAGAGCAAAAATAGCTAGTTTGCTTCTAGAAGAATGTACTGTGAATAAATAAATAAACCCCAACAGGTGTGCAATTCCAGAAGTAAGAAATTGCTTTTTTGCTAGATCTCAACTAGCAAAGGAAAGTGGAAAGGGGAATATGAAAACAAGTATTGAGAAAGAAAGAGTAAAGATAGATAAGAATATGGCTTCAAAACAGTACGTTTATAAGGTATTTTTTAAACTGACAATTTCAGAATTACTAGGGTCTGTTAGGAATTTATCAGCTACAAAGCTACATATTAGTTGTACATTGTCTCTATAATTAGAATTTAGAAGCTTGTAATTTACTGTTTCATGCCCACCTCATTAGTAATTGTCTCTGACTACATCTGAGTAGTCTCACTTACTCTCCACTGATTTGTGGCTCAGAAATTTCCTGAGCTGGAGATGGCATCTTTATATTTAAAAGTCCTCAGTGGATTTTTTTGCTGTTCTTCTATCCAGTTGCTGCTCTCTGTAAGCATTCAGAAAAGTTTTCTACATAGGTTTCAGTATTCCAGAAGGACTTCTTGGTAGTTCTTATTTTTTATCTTTTGGAAATACTAAAATATTTTCTGTATTAATACCCAATTTATAAACCTGAAGCTCTGCATTCAGAAGAGGATAAAAACGCCATTGTGCAGTGATTGGTTATCATTTTGACTGATTCTCAGCTTTTGATTTATTATTCAGAGCATGTTGCTACAAGCAAGGTAGTTACACTACAGAATTAGAAAAAAACCCAAAACATTAAATCACGTGAACCTCTTCTGTAACAACCTTTTGGTTAGTTTTTAATTTTAAATTGAAAATATATTCATTGCAGTGGTTTCCATTGAAGGAGGAGAAGCCTCTTTAATAGAAACTGAAATACATTTTGGGAGAGTTTAAATACAGTATGGATAAACTGTGTAAGACCTGTGAATGGGAGATTCAGTCTATTCAAGCACATTTCACTAAGATTTTAGATGACTTTGCAAAACCATGTATTTTAATAATTCCTTCCAACTCTAATAGCACATAATGTTGTTGAATACTCTCAAATCTCCAGGACCTCAACTTCACAGAAACTGATTAGTATGTCCATTAATTGGCTCTTGCCCTAGAATGTTTATTTCTCGAAAGAAAAAAAATTATCCTAGAGATGTATCTCGTTGTAGGTAATTGCTGTGACTGTTGATGCTTTGGAAGGCATTTTGATATTGCACTATATGAATATATAAAAAGAGTTTTGAATTGAAATATTCTCATTGAGAAGACTGGAGGGTCTTTTATACGCTGGGATAACACAGATTTTGCTGACAGCAGTAGCAGAAGAGAGAGAGAATAGGAAAAAAGAAAGGAAGAAGTAACAACAACTGAATGGGATGGTAGAAAGAGAGGGCTACTTTTTCTTCCAGAATGATAGAGCCACGTATATACATTTTCATAGTTTTTTGAGCTATAAAGCTGTAGAATTCGCAATGAAGTCTATGTGAAAAAAAAAAGCTTTTTTTTTTTTCACTTTTTACTCTTGGCCTGCATTTCTGTAATCTTAATCTTAAGGTCTCCATTTGTATTTTAGCAGGATACCTTTTCATGTTTGTTTCCTGATTTGTCTGTTGCCAGAGAGAAAGGGGGGGTGCAGTCTACATCTCTATCTCAATCTCTTATATGATATGCTAAAGAAATAATTCAGTACATTTTTGGACAATCCATTTGCATTTCTCTTGGCTAAGAAATAATTTACCTCTTTCTGTTCAGGTTTTCTGTTTATACATTCAACAGTTTTTCTCCACATGGAGATTTTGAGACTACAGTTTAGAACATAGAACATTTCATAGAATGGTTTAGGCTAGAAGAGATGTTAAGAATCTCTAAAGACCTTTAAAATGTCTCTCTCAGAGCAGTCTGCTTCAAAGTGGATGTTACTTTAGTCCTTACTACATTTAGAATTTGCATCTTAAAAATGAAAATTAAATAAACATGACCGTTATCTATTCAGTCTTGAATATTTCTCATGCTACTGAATTATACTGGGACCACAATTCAAATTTTAAAGTGGTATGATCATCATTAGTGTGTAAAATTACCTTTTCCTTCTTTCTGTGTGTGTATGTGACAGTACAAAACACTATGGAAATTTCTCAAATAATCTGAATTTGCTGATCAGGAGTTACCTTTTTGGTAGCACTACTGGGAAGAGGCCCCAGGCTTCTTGGCCTGTGATATACTTTCATCAGGACCCTGTTACCATTTACTGCTGGAGAGTTCTGTGAAGAGTCGTTAGTTAATACTGAGAACTTATCCTGGGGTGAAAATTTCACCTTTCTTTATGTAGAGTGGAGTCTTATTTATGTATTATGTAGAGGCCAAATGATCTCACAGTCTACTGCGTGACATGACAGCGCCTGAAATATACTTCCCCTTAAAATGTGCCCTGGTCTTTCATCGGGAAAGGGAAGGTTTGAAGAATGGTAGGTAGACTAGCCCTTTCAACAGGAAGAAATCATAATTTTGATGTAGGTTTATGATGAAAGTAATTCCATTCAGTCTCAGACAGTTGATTTACACATCCACACCTAGTCCTATTCCTGTCTGGAGCCATGGTTCTTAATTGCTTGAATAGGAACTGCCTTCCTTAGACAGGCAAGTAGTAGTGTCTTGTCATCAGCAATGCTACAAACAGAAATGCATTTTATAATCAGAAAAACTTAACAAAATTAAAACATTTCAAAAAAAAGAGGCTGAAAATTTTCCCTGAAGACATTATAAAAGCAGTATGTTTTGATGCACTTTGTGTCAAGCAGCTGCTAAGCAAAACCTGATTTGATATTTTTCCAAGTACAGGTGTGTTGAAGTAAGCAAGCTAAGGAGAAAACCTTTTTGTGAAGCACTGACTCAGTTGACTGTGTATGCAAAATGAAACAGTTTTCAACTTGTTAGAAAATTTGATTACGTGTAGCTGGCAGCCTTGATTCCTGTCTCTTATGTCTTAATACTATCCTACTTATCCTCACAGTTCCTAGTCTTAGTCTCTTCGCCAAGCCAATTGATTCCAGGGTTTTTTTCAGTCTTTCAGTTGTCTTAAGGCAACTTCTACTCTCTTAAACTGTTTTGAATGGGTGTGGGTTTAAATAAGTCCCTGCCTTTTGCCCAGGCTTCTGGCAGCAGGCAGTAGCTTTATTGAGGTGGCCAGCACCCCAGGACCCACTCTCATTCTTAAGTTCTTTAATAATGGCTGATTCGGTCTATTATAGAATGAATTATTTATTTAATGGACACAGATCTAACAGACCTAAGAGTTAAAACATACTATTGCTACACAGGGATAAGACAAAAGGGAATACTGGTTAAAGGTACCATCAATTTTACAGCTAGTGAAGAAATAATATAACTTAGGATCCAATGTTTCTTACCATCCAGTTCCGGATGGAACACACATAGAAATCCTTTCCCTCAATTCCCAGGAAAACAACTGTGGAATCTGCGTGCAGGCTCTGGGAAGAAGGCTTGCACGCTTTCAGTGCGTGTGTATGGAAGACTTCTGCCTCTGTGATAGTTCTGTGGGCTTTTATAGACGTAAGAACCGTGTCCTTTAGTCAAGAATATTTACTTTTTCCTTTATCTCTTCCCACATGTGTTCTACAGACTAAGATGCTGATTCTTAGCTGGGAGCCTGGAGCCTTTTGGTGCCAGAGATGACCCCGTGCTGGGCCTGGGACCCGCCTGGGTTATCTCTTCCATATGCACCAACCATCTGTGGTAGAGAGGAGATAGACATGTCCTGTCACAAGAACCCAAGGTCCAAACTTTTGCTTTAGTGCCAATAAATTCTTTATTTGTCTCCTTCAGTCTTTATTTCTACCAGCTGTACCTTGTAGAGTAGTTGAAGAGATTCATTTGCTTTTACCACTTTCCTGTCGATAGTTCCGACATTTTCCTTCCTTTGTAGTGAATGTGCTTTCATCAATACTGCCTGGCTCTGGCTTTTCTCCTCAGCACATACATTGCCTAAGCTCCATTGATTTTTAATGACCTAATAATCTGCTGCATCTCAAAACTGCAGTTGCAAGGACAGGTCAATTCATCCAGGTGGAAACATATGCAGTAGAAATGGAACCACTGAGAAAATCAAGTACTAAAAATCTAGCTTGTCTCAACTGAGCAAGCAAAACCTGCAATTATTCAGATTTATCATAAGGCCAAACCTGTGTGGATTTTCAAACTAGTAGCAAAAAAAAAAAAAAAAAAAGAATCTTTCTTACCCAAGATTCATTTACAAAGACATTTTTTAAACAGTTAATAAAATGGAAGTGCTAGCCTCATTTAGAACAAGGAAATTGTTAACATTATAATAACAAGCAGTCTGAACCAATTTGTCTTATAAGTTTTATTACCAGAAATGACTGAACTATTCTGCCTGGACTTATCTGTTGAGAAAACATAGTCTTGATTATTGAAAAGACCATTTTATCATTTAACATTTTAACAGTCATAATTTTGAAATACAAAGACACATAAAAAAATTTTGTAATGAGAAAGTTGGAGGAACCAAAAGAATAAGCAATGGCTTCATTCTTACATGATAGGAGGCATAGTTAGAGAATGAATAATGTGAACTATTTTCTGAGGCTGTAATCCTGCAAAAGGAGTGTTCAAAATGAAAAAGATACTCTGAACTTAAATTTGCCTTTACTGAAAAATGTTTCTTTAAAATTTTATGTCTCTCAGTTTAAAAGCTCTAAATGTCTAGAGCCTCATTCTTTATCTTTTACAGTGGGACAGGCAGTTTCTGAAGGAAGGAAATATAAATAAGAGTGCTGGAATAAACCCTAAATATTTCCTTTAAAATGACTTCCTAAGCCTGTCCAACTAATTTCTAAAACTCAGAATCAGTCTTTATGTATTAATAGAAACATTCTTGGAGAATTTGCATTCACAGAACTAATTCTTCTCCTCCCTTTAGGAGCATAATGCAATAGCAAGTGAGGAGCACTTTGTCCCCTCATTTTCTCACCTTGAAGGGACTACAAGCTCATGGTTTAAATTCTGTGAATTAATTCGTACATTTGCCAGAGATACCTCATTTTTTCTGGGCTTCTGGAAAAGGTCAGAGGATTTTTATTTTCACTTATTATACTTTAAATAAAATCTTCAGAGTCTTTGGAGTCTTTCAGCCCCCACACCCAAGCAGAAGATGGTAAAGTGTACAGAGATTAAAATTCGCATCATTTTATCTAGATATAATTCATTTATGTGCAACAGAAAGCAAAGGAAAAAAAAAAAGATAATCTTGAGAGCAACAAATGGGTCCAGAGCAATTTTTTCTTTCTACATCAGTCCCTAAGAACAACCAGGATTATGTTACATGCAAAAGTGGCTGACCATTCTTCCAAACAGTCTGTGAGATGACTGCCTGACCAATTCCTAACTACCATGTGATGCATGTTCATTAAACAATTAAATGTCTCATGTCTTTTTCACTGGTGTTGGTCAGCGCTCTCCAAAGTATAGCAAACTGGGGAGTTCCCTGGCTCTGAGAGGGATCTCCCTCAGAGGGAGGTTGCTGACCATGTCCTGCTGTGCTCCAGGAGAGCTCAAGGGGTCTCAACTTAGGACCACTGCTTATAGGGTCACAAGAGAATTTGATTTAGTCATAGTAGCTTTCCATCTTGGCCACAATTTAGGTCAGTAACTTTCTTTAAAAGCTGGATAACACAACTGTTGTCCCACTCAGGTCATTATTTCGTTAGTCTAGGCAAGAAAAATGAGTTTTCAAGACTGTTCGTTAGAAAACAGGAGCTTGTTAGCCACCATATTTGTGATGAGCTCAAGGCTGAGACCCACGAGTATTTCTGAGATGGTTGTGCAGCCCGAGGAGGAGGGAAGGATGCACCACCACAATGAGATTTTGTTGAAGTTTTTACTCAGTAAATGTAAGTGTTTTGCTCTAACTGCATCCAATCAAGTTTGTGTTGCATAACTATTAAATACTTCATTAAGCATAGGTTTTGATTCAAGAATGAAACTGTATGCATGTTTAGGCAGGTTTTTTTCCTAAGCATGGCCTTCCTAGCATTTTATGGCTATAACAATTTGACTTCAGCCTGTCCTTACTGTTTCTCATTCTCTTAAAAAATATGGTTGGAAACAACCATCACAACTTATATTAGGTGTCTGTATTAAAAACACTGTATATCTGGGCTATCCGTGTGATATATGCAACACCTTAAAATTTGATTGTTTCCTCACTGTTTTAGGAATTTCAAAGAGATTTCATATAAACTCATAAATAAAAACACTCACAGGTTGTGCTGTTTGGTTGCCTACCAATATGATTTATAAAGATCAGAGGTTTTCATTGCTGTTTGTCTTATGTGGATTATTTCGATGTGGATTATTCTTCATGTTGTAGGATCTGCATACTTAAATTTGGGGTTTATTATGGGATGAATAATCTTTATAATAATCTTTGAAACACTACTTTGGTTTTTAATAGAAAGAGTGTGCCATAAGCTTTAGGTCAGTAGTTGTACACTTCTAAGTCTTTTGTACTCCATTTACAGATAATTCCACTGATTTCAATAGCTGTTTTTCATTTGATATACAGGGTGAGCAAGGGCGTATTGTTATCTTTTGGAGAGAAAACAGCCCTGACAGAAGTAGTAGACATGAAATATAACTGTGTTTATACGTGGTTTTTGTCAAGGCAAAAACCACTGTTGCCTCCAAGGAGTGTTTTTATGGTTGTAGACATTCTATTGTGTTACAATTTTAAAATTCTATACTTATGCATTTTTCTTCTAGTTTTTTCTGTTTTCCTTATGTCAAAAAAAGCCTGGGTTTTTTTTGTTTGTTTGTTTGTTTTTTTAATTGAGACCACAATTTGGAATACCTGTCAAGAAACTCTTTTGGTTTCTATTTGTATTGGAGTCTTTTTGGTTTTTTATACTTTCTTGAGAGAGATTACAACAGCTCTGAAATTAGTCTAGGCACCATTTTGTCATAGAAGGTCATGAGTCCAAGATTTTGCAATGCACTTCCATATAATATTTATGTTAGCATAAGAGGAAGCAATGAAAATGCTGATTGTTAGGAAAAATTATACTTAGTAGTTGTTTCTCAGACAAAGTGTTGCTGGGGGTCGTTAGTTAAACACTTGTCGTCCATGAGACAATATTCTGTGTGTGATCTAGAGGAAAAAGGACTTTCAGATGAAGAATTTTCAAACAAATACAGACAACATAGATCATCACAGATCTCTACAAACATGATATCCCTAGCCTCACTCAACTGTTAAAGCTTTTTTTTTTTTTTACACTGTAACAGATATGGCTATATCCCATGAAGTATTGCTATGGAAAGAAAAAAAAATTATTACCTATGGAAAAAAATGATCAAGTTATCCCTTTCCACAGTGGAAAAAACTGTATCTTGCTGCAGAAATGTGATGTGGTTGTGTGCAATTTCTTACTGCATTGTATACTATTTGAAATCTAGAATTACACACAGTTCAAAAATTAATTTGTGCAGAAGGGATATGTGCCGACCATTTTCTGTGCTTCATTACTTATATTTCTGTAAGATAGTACTTCCTTTTAACAAAAAAAACCAAACCCAAACCATAAAGTTCATCAGATTTCCAAGCCTGCTTTCTCTGATGGGAATTCAGTTGCTTTTCCCACGCGAGTGGTGATAGAGTCATGACTATTACATACATATTTAGGAATCTGCATAGATTGCATGTGATTATTAGATCTGTACAATTCAGAATGAAGCTGTTGTTGAAGATTGAAAATTTCATTTTTAGTGGTTACATTGCATGCGTTACACTTCCTGAGGTCAGCTCGGTTGGTTGAGCTCCAATCCCATATGGGCCATTCACATGAGTTGGCCTTGATGATCCTCTGGGTCCCTTCCAACTCAGAGCCCTCTGTGTTCCCGCTTGTGGCTCTAGTGATTGACTTTCAGTTCTAAACTGCAATGAAAGGCTTTATTAGCTGCTGTGACTGTTTCATTGGCACAAGTATGTCAGTAGAAAAAAATTTTGCTAGCTATAAAAACATTAAGTGCCTTGGTATATATATATTTTTTTTTTTAATGAAAGCATAAGCATATTTTTATATATATATTTTTTTTTTAAGTAAATTCCTAACAAAGTAGCTAAACTTGTTCAGAACTTTTCGGAAAACTTATGGAATGGTATTTTCTGTAGCAAATGCAATTCTTGCTTCTCTTATGTCCTTGTTTTCTACTGTTGAACTAATCAATAAAGACTTGTTGATTTCTCTTGACTTTAAGCAGCAGACCAGAAATGGGATTTCTGTTCTCATAAGAGACACTCAGCTTCTAAAAAATAATTACCAGGTTGGCCTTTGCAGAAAAGAGAAATCAACAGTAATGCACTTTTGCTTGGTTTTAAAAAGTTATGATTTTGCATGTATTTTTGAGCTTTTTTGGCTTTCTAGAATGGTTTTCACAAAATGTGTCTGTGAATTGCTCAAGCCTAGCACTGCACGTAGTGTAAAGGTTTGTTGGTTTGGGTTTTTAAAATGTCATGTTTTCCATATATTCTCTGCAAAGTCGTCAAGCAACTTGCTACTTTTTTGAGTGTGTCATTTTATGAGCTGCTGTGGTAAATAAATATCTCTCACTGTTCTCATTATTCAGAACACTTGATAGGGATTTTGAATGCCACTGTAAAATAACTAATTGAATATGAGTTTTTTTTAACTGATCTTGGTCAGTTAACTGATTTTGTAGTACCAAGTACTTCTATGTATTAGCCATCTGGTTTTTGTTTTTTTTGTTTTGTTTTGTTTTGTTTCGGGTTTTTTGGGGTTTTTTTTTGTTTGTTTGTTTGTTTTTTGGTTTTTTTAGAATACAATGGTGTTTCTTTTCTTCCTTTGTAGATCTGTCTGAGCAGATGCCATTTTCATTGCTCTTAAAATTTTGGTTTTGATCAGTTTTTAGGAAGCGTTGAAGAAAAGACATTTAGCACCATGCGGATGGGGGCTAGAATGGATCTTGAAAACTACCAAACTGCTTTAGAAGAAGTGCTCACATGGCTTCTCTCTGCTGAAGATGCATTACAAGCACAAGGAGATATATCCAGTGACGTAGAAGTTGTTAAAGAACAGTTTCACACCCACGAGGTATATGTTTATGCTAATCTTTCCGAATGTATTTCTTTTATTCTATTTTCTTTGCTTGTTTTTTGGGGTTTTGTTTTGATTTTTATTAATTTTGATTCACAGAATGTAAACTGGAGACTCTGCTCTAGAGTCATAGAATTGCTTGGGTTGGAAAAGACCCTTAAGATCCTCAAGTCCACCACTAAACCATGTTCCTAAGTGCTGCATCTGCACATCCAAGGACAGTGACTCAACCACTTCCCTGGGAAGCCCATTCTAATGTTTAACAACATGCTGTGGACATGTTTTTTTCCTAAAATCCAATCTAAACCTCCACTGGTGCACTTGAGGCCATTTCCTCTTATCCTATTATTTGTTACTATACCCACCTCATTGCAACCTTCTTTTAGGTTGTAAAAATCAATAAGGTCACCCCTCAGCCTCCTCTTCCCCAACTAAATAACTTTTTACACTTTGCAGAAAGTGAAAGTGTTTCTTTTTGGTTTATTTCGGGTTTATGTTACAAGGTTTTGGGAGGGGTTGAAAAAATTAAAAGCAAGGTTGAAAATTGTGTTTGCAAAATGGCGCAATTCTGTTCTTTCCTTTCAAAGAATGCAACTTAAACCTGGATTGTTTTTTTTTTTTCTGTCGTCAGGGTTTTATGATGGAGTTAACAGCTCACCAAGGACGTGTTGGTAATGTTTTGCAAGTTGGAAGTCAACTTCTATCAACTGGAAAACTTTCAGATGAGGAAGAGAATGAAATCCAAGAACAAATGAATCTACTTAATTCTCGTTGGGAAAGTCTCAGGGTAGCAAGTATGGAAAAACAAAGCAAGTAAGTAATATGTCAGGTGAAGTAATATATACTGATTTTGACGGAAACAATCCTGAACTTGGCTAACAGTTGGGATTTTCTTTCACTTCACTGTGGACCAAACTCCATCTCGTTTCTGTTTTAACCTGAAATTTGATGTGATTTTGAACCTTGCATGTTGTTTGGAGCCTGGAAGCCACATAAAGCAGCAGCTGTCAGCAACTTGGATACAGACAGCACTTTCACTAAAATTTACTTAGCCTACCTCACCTTTTTCCAGTTGTTTCAACAAATATTGTATCACACGATATTGAGCTACAAAGGAGAGAATCTTTGCAAAGATAAGAAAGGAAAAGGGAAACAAATCTTTTAAGGCCTGTAAAACTCAATCCCATAAAAAGAAAAAATGAGAGCTTAGCTTTCCTGGAAATATTGCCATGGTTTTATCTGAGTACAAATTACACTATTTAAAAAAGGGCAAGTCCTACAGCTTAAAGTTGAAATACAAGTAAAAGTAGAAAAATAATCTATTAAATAGTTACATTAATCTTCAGAAATTTTAATATTATGTCTGATTTTGAAATTTTGATTTACGTGGTACCATCTGGAATAAGAAATTCCATAAATGTAAGAGCTTGTGATTGTGCCACAGGGAAGTAATCTGGTTTACAGGATACAGATACAGTATATCTTTTCTTAATTCTTCATAAAGATATATTGAATATATTCAGCTACTCATCTTGCTCCTCTTTGAGCTTTTTCCAGTTCTACCTTACCTTTTGGAGTTGAGGGATTTGCCCATTCCATTAAAAAGCAAACCGTGATTTTCAACAATTGCAATATGTTTCTTGCAATATGTTCTTAGCAATTCCAAACACTTGTTTTCTTTTCAGCTTGCTACTGAGTATTGAGATTGTTTCCTTTATTCTGTCTTCCTTTGACTATAACACTGTCGATGGGTTTCAGTTGTTTCAACCTAACTTACTCCAGTTTTAGTATTTTCTTGGAGAGAAAAATCTATGATGCTTTAGTGTGGGGAGTTTTTATTTGCCATATTTATTTTCATTTAAATCGACACATGCAAGTAGCTACGTCTCCGAGTCGTACTTTGTCTACTTAAAATGTCCTTTAACAGCAGTTGTTAAACCCATCCCTCAGATGCAGCTATAGGTCGTTGCTTGGGGAATGTAATGGCCTAGTATCTTCTGAAGCAGGTCATATTTGGGTAATATGAATTCAGTAGAAGACATAAAATGATAGGGGCCTCACAGAGGTTGTTGTGCTGCTATTTAATTTCCTATACAAAAAATATATGTGATAAGTTCAATGAGATTTGGGATAGGGCAAGAGAAAATTTCTCAGGAGTGACCTACTTAGATATAGTTAATTCTGGCCTTTTGGTCAAACCCCTGTGTTTCAAGAAACCGGCCAGAGGATTATAAAAAACTTTCATATCACAGTACAATATATTTCTGGGTTATTATACATGATTTAAACTCTCAGGATCCATCTTCAGCTTCAAGCCCAATCTTCTGAGCACATTTCTGTAATCTTGTCCCTAAGGCAACAGTGACATGTTCAGCCAAACAGAGATGGTTTTTGTGAAGATGGGAACAGCAAGGCTGTCTGACCTCTGTAATGGTAATAGGAAGTGTAAAAAAAGGTACCACATTTTACAACACAGGGAAAACAAAAGCAAGCAATAAACAAAGATAGGAGGAAGATATACTGATAAAGATGCTATAAAAGTGAAAGGGTCTTAGAAAAAGTGATTTAGGAGGTCAGAATGTCAGAGGAGGTTTGGAGCACAGCAATACCTTTGTGTAAAAGCAGCCCAGACAGGATTTCTCATGTATTCACTATGTATTGAAAGTATTTGACTCTTCTAATAAGCAGTGTGCTAGCATGCTGAAGGAAAGCAGTCTTTTTAATTTCTTCCTCCTGGCCTTTCCCAAACTGGGTTCTGTATATTAAAGCATCTCAAAGTGATAAATATACCACTGTAGAGAAAAACAATGCAATTTACCACTTTACAGAGAATTCGACAAGTTTTAAAACACATTCAATTAATGAAAAAGTTTTTTTTATTAATTTGAAACTTATGAGAGACGTACTATAAACAAAGGTTTTGGTAATCTCCTGAGGTATACAAATAAGTACTAAACCCTCATATCACATATCTTTTTTTATAGAAAAGTGTTTTGAAAACCAGGAAGTACCTGGAGAATGATAAGAAAGAGGAAGCATTCTTTTGCTTAGGAATAAACTGTGATTATTTTCTGTGATTATTTAATTTTCAAATTTATGCTCCTTACTTCAGAATAATATCAATATTATGTATAGTAACTATTTATTCATATTTTCATTTTCTTAAATTCAGCTTACCAAGTTTTCTGTACAGTTTATTTAATTTATTGCTACGAGGTTATCTCCAGGATGAAGCATTGTACTTTATAATAGCTTAGTTTAGAACATCAAGTAAGACAATAAAATACACACTTGAAAGTGAAGGACTGAGATCTGAGATCCCTAATCCCTTGTGAACCATGGGTTTTATTAAAACAGGGTATCATCTTTCTGTCCTCTATCTGTAATTAATAGAGAGGTTAGGACGGAAACAACACTGCAGGAGTTCTCTGGTGGTTTTAATCAATCTTTGACATACGATTTCCAGTTTAAAAAAAAAGAAAAAAGAAGAAAAACAAACCTGAAATCATAGTACGTCAGGAAGATTCATGACATTCTCTTCTTAGGAAAAACAAAAACCTTTCACAGAGCTCCAAGTGTATCACCTGATACCATCTAAGTGCCATTTGGGACCACTGAGGTACCATTCAAGAAACAGTTGTAACTAAAACCTTATTTCAAATCAAACTTTTAAAAATTTTAAGTTTGTTTGCAAGACTTTATTTTCATAAAGTTGATTCACCTTGGTGTCTGTCTGCAGCCTCTCCCCTTTTCTGTATCCACTGCTCTGCATTTGAAGATCTGCTCCATGCCCATGTACTCCTGAGGATTCCTTTGACCACTGCTTGCACTTGGTTTCACAGATTGCCTTTCACATTTTCTCACCTTTACCATTCCTGCTTCAAGAGACTCTGGTTTGGCTTTCCTTCCTATGATCACTACTAAAACCTGATTATTTCTGTTTCAGAGGTCCTCAGACAACTTTTTTTCTTCTATCCAGATGCAAGTGATAATCCTGGGATAAATTATTTTTTTTTTTGACAGCACTAAGGGGAAAAAACCTACAAACCTTTTTCTTTGTTTTAACAGCTAATATTTTATTACTGAAATACCCAAGTCATAGGAGTTTTTGAATAATTCCATTTGTACTTCTGCTTGAAAGTATCTTGTACATTCTTGTTACTTTTAAGAAGTCTGTGTTTGTGGTTAAATTTCTCTTTGATTAAAAGAAAAAAAGGTCCTTTTTTAAAAAATGTTCATGAATGCAAAATTTATTATTTGCATAAATATCATAAAGTTTATTTTGAGAAGGTCTTTTATGTGATGTCCCATTCTTTTTAAAACAAAGGCCATTTCTGGGAGAGAAGGCAATATCAGAATGATGGAGGTTCAGTTTTCTTTAGTGGGGAAGTACCCCAAGGCAATCAGTCCCCAGCCTGCATCATTCAAGAGTCCTTCCTTCCCAAAGCAGGACTTTGTATTTGTCATGGTTGAATGTTTTAAGGTTCCTCTTGGCCTGTCCCCTGTCTAAGAATGAAGTGTGAGTTAGCCAGGATAAATACAAAGTACTAAGTATCACTGGAAAGTTAGTGATTCCTTTGCACAAAATGAGTTAATGCTGTGTATACAGTACTTTTTAAAACTATTATAAATGGCAAATAGTAATTTGATAAATATTTTATCAGAGATTAAACATTTGAATAATTTTGAGAAGATTCAAAACTGGAAGCAATTTTTCTTCCTAAAAAAGCGAGGAAATAAATTACAGCCAACAATACAAGTGCTGAAGTGTCAAACATAGATTTTAAAATATGCATAGGTTACAAGTGAGATGCAGGGTTTCAAACAGTACAGCTACATGGCGATCACATTTATTAAACCATGGTCGTTCAGAAGAATTTAAGTGTGTCCCAAAAATTACCTGCATGTGCAATGCAATCTTCTGTGGTGATTAGATTGAAAAATTTTACGTATGTCTGGGAAAATACAGAATGATGCTTACTTTGGACGCATTAAGACATGGATTTTCAAATTTATGTATTTCTGGGTTTGTTCAAACTGTTATGGGAAAATCCACAATTGTTTGGACAAGCTCATAAGTATTTGCCTTACCTGAGCATTGTGAAATTGTGACAGAAACTTCATGTTTGGGATTGTGCAAACATTTCTTAAGTTGCCTAATGGGCCATGGACAAGACCAATGAACTTTTCTGGAGTATTGTATTCACACTGCACTTCTGCCAGTCTGCACTTCTGCCAGTCTGCACTTCTGCAGTTCTGTGGGAGAAAATGTATTTATATGTTGTTTAAAATAACCTTGTGGGGAGAAATGTCAGTGCGAAGTTGAGTAATTCTAGGTGCTGTTGTTCACAGAGCTGAAAATCACAATAGCTTTCTAATTTGGGCTACGTTTTCAAGAAGCCAACTGAAAAACAAGTGAATTAGAGTACGACTGTGCCATCTTTCTTACGTAGTAGTTTTCTCAAGTCTGAAAGTTCAACTCAAGTTGAGTTCTGAAAGTAGTGAACTGACGTTTTGCTGCAGGAGTTGTGCTTGAGAACTAAGTAACGCACTATAGCATACAATGGTTTCAACAAGCTCAGTGTGATTGAGGAACAGTGACTTTGGTCTGTCAAATCTCAATAAAAAATTGTATGCTATGTGAAAGATGGGTAATACAAAGGTGTTGTTTTAACTTCATTGCTCAGAAATAGTTAACACATCACTTTAAGAATGCTCTTGATAAGATGAAGGTTTTGTTTAGAGAAGTCTAGAGAACTTCTAAAGAAGCAAGTGTAAGTAGAAATCTCTAATGGATTTCTGGCCAGATTATTTTGGATCTATCTATATAATTTGATTAGGAAAAACTGAAGCATTTCCTGGTTAATTTTTCAGAGTATTCTCCCTTGAATAACTGAAAATATAATAATTTCTTCTGTTTAACATCCTAAATTAGAGGAAGCCTGGTAAGGTCAGCTGTTTGAGCAGTTTTCAAAATACCTGTAATGGTTAACACAAGCTTTAAAAAAAAGGATAGTAGAAATTTTGAACTCCAGCTCTAATAGAAATGCAACTGGAAGACAAAGCTTTAACAGACAGAATATTACATGATGTAGTCAGTTGCTAAAGAAAAAACTTCAAAAGAGTTTGTCTAAATCAGAACTACTTCACAAAAAATTCAGTTACCTTCTTCATAGAATCATAGAATTTACTAGGTTGGAAGGGACCCATCGGGATCATCGAGTCCAACTCCTGGCCCTGCACAGGACACCCCAACAGTCACATCTTGTGCCTGAGAGTTGTCCAAACACTCCTTGAGCTCTGTCCTTGGTGCTGCAACCATTGCCCTGGGGAGCCTGTTCCCCTTTGAAAAATACGTATTTCTGTTCTGCCTTCAAATGTAACCTTGTGAAAATTGGTTGGTATATGGGGCAGATGTTTCTGTCTGTTGTTTTCTTCACTTAAAACTTCTAATTATATTTTCTTTGTTTTACAGTTTACATAAAATCCTCATGGATCTGCAGAATCAGCAGCTGGCCCAGCTAGCTGATTGGCTGACAAAAACTGAGGAAAGGACAAAGAAAATTGATTTGGAGCCCTTAGGTCCAGATCTAGAGGACCTGAAGCATCAAATAGAAGAACATAAGGTATGCTGTGGTGTGCTTCCAAAGGCATAAAAACCAAATTGGGTGTTTGACATTTTAAAAGCTTTACTCCTGCCATTAGAGCATAGCAAAGTAATATGAAATCTTGGTTTAATATTTATTGTTCTGTACAGTTAACAAGCTTTTGTAGACTTATTTTATCACAACTGTGAGTTTTATTCTGATATAAATAAGAATTGCTTTGTTTTTATACATAAGCAATATACTAGAATATGCAAGGCAACTGTAATATCTTTTCATTACATTACAATCAATATGGATCAGGTTTTTTTTAATGCCAATGTATTCTTCTTTCTGCATCTTACTTTTTTCCCTTACATGTTCTAGCAGCAATGATGCAGTAATATACAAAGACCAGATAATTTTGTTAGGATTCCAGAGATTCTGAATATATATTATGCTGTCTAAAATGCACTACTTTCTAACTGTAGAAAATACTTTTTGGTAATGTATTTAAATAAAAAAATAACAAACTCATGAATAGAATGTAAGATGGAATTTAGCCAATTTTTTTCCACGTTACATGAGGGTAGTTTTTTAATTGGAAGAATTAAGAACTGAAAAGAGAGAGAGGATTGCTTGTGTAATAGATTCATTCAATTTACTGGATTAGATTGCCTTGCTTCATATTAATTTAGATTTAAAAATAAATTTATATATGTGTCTATAGCACATGGTGATGAAGATAAGGAAACACAGAAAAGTATAGAAAACAGAGATGATTTGTGAAGTGGTGATTTACTGTGATGACCTGTTAATGTTTCTACATCAGTGGCTCAAAGCAGTTCTGTTCCATGGTATCTTGTGAGATTTTAACACCTGATGCTTCATGGTCTGTGTCAGTGTTAATCCAGGTTTTAGAGGGCAGATCATCCTGAAAAACAATTCAAACTGAAATCAGCTTTTACAGTTCTTTTAAAAAAGAGGTCAGAAACTGCAAAAGACTTCATGATCCACTTGTGTGTTAAAGATGATTTCTTTGCATTCTGATTAAGGAGTGCTACTGAAGAAGAATACAAATTCTACAGCTCCTGCTGCTATTTGTGCTGTCTCTGCTTGCCCTGTGAGGAGACAATGTACTCCAGTATGTGGGTTTACTAGCTAGCGACATTTTCTGACATTACATTTTCTTTTTAAAAAAGACAGCCAGGTAATTATGAAATGATAATTAGAGAAAGAAACACGAAAGATTTTGAATACATCAGTACTGAGTCTTGAATAACTTTGCTCCTATTTCTATGCATTTTATGCTTGAATACTAACATAAAATGTAATCCTTTTATTTATGCAATCTCTTTATGCTGCTTTTCTTATACTGAGAAAAATAGGTATTTACCTTGTATTTGAAGGTTCTGAGTGAAGACATGCAGAAATTTCTCTTCCACATACTAGTTCTTCATTCTTGGTGTGTTGAGTTAGTGAATTTTATTTATTTATGTGTATTACTTTTTGAATCTGTTTCATGTGCAAGACACAATTTAGCTAGAAATGATGGAAATAAAATGTTTTGGGTTTAATTTTAATCACATTTGTATTCATTTATCATTTACCTTATTCAGAAGTCAAAGAACAGGGTTTTCCACTGTTTCAATTATTGAGAGAAAATTTCATATAATTTTATTGTATATTATATACAGCAAAAACTACCTCCTACAGCAGGGGTTACAACAATGGAATTTTAGTAGGACAGTTATTGCTTCATTATTAAACAAACAAACAAAAAACCAAAACCCTACATGCTTCATATTTTCATTTAATCTCACATAACTGTGGTTGTATCGGGAAACAATGGTTTGTAAATTCATGTGAGGAACCAAAATTTAGAAGATATAAAAGGCAATCATAATTTCAAATGAAACAGACTTCAGCAAACATGATAGGTTTGGGTAGTTGTCATCCTGTCTCCTCTTTGCGTTTATAATTTTGCCTTCCCCTCTTTACCTGTTCATTAGTAGGTACTTTTCACTCTATTTATTTTGTGTTATGTATCACCTTTTGTATGTATGTATGATTTCCATACATGTTATTTTATTATTTTATGTATTTTAAAATGATGTTGCAAAAACATTGGTCTTGAGTTCTTGTGAATGACACTTCAGTTTCCCTGCTGGGTCATATTAAAAAAAAAAAAAAAAAAAATCACTAATGTGTATTGGGAATGACCCCCAACACTCAGACCAGAGAAAGAACACAGCATTCTTTCCAGCATGCTGCTTAGTTCAGAAATATATGAGGTTAATATCTTGATAGTACTGAAAATTTTCTGAGTGGATTAAAGTAATGGTGAACTCTAGAAAGTTTTATATCATTAGAAAGGTACAGAGTTCTGGTAAGAAATCTGGCACAGCCAATGTATTTTGGAATAAAAGTTAAACATTTCAGTAAAGTAGTATTGGTTTTTTTGCAGTAGTGTTTTAAGTATTTTGTCTCGTGTTACAATTATGCCTTTCTTATAATTTTGTAAAGGGAGAAAGCTACTTTTCAGTAAAAATCTAAGGACTATTGAGCTGTCCAAGCAGAATGTCATATTGGAAATGTTATAATTAATGAAAAAATTGTGGGTTTAATTGCCCTGGTTTTATTATTCCAAATTATTTTTATACCATATATAGTTAGTAGAATGTTATAGTTTCATTAACTTTCCAAAAACATCTAAGCCTTTTTAGTGCTAGGATTTTAGTACTTCAAATTTATTGAAAAGGTGAGATGAGACACTTCTTTGGTGTCCAAATAACAGGATGGATTTGTGTTTGGGTACTTGGATGACTTTGGTAGGCATTTTTATTCGCTTTGAACTAGATTATATTGGAGTGGTATATGTTGTTATCTGATAGTTAGGAATTAAAGGAATTGTGGTGTTTTATGAGTTTCTGTTGTTGCTATCTTTATTCATCAGCTTCTATGTCCATCTCACATTTTAAGTACCTGAAAATTTGCTATTTCTTTAATAAGCTCAGGACAACTTGTTAGAAATTTCCATTTAAATTATTTGAACAGTGTGCTCTTGCCTTGAAACTGTCCATCATAAATTCCTGTTCCAACAAGATCCTGTAAACAGACAATTTTCACCAATGAATTTCACGGTAAAAATAGGCACTTGGGTTATAAAGAACAGTCTTTTACCTCAGAGTAAATTTAATCTTCTTGAGGATTAGATAATGACTCAACTTTCTGGTTCATCTGTTCCATGACTTCTCAAGTCTTTCACAATGTGTGTGAGACTCCCACTTCCCAAGTGCCATCCACTCCTGCACTTGCAGAGCATTGCTAACTCTGGTTTCATTCTGGGACGCCATCTGTCAGATCCCAGCTAATAAGGAAATAAAAGTCACCTTGTCCATGGCTGTAGACTTACAGAGCAATGAATTTGTTTTGTATCCCTTAAAGAGGGGGTTAAACATGGGGGAAGTGAGCTGTGCTATACACTCTGATCCATGTGTGCTCTGCCTCCTGTTCTCTGTCGAGTGCTGGGTCACAAAATGTTGAGAAGTCTAAATTCCAGGGATGGCTCTAGCAATTTAGGGTACTTCACAGTCCTTAAGAATTGTTTTGTAGTCTAGTTCTCTGAAGCAAATGGTACTCACAAGCATGAAAGTCAGAAAAAGATTCTTGTATTGTCTCAATATGCCCATGAAAGAAATTAATTCTGAAATGTGTGATAAGATATTTATGCCCTAAAAACAAAATAGTCTGGGAATTCCTTTGTTATTGCTTATAACCACATTATGTTTTGGTTTTTAAATTTTCACACAAAAGTAATATGTCATATGAAAAAGAGATTTAGAATACACATCATCTTCAGCAAGGGCTTCTTCATACCTGAGGGAATTACTCTGCGTGAAAAAGCAGCAGAAAACCATGGCGTGGTGAAATTCAACATAGATGGTAATACAGCCAAGGTTTCTCTTGTGACCAGGACATGTTATTTTTCTGGCTGTAACTATCCCAGTATATGTATTAATCCCTAGAACACACTCAGATGAAGTATTGAGGACATAATCCAAGACTTTGGTTTCCCCCATTCTTTTGTTAGTTTGAAACAAGTTAGAGACACCTAAAAAGTATGTCAGGCAAGATGGAGTCCTGGATACCTTGGGGTTTTTTTTCAGGGGAGTGGTGTTAGGTCTTCTCTATGGTTTTTATTTTCAGTATCAACACCACTTTAGCGCCTTCCATTTTTGTTGATTGTCCTCAGCTAAGGAAGGAGAAAATAGGTCTGGCTGCTCTGTTCCCTGGTGCCAGAGCTGGGCTGGTTTTGATTTTATCAAACTATAGCAAAGGAGGGGTTTCATTTTTATGGCAACTAAGAAGAAAAAAAAAAAAGGCAAGAAGGTTTTTCCTCAGACATGCAGAAATCATGAAATGCCTTTGTTTCTTGCTTAGTTTCCTGGTTTCTGCAGAGTGAAACTGGGGTGCTACATGAGTCTCCTGCAGGTGGGTCACCTCCTGAGTAGTTTTCTCCTATGTAAGTAATATTGTAGGAGTGCAAAGCTGAAGTTAGTATGTGGTTGCTTAATGAAAATCATGTGATTTTTAATACTCTTGCAATTTTCAAAAAATTAAATATTTTCATATATTAATATGAGCTACAAAATTGAATTCAGTGGCAATTTAATGTTTGCAGGCTATTGGTATGTATACATATTAGGTGAATATCCGCAGATTATAAACTCACTAAATCATTTCTCACGCCATATTTTCAGTCTGGAATATTGTGATATGAGTTAGGACTTGTGAGTGAGTAACTTTAAACACTGAAATTCTCATAGTTGGTTAGTTATGCAAGTTAATCAGCCAGTGGTACATTTTGTTGTTGTTGTTTTGGTTTTTTTTTTTTTGCTTTGGAATACATTCTCTAACACATATGCTTTAATTATAGGCGTTTCAAGAAGATCTGGAGCAGGAACAAATCAAGGTGAATTCCCTAACCCATATGGTAGTGGTGGTGGACGAAAACAGTGGAGACAGAGCTACTGCTGCACTGGAAGAACAGCTTCAGGTAGTGACCAAATGTCAATGCTGGTCCCAAAAATTTGGAACAGGAAATTTTTAAAATAAGCAAAACCAAATAGTGAATGTGTACAGGATCATAATTTGTAGACAAATAATGGTTATCAAGAAATATTAAGATTATGCTGTGTTTTTCTAAAGCACTTTTGTGGGGAAAGTCATAATTTATTTCTCATTATTTTTTCATGGCCATGTTTCTTAGGAAATGAAGAAAATTATTCCTCAATTGTATTTTCTAAATAGAATTACTTGAGTATCTTTTAAAAGAGTGACACACTGGAGATACATTTGTGATAGAGCTGGCAGCCAAGATATTCTAAAAGTTTGTCAAATATTAACTTGCTCATAATAAAAGTTCACTATTTCACTTTCATCTTTAAAAAGTTGCTACTGCTGTGCTATTTATATTCCAATGTTCTTACTGTAACCTCTGAATGAAATTGGATGAATGAAAGTGGATAATTAATGTTGAGATATATTGAAGGAGGGTTCTCTTGTGTTGGTGGTCAGATATCCAGGGACACAACTCAAGAAGAATTGCAATATTAACCAAGATTCCTTCTATTTTTCTCTTTCAGAAAGCAGAAAGTAATGTTTTTCTTTCGTTTGCTTCATTAACCACGAAAATAAGAGTTTGTGGGTTTTAAGTCATTAAAACCCAAGGTTTTTCTAGAGAAGCTATCAATACATTCAGCCAGAAGGTATAGCTGTAGCACAGGCAGATACCTGTGTGCTGTCTTGAGTGTAGCTAATTTGGGTACCAATACCAGTAAAACAGTAATTGGTCTGGAATTTAGAGTAGGTTTGGCTAAGATTCTGAGCACTGCCACTTCAAATATAAGTCTCAGTTTTCTCTATTGCAACTACTTAGTCACTCAAGGAGCACAACCCAGCCAAGATAACAATACAGCCTCTACTGATCCATAAGTATTAATTCTTTTTGACTTTGTTTTAAGTGTCAAAACCTGCTCAAAATAGTCTTAACCTTCCAGAATTTCTTGCCAGCCAGCTTCTTGGAACTGTTCAGTGGAATAAAGCAGATTGCTAGCAAGAAGCTAGGCTAAACTTGTAAAATATCTTGAATGGAAGAAGAGAGAACATAATTAACAGTATTTGATATTTATGGCACTTCATGAATTAGAAGATGTAGAAGTGAGAATTTTTAATAGTGTGAAAACAAATGAAAGGTTGGTGGATTATTAGACATTTAATCTAATTTCACGTCTTCAGAAAGAAGAATTAAGGGAACATCAGGTGACACAGCTTCATCCCTTATTATTACAATGGTTGGAAATGTACCATTAGTATCCTGTGCAACATCTGCAGCTAACCCATATTGGAATAAAACCTGAAATAGAACTCAGACATTACCGCAATACCTTAAAGAAACATAATAAATAATGAATGTAGATGAAAAACTATGGAAATACACCATTTGTAACTCTGCTAATGGAGAAAGCACCTGTTAATGGGATAAAGTGTTCCCAATTACTACTGTCTTGGAAAAAGTGTATTCCTTGAGAGATGTTAGCAAGACAATTCCTGAGTCCCCTCACCCTACAGCACAGGCCTCCTCTGAGTAGAGCATGGGGTGGTGTGGAACCTCACATTTGCTCTCCTGTTGCGTCTTTTATTTACAATCTCTTTCAGAAGAATCTGGAAGAAAAGGTAATAATCTCATTGCTCTGGAAGCCAGAGAATATGGAGCAATATTACAGATGTTAATAAAACTGAAATACAGAGATAAAACTGTAGAGTTTAGTGCTAGGGAGGTTTGGAAACTTTCATACCTTAAAGCCCAGGAGAACTGAGTTACCACAGTCCACCTGCTCTCCTAGTGAAATGTTACACCTCTTTTTCTGTGTACAGAAGCTCTTTGGAAGTTTTTTTTTTTTTTCATATCACTTGCAGTCTGAACATAAGCACAGGAGATAAAATGTGTTGGCAGGCACAACCATTCGAGCATTTGACAAAAAGCACAATGGAGAAAAGTTCCCAAGCTTGATTATGTATCTGTCAGTCTGACTTCTAAAAGTAGAACAAAACAAGAGCATGAACTGTCAGACAAAAGAGCTTAATAAGACTGGCTCACTGAGATGCTGGTCAGGATCAGATTAGGAAGAAAATGAGCAGTTATTTGCATGTAATAGTCAAAGATGCATTTTCCAAGCAGGTGCAATTCAGTTATGCTTTTCTTTTTGAGGTGGTGATTCCTGAAATATTTTCGTACATATAAATATCTATGTATGTATTGCATATGTATTTTTTTTTCAAATATGTGTATAAGACAATGTTTTAAATGAACTAAAATGAACTTTTTGAGATTTTAGGTCTCAGGAAGGTTGACAAGAATCTATGCTGATTTTAAATGAACTGTATAGAAGTTCTTAAGTTTCATTGCCTATGCAAAAACATATCTATTTAAGAGGGAATTAATGGCATAGAAGCCAGAAGTGTCCCCTGAAACAAATTGTCCATTGAAAATTTAACCTTGCTTGGAAAAATAAAAGTAAAGAAAATTGCAGAGTTTTTCTTAGCTGTCCCCCTAAGGTACTTTGAGAGATTACAACTAGACTTGGGTGAGTGTGAGTATTAAAACTACTTTTACATTACTTACTTAACATATCAGTGTGTGACATGTTGAGAGGCTCTGTTTATGCTGCTACTGAGAACCAACTATTTGGACTTAGAACTCTGAGACCCCAATTAAACTCAGTCCAAGGATTTACCAAGGCAGCTGCTGAATAAGGCTCAAATCTGTATTTAGTGCTGCAAAATCAAACCACTTTACTAGCAAATCTGTTGCTCTACTCCGACTCAATTCTGCAGGAAAAATGTCGGACATTGTCTTCATCTCAGAGATGGCTGGATAACATACAGAAGCCATGAATGCAGGGAGATTTTTTCCCTAGTTATACCCAGCAGACAGCAGGTCTCTTAAGGACTCTTGTGGGCTAGCTCAAATTAGAGGCTTCCCCAGGCTTCAAGGGTCAGGGTCTGGGCTAGAAAGAAATCTGTTCTAAGTGTATCAAATGCTACTTGATGACTTATTCCCCTGCTGGGGGAAAGGAGCTGCGAGTGTAATTTCCAGGATTATGCATTCATATTATTCAGGGTACTGTCCTTTGATTGAAGATGATTTATGGGTAGTTCTTGTAAAAATACATCAAAATAAGTGAGGAATTTTAAAGAATGAGTAGGCTGTTTCAGCTGACTCACTAACCACTTATGGCAGGAGCTTATGTCCTATGAACTTCAGGGATTTCCGAGACCTGCCCATCACAACGGTACGATATTCCTGCTTGATGCCTGGGAAGTTGAAATCTCCCATAAGGACAAGGGTTACTGATCTAGAAATTTCTCCTAATTGCCTGTAGAATAACTCATCAGTGTTTACATCCTGAGCAGCCTGGAGTTCTCCATCACAGATCTCCAAACATGGGACTCATTCCACCAAGTCTAATTACTACCAGATATCACAGCTGTGGGGCCTGACCAGTGCTTCCAGTTTGTCCTGCCTGTTTCTCCTACTCCATGTGTTGGTGTATGAAATGTTGAGCATTTCAGAACTGCATGCAAAACTTATTGTTATATGGTAGAAACTATGGATGGGCTACATATTCTGTTTTAAAGAGTTAATTTTAGGTCTAGGGAAAGCATTTTTCCACTTCTTCTCGTTATTTTAAAAAAGTGGATAGCTGGACCTGATTAGAAAAGCATTTTTAAAATAAACTCCACTACTTACAGGCTTGAAGTAAATTATTTCACTCCAGTGTTCCCAAGAGTTATGTTTGCTTTACTCATTTTCTCCCGTTCTCGTGCTTCCTTACTTTGACCTTTTAGCAGACTAGAAATATTTAATCTTCTGCTTTTGATAGTCATAAGGAATATTCTTTCTGTATATTTGAGATATATAGAGTGTATATAGATTATATATATAATGTATATAGAGTACAAGTCTATATACATCTGAGTAGAAAAAAAAAATCTTTTGCATGCAGATTTCTCTAAAAATTCAAGTTAGGGCTGTAAGAAAAGGCATTTTTTTACAGCAGGGCATTTTACTTGTTAGTGTGGATTCAGTCAATTTCTCTGAAAACTTGTTTTCCCAGATGTTAGGAATACTTGTTGCAGTCTGAGTTTCTGGGCATCACACACGCAACTCTTTGATGTGAATAGAGAGTTAAAGTCGAGCACCATGTGATTTAATATAATAACTACTTTTTAAATAACAGTCCTGACAGGATATTTCAAACTGGGAACTTCATATTTTAAATCCATTCAACCCAATATTGTATCTTGGTCTCATAGTTGTTATGGCCTCTCATGAGAATTAACTAGATTTAAGATAGGTCATAGAATCAGCACTTTTTTCAGTGCAGTTACTTGGTCATTTTGCTTACTTTATTAAAATAAAAGATCTTGTCAAATTATCGAGAGAAAAAAAAGGTAGGTTTTGTGGCTCTTTGAAATCATATGCTGAAAACAGTATTTCATATTAACTTTTTTGCTGTGCAAATCAATGTATTTCTCAGAGTTAAAGTAGAGCCAGATATTTGATCTTGTTCTCTTGAGGTTTTGGTGTTTTCTAGAGGACGATATTTAAAAAATATACTTTTGATGGTATACCACAGTGATAATTGATGGAGATGTTATTACAGTTGTTGGGAGAAAATTGGTTTTTTCATGGGAATCATTAAGAAAAGTCAGCTGCTTGGATGTGAGATATTTAAAAGTTACTCAGGTGTGAGGATTTTTATAAAATAGCTATGAGGAAAGGTATGCTTATGATTATTGAATTAGTAATTAGCAAGTAAAAAATGTTCAATTGAATATTTTTATGGTTTTAGTGTCCACTAAATGGAAAATTTTATCTGCTGACTTTTTACTGTGACATAAAACTGTTAAAGCAACATATTCAGATGGCATTCTGAAATTTTATCTTTCATTTCCTAGGAGGTGAAATTTAATCATTTTATTCCTGATAGAAAATACAGTTCTAATTTTAATCCCTTGGTTTTAAGAATCCACTATTTGGATGCTACATTTTTGCTAAAATTAAATTATAATCTCTATGAGGAATATGTAAATGCAAAAGATACAGCAGCATATAATATCTCAAATTATAAGGGACCCGTAAGAGTTGTGAAGTAAATAACTAAATATGAAAAAAGGAAGAAACTACTATCTTTTTGTCAGGTTGCGCTTCTAAAGTGGATGAAAAATTAAGAATGCAGTAGTATAGAGTATCTTTCAGATGTTTATAAGAGATTTTTTTTGTTTGGGAGCAGCTGAATAATTTGCATCTGATGCCCAGGGGTAATTAAGTCACTATAAATCATTGCAATAAAAGTGTTGTATCATCAACAAAAATAGGGGAGAAGAGAAAAAGGTGGTATTTTATGTAATATAGATACACACGTAGTAGCATATGCTACAAATACCTGGGAAACCTCAGTGAGATTTGTGCTGGTACGGAAGTTTATATGGCTGGAGTTTTTTCAACTGCAATATTTTAAAAGAGGTAAGAACTTTGACCAACTCTATGGATGATGCAACTTAAAAGCCAAATGCATTTTTGCTTTAACCACACCTTTGGGCCATCATGTTTCAAGTAGTTCTGTTTTGGGCATCATAAAGTTTTGAAACAGAATGGGTTTTTGAAAGTGTAGTACCAGGGACTTGCTAGAAAACTGTCTGTAGATTAGTATTAAAATATTCTGTGTTTAGATCTATTGCTTTCCCTTTTCTCTCCATTTTGGTTGTATTTCAAATGGTGCTAAAATCCATTTCAGTGTGACATGCAATGTATTTTAAGGGCGCATGCTTGAAGAAAAAGTGAATTAGGAAAATGTTTCCATTAAAAAATTGGAATGCCATAGGGAAAACAGCTTTTCTCATTTAGGAAGAAAAAAGTAAACAAATGCAAAACTCCCTTTTGTGTTTCTTTCTTTCCAGCACTTTGGAAAACGGTGGGCAGCCATCTGTAGATGGACAGAAGAGCGATGGGTCCTTCTGCAAGATATTCTTCGTAAATGGCAGCATTTTGCAGAAGAGCAGGTGAGTAGCTTTTTAGCAGTTATAAATTGGAATGTTCTTCAAAATATTATAGTGAATATAGTAATATATATATTTTATATATATATATAGGAAAGGCCTGACTGAAGCTTTTTCTCTCCGATTTTATTTCAGTGCCTTTTTGATGCATGGCTTACTGAGAAAGAGGATGCTGTGAGCAAAATTCATACAACTGGCTTTGGAGATCAAAATGAAATGCTGACCAACCTAAGCAAATTAGCTGTATGTATTTTTTCATTCTTCTATTTTATGTTTAGCTTCCTTAATCTGAGTCTGAATGCACATGGCTTTACCCCACTCTCACACGGTATGGTTTAACAGAACATCTCTTTCATACTTTGGGACTGGCATTGCCTCCTGTGGATGGAATAAGTTGGTCCGTAGCCTTGCTGATAAAGGAACCAGTCGATACAGGAGTTTTTCTTGGTTGCGTCTTCAGTGAAAAGCTCATGAAATAAAATAACAATGGGGTGTCTTAAAAATATGTATACTTTTATAGTGAAAGTTTCTTTGTTGATACTGTTGGTGTGTGTATTGTGTGTGAGACTGAGTATATATACAAGTGTGCAAAGGCAAACACATGTGAGTAAGTACTTACTGTACAGCAAACCCTGTCATACATTCCTTGAACTTCGAAAAGCTAAAGGCTCAGAAGTTATGAAATGTTGAAATTACTATTACTGTCCAGCTGTACCTCAGCATCAGAAATGTAGTTGCATGCACAAGATGCACCCTTTTCACCACGTCCTCCACCTCACTCTTCAGCAGACGCTCCACCATGCATGGTCTTTATGGAGGGAATTTAGCTCTGGCTGTGCCTGTAGAGGTGAGAAACTTGTTGCAGCCTAGACTTGCCAATGGCTTTGCAGCAGTAGGACCTTTGTAAAGAAAATGATATGGGATGTGCTATTTCTGTATGTAATCATGACTGTCTCTGCATTTAGAGGAAAGGAAATAGTCATGTCGATGCTTTGGTTAAAATAGGTAAATTATTGCTTTATTAGGAACAAAACTGGTAATCTTTTCAGGCATGAACAGTTCTCTATTATTAATTAGCTGTTATTAAGTAATAACTATAATGGCATACAATTAATAATTATACATTGTTCATTAATTATTTACTACTGGATGTACATATCTTGGTTATGTATATCTAAGACTCAACCTTAGATTTTTAAAAATTAATTTAGGATTTATGTCCTTCTCATAATTCCATATTAAAAGTAGAAACATTCAGGCTCTGGTTGATAAAAATAGCATGATGTTTCTGAGGTTTAAGTAACTGTGATGTTTCTAAAATTTACTCTATTTTATCCTCACATATACAAACATATAAAGTTTAAAAAAATATATACTTACAGACTGATGGTTTAATTCCATTGTAGCTGGTCCAGAATTATTGGTAGATGTTCCTTTCATTCATAGAATGACTCAGTAGTTAATGTACGAACCAAAATATTGATTTTCAGCATAATCTTGAGACATTGTAATTATTACACTGCCATATATAGGTTTTTTTCTCCTCTCCCTTCTTTTTCCTTCTGCAGCCTTTTAGGGGTTAATAAAAGCATGCATTTAGAAGTACAGACTTGGATTTTGATTAAAGGTTACTTAGGATTAAGTCAATTTCTTTGTAAAGGAAGGAAAACATGTATTTGCCTCAGTATATATACTTCTTGAAAATTCTTGCAGTCTAACACGAGAGAGTAATCTTGAAGTTGACTTCAAGCCAGACTTTTAAAACATAATGAATTGGAGGCAACTCAGGATGCTTTAGAGTTCCTTCATGAAGAAAAATATATTACAAGAAATTCAAACTTATTCAAATAATTTGTACTTTTGTATTTCAGAAGGTTGCTAGAGGACATAGGTACAGAAGGTTGACACGTTTGTCACAAACTGTGATGTAGCAGACTATGAATGGTTTGCAAGTGTTAAGTATAGGGCCAGTTTGGATCCTTTTCAGAATTGCTTAAAAATATGATGTTAAGAAGGAAACACTTTCGTAGTATTTTCATAAGTTTCATTAATGAACTCTTACGAAGTTAAAATTATGTTAAAATTATGCTGCCCGTTTAAATTGTTAAGCATTTTTGTCATGAAATAATTGTGGTCTTTCAGGAAACTGAGTGAACAACATAAAATAGTAAATAAAGCGATTTTTCCATTGTCCTGAACATCAACAAGGATCATGTCATCCTTAACAGAACAGGTGGAGTTTATTTATTGCAACCTAATCGTTTTTACACATGAGTAACTTTGGTCTTTTTAGAAACATGATTCATAATGCAACAGTTTAGGTATTTAAATATTGGTCGTATGGTAGAAGAACACTGCCTCTTTAATGTCTTTGATTTGCAGCAGGGAAATAGCTTTTACTTTTGGAATTCCTCTATCAGGTTTTAGACCTAGTAGCAGTCGTTACCAAATTCCAGGGAGTTTGTGTTTTGACATTCACACAATGCCAAATTGCCAGAAGTTTTGTATATGACAATTTACTGTTTTAATCTTGTCTGAACCTTCAGGAATTTGTATTAATACATCAGCCACATGAAATTGTTTTGAGGGAATATATCCTCCTGTTCTTGGACTGGCTTTTAGAAGAAGGGAAAAATGGGATCATGATGTCCTGACCCTGACATGCACGTCGTGCCTGTCTTCTGGTGTTTTTTATTTTGGACTTAGACGTGTTTGAATGTGGCAGAGGAGAAGCTGTTACTCTTATGATTAGGACTGAATTGTAAAAGTGAGTCTGTGAGGGAATAAAAATATGTATTTTTGCTTAGTATAAAGATGTTTATATTCTTAACAACATGACAGCTTGGTCCCTCAGTTATGCAGTCATTTCCAGCAAGAAATTACAGCATTAGTTGTTCCTGTTAGACCTTAAGAATTTTAAGTTTGATATTCTTAATATGGCATAAGAGCTTCCAGCCTATGTTTTCTGCCTCTTTTACGTGTACAACGTGGCCAGATAAAGGGTGTGTTCTTTAGCCAAACTCTTAAGCCCAAAGGAAATTTCTGAAGGTAATTTATTAAACCATTTAGAATTGTGACTGTTGATTTGAAATTCTACAATCCTCCCATACGGCCCTAAGCATTCTAAAGTGATTGGAGTGAAATAAGTCTGTTGAGATACTGTTCACAGTAGGAAAAATTTGACTTTTATATCACATTAATGTCCACAGATGGGAGCCTGCTCCAGTGCGGGCTCTCCACAGGGTCACAATTTCCTTCAGGGCACATCTGCCTGTTCTGGTGTGGGGTTGTCCACAGACTGCAATTTATTTCAAAGGATTTATTCAGTATTTGTATGTGAAAATTTATCTTGTCATTAACTCTCTTCTGGGATCTTCCTAGTTTAAAGGTCAGAGAAACTGTTTAGCAGGTAGTTGCTCCAGTTCTTAAAATCGTTCCTTAAAACAACCGAGTTTTTTGTTTGTTTGTTTGTTTTTAATTTTCCACCTAACATTTATTCACGGACACTATAATTGTCTCTTTAATTCTTACACAAGATGCAGAGTGAAACAGAGCATGGACTGAGCTGGAAGATGTGATGCACTGGGAATGTAGAACTGAGGTGAAATTTTGGTGCCATGTACGGCACAGGCTTGATAGATTCTCTTCATGTCCTAGGCCTACATTTTGTAATCTGTAAAATGAAGTTGTCATATTTCTTTTTTTTTTCGTTTGGAAAAAATACTGAGAGCTATTGCAAAAGTATGCAAGATCTACCTCTACATATTTATAGTATATGTTCCATTAATATAGAGTTAAATCTTGTCTTGCTTCACTTAATGCTTTTTTTTTTTTTAACCTTTAGAAAATAAGTTAGATATTACACGATTTTTGACTGGAATAAATTTCTTCACAGCTGAAAACTTACTTTACAGTGGGTTTTGCTGGTTAGAATATTACAGTAAGCAAAGTAAGTTTTTGATCTTTAAGGAAAAGAAAAAAGCAAGAATTAAAAATTTAAACCCCCCAAAAATAGAACCACATTACCAAAAATAAGGAAATCACTTTATAATGTTCAAATATCAGGGCTTATGGTATGTACTTGACAGAAGTTATGACTGATATATTTGATAATTAATTTCATAAAGCAAACTACAATGTTTTGTCTTCCAAACTGGCGAATTACATATTTTGCAGTTGCTATTATTATTTTAGGTCTATTCTTGTACTGGAAAAAAACCCCAAAGCATATTTTTGGTTATTATGGCACACTAACAGATTTTTAATGAAGAAATGTGAAAACAGAATCTCCCAGTATAGTTTTTCAGATTGACTGTAGCTATCTCAAAAGCATATCAAGTTGAGTGAGCAGTATCTTTGAGAGAAATTTTTAGCATTCTTCCCTTGGTGTTTCACATCCCACTTGTGCTCCAGGTATCTTGGATTGATACTGAACTCATTCGTGTTGTGAGCTGGGGTGGTTAGAAATCAAACACTGCTCTTCAGAACTAAGTAATGTTTCACAGGATACAGTTTTTTATTATTCTAGTCAGTGTATATGGTGGCTTCCACATGAGCTTTTTCTGACACTGTAGGCGTAAAAAAAGGTCAAATATAGCAGTGCTTGAAATTTAACATGCTAAACCTGTTTACATCTACTTTCCTCCATCTGTTAGATCTCCTACTACTCTGAAAACAGATTCTTCAGTATAAAGTTAGCTTCTACTTCTCAGGGTTCTATCAGTTTAAATTTTGATATTATCTGTACCTACCATTAGTAATTACAATGTTTCAAATCAAATTTGTTTAGAAACAGTACTGATTATGAAGACAATCTTTCTTTTGCTGAGTTGTATTTGTAATTACATTTTTGAATTATATAACCATAGAAAAGTACATGTAGACTAAATTCTGTTGTCTAACAACTTGTTTCATTATCCCTTTCATGCCTTGAGGATTAGAATGCAATCCACAACTTCATAGAGAATTCAAAATTTGGCCATGGTCAGCAGGGTTAGGGTGTAGAGAATGAATGTTTAAGGGATGGGAATCAGTGGAGTAAACCAGTTAAGGCTTTCAAAAGTAAACCCAGGTAAGAACTGAAGCTATGAATGATCCTTGTATTTGTGAATGGCCTGTTTCATAGGCAGGTTTTCATGTACAGATCTCAGGAGTTTCGAGGTCCCTTGGCAATGTCTTTTTGTTTGTTTTTCTGTTTGTGGGGTTTTTTTTCATTTGTTTTGGTTTGGTTTTTATAGGTTATTTTTTGTTGGGGGGTTGGGTTTTTTTGTTTGTATGTTTTAATCCTGGTTTGGGATCAAATATTATTTTTCTAGGAAACCTTTTTTTCAATATGCAATATATAACAAAGTACTTTGAAACTTCAAAGAAAGATTGTTTGACATGTTGATGTAGTTGTTAGCATTAGTGCAGTTTTAAGGTTATTCCTGTAACACAACTGTTAGCTTTTTGATTCATGTCACCACCTGAAGCCTGCTGTGAGGTTTGGAGTTGCCCCACCTGCCATATTATGTTGCTTTGCAAAGTGCAATGTGTGCATTCCACTATGTAAGTTCTGCCAGCAGTTTTTATGGTAACAACATCATGGAATTATAGGAGCCCTTACCCATTTTCAGCTCTTTATGATGCTCTCCTCATGATTTCTTTTCTAGGTTTGTTGGATTTCTTTTTTGTGACTGTTTTGGTTTGGGGTTTTTTGTGTATGAATGTGTGTTCTTCCTTCTGTTACTTTGTTTAACAGGTTCTAAAAGGAGACCTAGAAATGAAAAGGCAAATGATGAGTAAGCTGAAGTTGCTCAGCCAAGATCTCCTCGTAGCTGTGAAAAATAAAGCAGTGGCTCAAAAGCTGGAAAGTCGTCTTGAAAATTTTGCCCAGCGCTGGGAAAGCCTTGTGCAGAAGGTGGAGAGCAATTCTAAACAGGTTTGTAAAAACCAGTTTTATCAGTTTGTGACAGTCAGATCCTTTGACAGCCGAATGCTTGAAGTAGTTCTGGTGCTGTTTGTCATCTTGTTTTAATTTTTTCCCCTGCATGTTGCTTAAGACATATTTATTTTTAGGACAGCATAATACAACTGTAATATAACTTTCCAGAATTTTATTTCTCTCTTTAGCTTTTAATCTCTCCTTATAGTGTTGATTACTTTCTTGGGTTGTTAACTATGTTTTTAGGAATGATACAAACCATAATGAAAATACCTTTCCAGTTAATTTATTTTTAACCTATAGTAACACACTTTTTATTGCTGTCTCTTTGAAATAGCACGTAGTCTGAAATTACTGCCAGAACTGTCTACTAGTTTAAGTGAAATTAATTTTTTTCAACAGTAAAAGTTTATAATTGATTGCTATTTTACTTCTGCATATGATATGCTGATTTACAGATTAAAAAGAGAGGCTACAAAAAAGAGAAATTTCTTGGAAAAATAAAGAAATCAATCTATACCTGTAACCAAAGTGACAATGAAAAACTATAACCTGCTATTATTTTTACCACTTTCTGTTAACTGTAAAATATTAAAAAAAGAAATTGAGGTTTTATACGAGGTAAAAATATTCAGCTCTCTGGTGTAGTACCTAAACCCATATTCAATTATTTTGCCTAGACGTCTTGTTAGCATCTCTTTCTTACTGGATTTAAACCCAAATTGGCTCCCTTTTTTCCATTCCATTATCTCACTAATATTGGGTTATTTTTGTGCTGTCATTGTATGACTGATAAAATGGAAATGGGTATTAAGGCTTTTTAATTAGGCAGCACAGAGTAGACTGTTACAGCAGGTACCTCTGTCCTGTCCATACAGGTCTCTCACAGTTCTGGTCAGTTTGATTCAATTCCTTTGAGCATGCTGCCCTTTTTTGTTGCTCTAGACTAACACTTCATCCAAATTATGTTTGGGTAATTAAAGAAAAGCTGCTATACTTCATGCAGTGATCTGAATCCCTCTCAATAACCTTGCTTTCAACTCATACCTTAATATTTCAGTTTGCTCTGTGATAGTTAGAAAAATCAGCTGAAGTTGGGAAAAATCTGTTTGGGCGAATAGAAGGAAAGAAAATGGGGCAAGGGCACAATTTCATCTAGTAGGAGAAAGCAAAACCAGGTTGTGTACACAGCATTTAGGAGTTGAAAATAATATTTAGTTGTGTACACAGCATTTAGGAGTTGAAAATAAGATTTAGTAATAGCATGTTTAGTGTAGAAAACCTCCCGTTTCAAAGCAGAGGAAAATTCCAGAGATTCATTTTTGAATTTGGGATGGCTAGGGTCATGTGGTTTGAGGAAGTTCAAGGGCTGTTTAGATTGGTGGTCACTCCTATAAGCAGATACTAGTTTTGAAACTGGAACTTAGGTTACAGAAAATGAAGTGAGCAGTCCTGCGGGTTTAAACATAGAGCAGCACCCCTGGGAGATACTTTGGATTCCAAAAACAATGTGGCTGTCCTATCATAGCAGAACACTTCAGTTGATAAACTTTTCCACCAAGCTGCTCTGCTTAGGACAGAGGTGATTTGCCATCATGGGGATATTTCTTCACCTTCTGGAAACATTGCACAGTCAGTGCTGACTGTAGGAGCCATTTCTAAGGCACTGTTACACTGTTCAGACATATCTTCTGTGAAATACTAGTGGTGCACTTGTCACCATGTGTTTCTCTCTAGGCAAGGCAGACAATATTAGTGGGGTTTTTACAAATATTCGTTACAGAGCTCATTTATGTGTTTACACTGCAAGGAAAAAATGCCTTTACCAGATCTCATTACCCTCTCTAATCATGAGCTGAGGAGGAGGAGACTTTGAAGAGGGTGAAAACCAGAATATTTTTCACTAAAATCTGTCAGGAAATGCACATTTTATTCATCAAGCTTAGGTATTGCCTTCAAAATTTACTTTACATGGTTTAGTGGTGGACTTGGCAGAGCTAGGTCAATTCTTAAACCCAATGATCTTAAATGTCTTTTCCAACCTGAAGGATTGTATGTTAATAATTTTCATAGTACCATCATAATTACATTTTTGTCCTTAGTTATTTCTCCTTTTCTCTTAATAAAGCATCACTTAATCATTAACTTGTTAACAAAACAAGAAATTAAATGGAAGAGACATCTCCTCAGGCTCGGTTCAAAAATGATTCTCCAACTCGACATGTAATGTAGTTATAAATCCCAAAGGAAAAGTGCAGAAAGGAGAATGTGAGTCCTCCCACATTTGGCTGAATTAATTGCTCTTGAATTCAAGCATCTAATCAGAACACATGGCTGAAGCTTCTGCTACAAATGACTGGATGGCAAGGGTGTGAGAGAGAAATACCTCTAAAAAGCAGTTTGTTCTCATCATGAAAATGTCAGCTTTCCTTCACTGACCACACAGTGGAATCAAGGACAAGGACAGCTTGCTTAGGTTACATGCCTAGCTTCCAGAAGCTCTAAACCCAGCTCTGCTGAGTTCATTATGCTCCTCTAAATTGTACTGAAAATCTTTCCAAACTAAAGAAAACACCATTCCTCATCTGAACTTCTCCACTCACAGAGATAAATTTCATCAACGAACAGATGACAGCTCCAAAAGTGAGTGTTAAGGAAAATTATGAGTTTATCAGGACAGAGGGCACTTCCAAAGACAGTAATAAATGTTGGCATTAAAGGAAGGCTGCTGTATAAACGAGAAATAAAATGACATAAAACTACCGGAGTGCTGTACACACATTGTACGTATGTTTGCTTATAGATGATGAAAAAGATTTTAATTTTTCTACTCTGAAGAGAGATGAGTTTTAACGTGTTTCTAAGATGGGCTTGATGTGAAACTGCAGGCAAGCATTGTATTTTGAAAGCCTTTTAATGTGCAGCCTTGTGAGTCACCTTAGCACTTTCCATATGATTTTCTACTGGGTTAAAGTCTTTATTGCCCCTTCTCAGAATCACATTTGCGATTCAGGGACTGAGAGGGATGAAGGTAATATACAGTTATTATTTGGGCCATCTTTGAATAATACATGGAACACACTACTTTGGTGATTAAAAAGGTGTATTGGTGGGGATTTTTTTTTTTTGGTTGGTTGGTTTTGTTTTTTTCCTTTTTCCTTTTTCTTTTTTTTTTTCCCTTCCTTTTTCTTTTTTCCTCAGGTAAGCCAATAAAAGTTACTTCTTTTTTGTAATTCCTAATATTTTTCACTGTCCTTTACACACTAAAGTGTATGCAGTTTAAATGTGAACCAGCCTCATCTTGCAGAGTAAGACTGCAATCTATCTTTCAGTCTTGCCCTGTCTCTAATTAGAATAATTATGAACTTCAAATTCACATCTCCATTCTCCTTTTGAAGCACATAATATTTAACCTCTACTCCTGTTGACTGAGCATGAAAAATACTTTTTTACTGTTTTGACATACAAATCATTACCCCCCACAGCATCATGACTTCTCTGAGCAGTAGCAGCACTGCCAGCTCTGGAAGTGCAGTTCCCCATCTCCAGCTGAAGCTGCCACTCCTGTGTAATTGGTATTAGCTGCAGATGATTCCTATAGTATCCTAGCTGTGGTTTATTCTGTGTTACATCTTCTTCACTGGAAACTCTGCCCTGGTATTGATTAGCAAATGAAAACATGGCAGGATATGACTCTGGGTATCTGAAACATCATCCTATCATTGATTTTTGGATAAAACAGAGTGTAATAAGAATTTTATGAGAAGAGGAAAGAGAGACAGAGAGACTGTACCAAAAATCATATAATAGGCGAGAAATTCTTTTTGTTCTTATGTGTAGTCAGCTCAGGGAAAGATGACATCAGATTCTATCCTCAAATTTCGTAGAACCCTGGACATTAGAAGCTTTAACGTGCTTTTCCTTCTGCCTTCTAATCAATTAAAATAAAACAGAAAAGAATGCTGTATGGAGTTTCAATAAAAATATGTAAATGCTGACTTAATATTGTCATGATTTCTGTAGGAAAAAAGTTAAAATCAATACATCTTGTTGAGAGAACTAGAACAAGAATGTTACTACAGAAAATTGTAGTGATTAAAAAGTCAGCTGGGTGTTTTTCTCTTCCAAAGAATTTTGTAGTTCATATATTAGCTGAATCCCTGCAGGTCACAAGCAGCTTATTCAATTGACATGATTAATTCATATATTTTTTAAAAAAAATCTGCTCTGTATCTAAATTTCATGATCTTCTGAGTAGTCCAGAGTCTGCTCTAAAATCTAGACTACTGCCTCTTTCTAGAGGTGGAAACACAGCCTTGGGTTAACTGCTTTATGTAAGAAATACTGACAAAGTACAGTGGTAAAGCACTTCCCTACTCATCACTTCCACTGGCAGCCTGGACAAAGAACAGGACGACTTTTGCCTAGAAGACAATGTGAAGAGTTCAGCAAAGTTGGCAGGAATTTGTTGGTTTTTTTCTTCAGCTTTCTTAGCTCTACTGATGTTGCTTGCTGGGAAGAGGCTGCTTGCTAACAGTACTTCCCTTTCCTTGTCATTCTATTAATTTTTTCAATGCAAGAAAACATTGTGGGAAAGGTGTTAGACCTGTTTGCCTGTTCATTGTTTATAAAAGCACTTATGTCTCAATAACTAAGCTGACTCAATTCTCTTACTGAGTTTCTGATGAAGAAGATAATTTATGTATGTGTTTACAGTTTCATGGACTTTTAGATACTGGAATTTCTGTTGTTGAATTGGAAACTAATTCTTGCATATTAGCAAAAACAAAGAAGCAGGGCTCTTCAGGTGCACAACTTTTTCTACTCCTGGTATAAATCCTTTCTTTTATTTTCCATTTCACTGCTCTTAAACTGTGGGGTGGTCATTGGAGCTGTAACTAGAGCATTTTGACAAATGAGCCATCATCTGACAGAATCAGAAAAAGAAGTGACCTATTTCTCATGAGTTAAGGGATTTAAGAACAGCTGCCCACATCTGAGCCGGAAGTTTCTAGTTTGGTGTTATATGGAAAAAAGTATAAATGGGCAGTACATGCACAAGCAGTGTACAAACAAATATGAGCAAAAAATATTTCTCATCATTCTTTTTTTAATGCAGCTGAGCTATTCAAAGGGGGTTTTTCATATTACTGGGGCAAAGCTAAATGCATTAGATTGGTAGTGTTTACAGTGTTACATATCATGGGTATTAGTATCTGGTGTGACCCCTTAATATTTTTTTTAATTATGGAATAAAACTGACGCAAATTAATTTGCCTTCTAGTGCATGTGTTATAATCTAAGATTTCCAGCCAGAAAGTTGACTGCCCTTTCATGCAAGTAGGTTATGGTGAATTACATTCTATTTGAAATTTTTTATAAATGGTAAGACTAATGATTGGTAATTTAGTGCTACTGTCATGCCTTCATCACCTCTCAAGGATCAAATTTTCAGACTGGGGGCAGTCTGAAATTATTATTTAGTCATAGTAACATTTTATATATTTTCTATCATTCAATTCCATTGTAAAATTCCAGTCATTTCTTTTCTTCATTCAGCATGGATTACAGGAAGCTGCAAGTTCATTAGAATCCTTTCTGATTTTGATACTGGCTTTTGCAGATATCTTATTCACACAGCGTGAGTCAGGTAAAACAGTCTGGCTTGAGTTGCATGTAATGTTGTTTTTTCCTGAAGGTCAGCCTATGATCAGATGAGAGCAGTTTCTCATTATTTTCTATTGCTCCTCCATACAATCTTTACTGAAGTCTTTCAAACAGTGTGTGACCTCTGTTTCTGTACTTCTCACAGATTTCGCAGGCTGTCACTACCACTCAGACATCACTAACACAGACAACTGTAATGGAAACTGTAACTATGGTGACCACAAGAGAGCAAATCCTGGTTAAGCATGCTAAAGAGGAACTCCCACCACCTCCACCCCACAAAAAAAGGCAACTCCTTGTGGATTCAGAAATTAGGAAGAGGTGAGAATCATCAAGAGACAGAGAGAGAATACTGATACAGTCTGGACGAAAATGCAAAAATAGTCATTTGACTGCAATATTTTTCTGTATGCTATTTTTGGGCTTAAAATTATATTTCCGTTCTCTATTAGGGTACCAGATGATAATTCTCTTTCTTTGCTCACTATGAGTTATGGATTATATTGTGCTTCTATTCCACCTATTTAGCAGTATAGAATGTTAATGGTTACATCAATACCATTGCATAGTAATTGCAGTCAGTTGAAGTCATTATGTGCATCATGGGGATCCCACTTGGCTATGGTCTTGAAACATGATGGGCAAGAAGCATTCCATTAATTCTAAGACTTTTGTATTTTTTAAGAAGAATTTTATAGTAGTTAAAATACTAATAATGCAGATATTACCTGGTTTCTAAAGTTCACTATATTCTTCTGGGCTTATGGGTCAGGAGTAAAAATGGCAGTTCTGCAGAGGCAGTTAATATTTGGTGAAACATGCATTATTATTACTTTCAGGTTTTTTTTCCTGGGTAACTCAAGTACAAGTGACAAGGGATTTTAGACTAATGCTGAACACTAGTTAAAGTCAGGAGGAAAATTTCTGACGTGTTTAAGCAGAATTGCCTCAAGCACTAAGCTTCTAAATGAGGTGCTGAGAAGGTAGATTTCAAACATTCATTGTAACGTTTGTTTTGGAAATGTGTTTTGATATTCAGATGAACGTGAATTCCAAGGTAATAGATTCAAGGACTGAAAGGGACATGGAACTGCATTCGTGTCTCATTTCTGTAGACAATATCTTCATTTAGTTCAATGTGTTTACCAGGACAAGTATTTTCTTGTAAAATAGTGTTTCACTTACTGAGAAGAATGAAATATAGCAAGAATAGGAGAAATCTGACTTCCTTTTAATTGAAGCATTATGTTACTGAAAAAATAGATACTTTTTATCCATAGGCATTGTACCTGTGTTTAACCCTTCTGAAAGTAAGGTTTCTAGTTCAGCATCATTATTTAGGAATGATGTAAGAAGAATGATTCTCCCCCTTTTTGTTAAATTGGATAACTATTTCTATGGAAAGTGCTTAGGCTAAATAAGTTTGTAAGCTAAATTTGAATGAATTGAATCTGTCTCCAAAGTCCTCATTTGAAATCTGTTTTTTCCCATATCCTAGGTTGCCATTAAATCATTGTGATAGTTATATTTTGCTGATACATTCCCAAGCACTCAAAATAATGCACAGCAATGAATATCAGGAGACTTGTAATTCCTGAATTTGTTGAAGGAATTTTTAGATGGCATTGTTATTACTTATCAGGAATTATAAGCCTTAGCACTCCTGTAAATGTTTCAGTATTAATGTGCAAAGATGAGAAACAGGATTGAGGCCCTTTTGGCTTATATACCACAGTAAACCTTTATTGCAGCATGGTCCCTATCATGCAAATAGTGATGTGCTTTATTTTGAAATTGAAAAATTAAGAATGAAAATATCCCTGTTGCTTTGAAGTATTTAAATAATTGATATTTTAAAACTTTTCACTTTTTTCTTTCCAAACTGAATGTTTTAGGGATGATCTTACTTCATACGGATGTATAAGGCCACTGCTATAAAGGAAAGCATTATCTTAGTTAAAACTAAATGAAATAGGATGATTTTTTTAAAACCTACTCTTTTAATTCTTCAAGAAAATTGTTGCTATATATATCATTATAAAACTGGAGACCAGTTGGCAGTAGAAGTTTCTTTCCCAGCTACTATGTATTTGCTGTTACCATATATTTTCCTTCTTGCTCATATTCTTTTATTTTGACTTAATACTGAAAGTAAACTTGGCAGGGTACAGCAGAATACAGACTTCATAGTCATCATGCAAGGAAACTGCCTGAGGGCAGGAATTAGCTGGATTACGGGAATTGTTTTTGTTCCAAACTACCTTGGTTTATAGAAACTGATAATTATGTGTTACTAGAGTGTTTTGGCTGATGTCTGTCTAAAGCATTACAACTAACAAGTTTATGTATAAATCTGACTGATCCTTGTACAGAAAATAGGATGTATTATCAACTTTGAGACTATTATTGCTTGTAGCTATATTACTGGTAGATCTGCTACCAAATTTACAGAGTGTTAATGATTTTTTTACCATGCATACTAGGTTTCAAGGAGTTTTGATTTGTTTTAATGTTATCTAAAATATGTGCATTCACCATATAATTTCTGTTTAACATTTGGATAAGAGTCAAGATGGAACAATCTGTAGTTCTCAGTCTTTGCCTGGGATGACTTTAGATAATTGAATAATCTGTGGTTTCTTTTGGATATTTAAAATTAGAATCCTTTTCATTTCTGCATAGGTTAGACTTTTATTTTGATCTGCTGGGAGAGAAATCTGACTTTTATAAGGAAAAATGGAGTTAATTGTTTAATGCACTTTATAATGCTCTAACTATTATGTTGTGTGCCAAAACTGCTAGATTTGTTTTAACAATGCAATTGCACCAGCACACGAGAACTAGTCCAGGGTGGCTGTTATACCTGTGAGTGGACCTACGTTATGGCAATGTCCAAAATAAATGTTGGAAATGTCCACAGCTGTGCAGCTGGATGAATGATGGTTATATTATCTGAAGGCAATGTTTCTCCATTCAGATAATCTTTCTGGCATTTCTAACTGAACAGAAAAAAAAAACAAAACAAAAAAACAAACCCCACAATTTATGTACCTTTATTCTCTAGAAAGTCCAAGCAGATGTTCCACAGTGGGGGGACCAGTCAATAAATAGCTTCGGAAAAACACTTTGACAGTAAACTTCGGGGAAGAAGTTTCAAGAACTTAGAATAACAGTTTTTGTGATTGTTTTTAATTAATATGTAAAAATGTAGTCTTGGAAACAAACACGTTTTATAGTGTGCTGTTGTCTTTTTCAAAGACAAGAAAATATAAATTTATACTAAATATAAGGGTAATAATGGAAGAAGAAAGCTCATCTTAACATTTGGGTGCTCAGTTAAAATATCTTTGTTCATTGGTGACTAGACACCTTTTTGATCAATGCTTTTTTTTTTTTTTAATGTGAGAAAAAGCATTGTATTCCCAAACAGCCAGTCATTTATTTTCTGGGTGCACTGTTGTCCACAAGATCTTTCAGGGTTTTCTTTTTTTTTTGTATTCAGTTGTAGCTGCACTTCAGGATAAACAGAGCCCATAGTGATGCCTGCCTTTTGATTTTTTAAAATAAACGAAAAGAATGGGAGTTCTCAACCTACTTCTCCTACGTCGTTCTATATTGTATGTGTTTACAACCAAAATTTTCCCTGAGCCCTTAGTAACTAATAGCTTATGGTTATGTACTCTTTAGTTTTGGTTTGATAAAAAAAACCCTAGCAGTTACTGAAGGCTTGTCAGAAGCTTCCAAAGGTGAATAACCAGACTGTGTTGGCTGCTTTCTGCAGCCACAGTACAACACACTGCATGCTGTTGCTTGGCATTTTGGGGTCTGGGAGGGAAAGACACATTGGGGGTTGAGGCCTTTTTGAGGTGGTGAATAATGCTTCCAGGTTTTGTCAGCTTCTTTCATCTGCTCTCAGGTTTTAGTCAGCATTGTTTCTGTAAAGGAGTATACTTGAAATAAATGCATCAGGCTCCACTGGTACATGTTTGGAAAGATTTGTGCTCCAGATTTGCTTCGCTGTGGACTAAATGTTTTAGAGCTACTAGAAACCTCTTTAAGGAGGAAGAAAGAGTATTTTGGCTACTATGTGAATATTGTGTTAGTGTACTGTATAAGAGTACAGCCTCCAGTTACTAAGCCGAGGAGAAAAAAATGGATGGCTAAGATTGAAGCATCAAAATTTCTAGAATGTGTTTTACATTTCCAAGTGTTTTGTCAGGATTGAAAGTATAAAAATCTCTATTTAAACTGAAGGAATTGAGAAGAAGCAATTTGATTTGTAGACCAATAACATCCACAGGACTGAATGTCATGTTTCCATTGCTCTTATTCACTGTGACATGAATGCATGGGAAGGAAGCTGTTGATTTTTTCTTGTCTCTTAAAGCAAGTTTTTGCCATAAGTGAGGGAAAGCCAAAATAAGAACCAGATTACTTTTTTTTTTTTTTAATCCCCCTCTATTCTCCTCCTAAAAATCTAAAACTGCTTCAGAAGTAATGCTTCAAAATGTCAGAATAATTCAGGTGAGTTAAGTTCTGTTACTAGTCAAAGAAAAGCTCCTTTTCCCAAAGGAAAAAATTTGAAACTGAGAAAGATAAAATACTTGGAGCTGTATAATAAGATCTTGAGAAGTATGTATTAGTCATTAGGGCTAGAGATAAATGTAACATAGCTGAGGTTATAATATTGAAAAAAACCTGGTAAATGGGAGAAAGGGATACAAAGTAACATATTTATTTTCATGGTATTTACATATTCTGGGAAAAACAGGTCAGTTGCATATCATAGAAAAATCTGAAAATTACTCTGGTCGTGCTAAGTTTTTAAATGGCAGACAGGTAAGAGTTTGTTAATATTTAATTTGAACATATTTGTAATATTAATGTGCTTCAATAATGTCCAAAGATACCTTTCTTTGTAACTTGGTAAATAGCTTTTTACATGCTGCTTAATGTTACCGAGGAAGGTCTACTTGTCATAACATTATTACTGGTATATTGATAATCTGGAGATTTGAAAGAGACTTGATGCCCTTTGAATAGCAAGGTGTGTTAAAACAGGAAAGTTGCTCCATCTAGTGTTTTTTTTTCATTTAACAGCTGTTAAATGAACTTTTTGAAAACAGAGGAAACTTCACTTTTTTGAAAATTCTTATGTTTGGGATTCCAATGCTTCCTTAGTTCGAAAAGTTTGGGTTTTTGTAGAAAAAAATGTATCAAAGGAAAAATTATGATGACTTTGTAATGTTGTTTTTGGTAGCTATTTTTTCAGATATCCCCTTTCAGTGCAATGAATTATATTAGTCAGGACTAAATTGTGATTGTTTAGCACTTCTGCAGCCCTCCATTGGGTTGTTTGGCCATTATTCTCTCACAGAAATGCAGCTTTTGCTCTGGTATTGTCACTTAATGGTAGGTAACAAATCCAAAAAGAAGACATTAATGTCTTCAATTTTCCTGGTGGTTTTTGATTTCAGTATGTCTGTAGCCAATTCCAGAGGAAAGGAAAAGGTGATTGAGACACAACAGAATAGTTTTCTGTTTCTTACCGGGGGAATAATTAATAAACATTTTCACTTGGAGTGTAGGAAGTATGGGTATGTTGAGGTCTTTAAACATGGACACTTCTTAATGTTTATTAGTTTTAACCCTTTATCCTTTTTGTGAGGCGAGCAATGGATTAGTGACAGATAAACAGAGAATTTATATTCTTAACATTTAGGACCTGAAATTATCTGCAATATTACAGAAATAGTGCCTGTCAGCACTTGCTGGAGGCCGTGATGACTGGGTTTAAAAGTACTCTGTACCTAATGGTACTGGTGAAGTTTCTGCTGGAGGTTCTACACTTAGGATTGATTTAGTATTTCTTTTCATGCCCTGGTGTGCATTACAGAAATGAACTGGTCATAATGTGGAGGAGGCTAAACTGAATAGTATCACAAGTGTAGAGGGAGGGTCAAAATGTCATTCTAAAAGGAAATAAAATTATTTGACAACTAAACTAAAAAACTAGGAAGGTAAAAGTAGTTGCTTGGATAAACTGGCTGTTGAATAGAAGATGAGACCGAGTCTATTTATCAACTAATGGTTCATCAACTACAAATACAGAGGAGGAAGACAGCAGGGAATTAGATCAGAATAATCCTTCCAATGGGCACTGTGTAGTGTAGAGTTGTTCTTTGATACATTCTAGGCAGCGAAGAGCTACAAGCTGAGAAAGACTCTGGTGAGCTGGGGATTTCAGTCCAGACATGGAAATGAAATAATTCAGTAATGTGGTTCTTGGATCAAAGTTGTATCATTCCCTGCCAAGTTAATATGTAGGCAAATAGTTTTATGTCTGCCCAAGATTCACAGTGGTGACTGGTCCAGTGTGATTTTTGTTTGGGGAAGGAAGAAAAAAAAACAGAGGAGCAAAGCAAATTGTCAAGCTATTTCTGTCTGTTAAAAAAATAAAGTACTGAAACCACTGTCTGGCCATAGTAGCAGTAACATAGTAATGTAGTTTAAAGATGAAATTCATTCAGTTTAGAGATAAGACTGTGTACCATGATGGCCACATGACAGGAAGATACTTCATGCCTCGTATTCCTATGTGAACTTGTTCAACATTGAATTTGTTTCTGTATCTATTTAGTCAAAGTGTATTTAAAAACCGTCTTCATACTTTTAATCTATGCCAGTCACATTTTCATGGATAATTCTCTACAAATTGATTTTCTGGATCATCCTAAGCCATATATCCACTTCAGATTCCCATTCCAAACTCTCTTACTATGATCATGTATTTGTTCAAAATTGACTCCTTGTTCTGCTTTTCCTTTCCGTATTAAATACACGATAAATCTCACCTTTGAGGTATTTGCAACTTAATTGCATCACATTTTTTTCTTTCTGGTGCGTGAAATGTCCAACCCAAATACGCACCAGAGCGGGATACTGTAGTCCTACTAGAAGTCCCCTATCTAATAAAAAAAATTTCTGGAAATCACTAAGTAACAAGAGATAATTTGTTTATATTTCACAATAAAAACAAATCTCCATTTGAACTGAGCTGGCATGGGCTAGCCTGTAAAGAGAGGGCTGTGGGACCAGTAAAAATAGTATCTCCCTTGTGGAACAGCAGAAGAAAAGACTAACTGGAAAACAAAACCATGACTTCTGCATGAAGAATAAATCCTCTCCTTCAAATTGAATTTTTAGGTGGGTAGCATGCCAATGTGTATGTTAAATTAAGGTAGTTATTTAGAGTAATTTCTCAAGTGAGTTTTGGTTTAGTATCTTCCGTGGATCTATTTTTACAAATTCTACGTGAGGTGAAGTTTGTTGGGACAGAAAAGTAGTCTTGCACTAATTTATGTCAAAAGTATTGTTGTTCCTAGGAGATTTAAAGGCTCTATTTATACTTTGATATCAATCTAGACCTAATATAATTTGTAACTGCAGTTGTGCTCAGAAAGGAAGTATACAATCACTAAAGCAGAATGATTAAATGCTATTTCTACCAGTGTTTCCTCCTTTTACACAAGATGAACATGACAGTGTTTTGTTTGGGTTTTTTTCACACTAGGTAAAGTGTCTTTATCTTAAAGATATTTATGTACTGCAAAAAGCTACTTAACCTTAACTTTTGTGTATTTTAAGTCTTTTCTACCCTCCTGTCTGTTGCCCTTTTTTGAACAGGAGGCTTTGTTTCTAAAATTATATTTATCTCCAGAAGAAACTGCAAGTGACAGAGCAATCTGTTATGTGAGATCAGCTTTGTCATATCAGAGAATCATATCATATTATAGAATACTTTTGGTTGGAAGGGACCTGAAAGATCTGTGTCTAATAATCACCACCATCTGATGGCTCTCTTGTCCATGAGATGTATTCCTAATTATTTGTTGTACTGCCAAAACTGTCCCAAATGCTCCCATTCTTCTTCCAGGGGTTGCAGAGGCAAAGGCTAAATCCTTTTTTTTGAAGAATTGATCACTGATAAACATTTTTCTCTGTCCATTTCCATCCTGTACCAGGGTAAGACCAGGCTATTTTTCAGAGAGTTGGTCTCACTAATCCTACTTGCCTGCAGCTTCAGAATGGAACAAACGCCAGAACTCATACAATTTTACCTGCAGTCAAGAAATTTTAGTACTCAGGGACTGGTAAACTTGTCTTCATTGCTATCAGATGTCTGGTGGTTTGTGATCATCAAATATACAGTTATTATTTGCAGAACAGAGGATAACATTTTATTTCAAGAATTGCAGTTGATTTAATGATCAGAAATAAAGCTGTAGTAGGAAGCTCTTAACTGACTGTGGAGTTCGAGTTCAGGGATTAAAATCTGTTAGCAGCACAGACATTCCTTGAACCATCTGGGAATTTTATTTTGTCTTCTGGCTCTGGATTTGCAGTTCTTTATAAAACTGAAGATTTCTGCACTTTCCATTACTTCAAAGTCACATTTTTTCTCCTTGAATGAGTATTCAAATAGTATTATCAGGAATTGTTTTATCAAAATTATTCCTAAAAGTTATAATTTGAATATAGAATACTGGACTGAGATTAAGGTAGTGTGTGATTCTTTTTCTTTTGCTTTCATTATTTATGAATACAAAAAATTGCAGTGGAGAAGGAAAAAAAGGGAAGCATAAATATTGGCTCAAGCATGGAAATTTTTCTTATATTCATTTTCCATTTCTGCATATGTGGATTTATGTAGCACCTGGTTTTACCTTACATCCTTGTATTTTAGAGGTATAAATCCTTGTATAAATGAAGTATATTTTTATAAAATAATTAAATTCCTCCAGGGGTATAATTGTTGTTCAAGTTACTGTTTTTAGTAGATTTTCAGTTGCATGCAAATTATACAACCTATAGTCACAAAGCAAACTGAAAGATACAGCTCATTATTTTTCCCCCCAGGTCTTTCTGCTCTATTGTGTTCACTGTATTGCTGCAGAAGGAAAGTCAGCTGCAAAAGGGATATAAATATTAGAACATACAGTGCAATAAACAAACGCAATCAAGCAGAGAGTGTGGCACAACTGAGAAAAAATTATTGTCTGAAGCTTCTTGTTTTAAAGCCTACAGTAGATACTGAATCACAATTTGAAATTTCTAGACATTAGTAATTTAAATATCTGCATTTTGAGACATTACCTTACGAGTCGTTAACAAAAATTAAGATCAGTTTTAAAGGAGTTGGTGAAAGAATCCAGATTGTAGTAAAGAGGACTTTAGAGTAAAAAACTAGTTATAAAGTAAGTGTGGAGAGTTTGGGATCTTAATTTTGGTTTCTAAAGCTTTAACTGTAGAAAGTTGTACTTGTTGATTGGTAATCACATTCTACAACAAATTTAAGTCAATCGGAAAAGCTTCTTTCTTATCATCAAATTTTCTGCTTGAATTTCCTTCATAATATCATCATCACAAACTGGGACATAAATCTCACAGGTTTGAAGGCTTCATTTGGTCAGCCAAATAGGACTTACATCCTCAGCTCAACCAACAGGACTTGAGGTACTCTCTCTTCACTGAGAGACATTTGTTTCATGTCTTCCAAAAGCATCAGCTTGAAAAATTAGAATACTTATTGTGAAAATTATTGCATCTGTTCAACTGTCAAATCAAGGTCTTCAAAGTGAAAAATTTTCTAAATTTTATGTTTCTAAATTTTAGGGTGAATATTTTATGAACTCTGTGATGAGATATGGGAGTTTAAAACTGTCTTTTGCTGAGAGAAGTTGCTGTTTATTCACTTGTCTACACAACCATGTTTGCTGCCAATCCTGTTTTCAGAAACTTTGTGGAAATTGAAAGTCTTATTACACATTTCTGTCTCTCAGGTTTGACTCGGATACGACCGAGCTCCACAGCTGGATGACCCGCTCCGAGGCAGTGCTGCAGAGCCCCGAGTTTGCCATCTATCGAAAAGAAGGGAACATCTCAGACCTCAGAGAAAGAGTCAATGTAGGAGAAACTACCCGTATACATGTCTGTTAGTCTGTATTAGCTTGTCAATGTTCTTTCAAAGTTCAAGTTTAAATGAGTTGAAATGTAGACTGACAAGCATTGATTGTCCAGAATAAATTTGGAAGTGTTCACTGTTTCTGTGAATTTCAGATTTTGGCACCAAAATTGCTGCACAAGCTGTCTAAATACATAGCTTTTTGTTGTTCTTTTTGTTCATACATATTCATATTTAATTAAGATATTCTAGATCCATGAAAGTCTTAGGTAAAGTTATACCAAAGGCTATATATAATTTCTTAAATATGTAGCATCATTCTATACTGAGAGCTTAATTTGACATTATACATGCATAAATTGGAGAACATGAAAAGTGTCACTGTAGTGGATGCTAAAGAAAATCGGTATCTATTTCCTTTTACAGTGCTGTAAAACATATACAATAATCACCAGTTTCCACAGGGATTTTATTGGGGTTTCTTTTCCTCTATTTTAGTACCATATCAGAACCAAAAACTTTTCTGCCAAAGTGTATGGTTCTGCACTGCTTAAGAAGTAGCTATGTGTGTGTGTATGTGTGAGTGTCACAGACCAAATTACTGAATTTAGCGCTTGAAAACTAAACTGTTACAAATTTTCTTCCTTATTTAATTTTTAAGGATCCATTAAAAAATGCCTATCTTTTCCAAGTAAGAGAAAGGGGAGTTTTTTATAATTAGCTCTGATAGTAGCATAGTATAGTATGGAATGCCATTAAAAAATGTGCTGATACATAGTCCTAGAACACAACAGATGGGACAAAGTTACTGGATTGAATTTAGATTTGCTGCTGGCTTTTCTGGTTGTCTGCTTTTCCATCATAAATCAGCTGTGATAAGATGAGGGACATGGAATTTTGTGATTTTAAGTGTGCATTTTTAAATTCCATGTTAAATCATATGCTTCTTGTAATAATTTTAGTTATAAATATTATCATAGTATGAGTGCTAGAAATTATCCATTCAAAGGGAATATCTTGAATTAATTTATGCCACAACTTCATTTTGTGTGAAATATACATAAATATACATATATATGCAGATTGGATCATATCTGAGTAGATTTGATGGGTTCACATGCTTCCATACTGAGTTGATAGGATTCATCTAATACTTTAATAGATATGCAGTTAATTTTCCAAGTGCTCCAATCTAAATTTTAAAAGAAACAAATAGGAAAAAAAGAAACAAAATGCTCATCTTCCCTTCAAATATTCACATTTTGAGGAACATATTCATTTCAAGGATGAAAATTAGCTCATCTTGACCTACAAATTATGCTGGCTACCCACACTGTTGGGTTTCCCACCTGTTCTACCTCACATTGTCTAAGACTTATAAAAGCATTAAAGGATCCAGGAGCCGCCTTCTTTCCTTTCTTTGCTTTTGAGGAGGTGGTGGTTGCTGCAAGTAAAGGGGTGGACGTGGGTGAACCACAGACCTCCTTTGGTCCCAGCTGGAATTCTATTGGCTCTTGCCTTGCCTTTGCTGGAGCTGAGGAAGGACATTGGGGCTGGGAGGACACTACCTACCACATTTATCCAGGTCTCATTTCACTTGGTGAAAACACACATAATACTGGAGAAAAATGCATGGAATTTGTCCAGTGCATGAGCATTTAAAGTTTGAATTCAAGACACTAAATATAGCAGGAGATATTCCAGATGTTCCTTTGGTGTTCTTGGAAATTTAATAACTGAAATGTTCGCAAACAAATTTCCAGATTTTTTTTCCAGTAAAGTAGAGCAGAAAAGGATCTGTTTTTTATCAAGAGGTCTGGGACAAACCAGTAATTCTAAATAGATATAAGAAAAATCAATATGTATCCTTCATTCACATTGAAAATATTTTTAAAGACCAAGATCAGTTTTAATTTCGCAGTGTCAATGCTGTTAAAATGAACATTTTATAGAGAAAATCAAGTTACATTTAGAAGTTTCTAGTCGCTCTAAGGGAGAAAATGTATTAATTTGATAGTGAGAGCTCTGAAAGATGGCACTTGACAAGTGGCTACATGGATTCTGTGTTGAATAGTTTTCAGTTAGTGTAAGTCTTTGACCACACTTTTTAAAAAAGCAAACAAAAAAATCAAATTTTCACGAATGCCAGGTTTTAAAACTTGTCCTGACCTGACTTTTCCTGGTCTTGTCTCTGTCTTCATCTATAAAATGAGAGACAAAGCAGAAAGTACTGTTCAGTTCATTGATTTGAACAGTTTCATTGCTGCTTGCTAACACTTTTAGTTATTAGTTCTCTCAAAATGAGCCTCAAATCAATGGAAAATGAGATAGTGTGTGTTTTAACATATTATAATCTCTAGTAAAGTTGTAGAAGACATATAAAAAAAGAATGAAATGCAGAAAGGAAAACATATGTGAGAGATAATTGAAATAGATTTTATTGTACTGTTGTGCTTTAAGCCCAGCTGGCAACTAAGCACTACTTCCTCACCACTTGCTAAGCACCCCTTGCTCACTTCCCCCTACCCACCCCAGTGGAATGGGGAGAACCAGAAGTACAGCTTGTAGGTTGAGACATTGAGATAAGAATAGTTACATGAAATAAAGTAAAATATAATAATACTAACAAATAATAATTTTGATAATAAAAAGAAAGAAACAAACAGGTAAGTGTTGCACAGTTGCTGACCTTGTGCTGACCAAGGCCAGACCTCAAGCCTGATAACTCCCCCAGTTTATATACTGAGCACGTCATTCTATGGTGTGGAATATCCCCCTGGCCAGTTTGGGTCACCTGTCATGGCTGTGTTCACTCCCAGCTTTTTTTTTTTTTTTTTCTTTTTTGTGTATCGCTGGCAGAGCATGGGACACACAAAAAAGGCAGTCTTGGCTTAGGATAAACAAATATAACAAACCCAAAACATCAATACTATCAATATTATTCCCAGAGTGAATCCGAAACACAGCACTGTCCCAGCTACTGAGAAGAAATTCGGTGTATCCCAGCTGAAACCAGGATGTGCACTGACATCCACAGTCATACCCCAGTGCTGTACTCGTATGTGCATGCATGAGACCACCTACACATGTGTGCCTGAGTCCCATCCTGCCCTTGCTGGTTTATCTTTTGGGGTTTTTCCCCCATATGGTGATGTATATTGATATATCACAGAACACCTGTGCATTAAAACTGCCCTTTATTCCCTACCATAGCCAGTGCTGAGTCCTAGGGCCTTTTTATGATGACTTTCTTTTCTGCTGCTCTTTTGGGGACAGGTTACTAGCTTTGGGTTGGTTTTTTTTCTTGCAGCAGCTTGCTCTTGCCCATCATTTTGCATGGATGAGGGGTCACTTCCATAAGATTTAGTGGAAGTGCATCTGCTGCATGATGGAGGGACAGAGACGTTGGAAATTAAATCCGCAAGGAAATTTCTTTTGCCATCACTGGTGATTCATAAAGTGAAAAAGCTTGCTCCCATCCCAGCTCAGAGGAGTCCTGGGGGAGACAGAGCCAAGAGCAGGCTGTATGAAAAGCAGTGACTCTGTTTGCTAAGCCAGCTGTTCTTCAGATCCTGGCAGGAAATTAGCCTTTGGCAGATGTATTATGTAGCTTGAATATATTAGACATGTGCAAAAAGTCCATGCCTATGTCTGGGGAGAAGAAAAATATTTATAGCTCTTTCCTGATACAGAAGGAAGATATTTACCTTACCTGGGCAGGGAGACTGCAAAGCCGTAAGAATAGAAATTTCATTGTTGAACAACCATACTCCTAAATAATGGAGACATCCAAACATTAATGCTGTAAATATTGTTGTGCTTCACCCCACCATAAATATTCTACAGTTAGTGTGTGTGTTTTACTAAAATCAGACCTAAGAATGCCTCAGGACTTCTTTGTTTTTCCTAAGCTATAATGGGCTTTCAATATTGCAAGTTCAAATGTATGAAGGTTCAGGTGCAAAAGAATCTCCACAATTTCAGGTGTTAATTTCACTGCTTAGTGAGTTGGATTTGAGACTATACAACATGAAACTGGAAATAAAACTCCCTGAAAGGAGTTTTGGTTAGCCAAGAAGAAGCACCTGGAAATTCAGAATCAAAGATAAACACAAGGAACAGATGTAAGGGAAAATGTCAGATATCCTAGACAATTAAATTTGTTCTCTTGGCATTCTCAGAAGCCCCATTCTCATATGTTTGTTTTGTTTTAGTGACCTTTTCCAGGCATGCTTTCTTGGGCCTGGATATTTGAGAGCTGAATCACTGTCAGAGGTGGTGATGGTAATGTTGTCCTCTCTGCCCTCAAGGGTGATGGGTCACCATCACAGGAGGTCAGGGACTACTGCTACCCCGCATCCTTTCAGAGAGCTCTCAAAGTAGGATGTTGATTTGATATATGAATAACGTCCAAATTTCTCCAGCTGTCAGTATTTTCTAGGTTATGAAGTCATTAACTGTCAAAAAAATCTCAAGGTCAAATAAAATGCTTAGATTTGTAAAAATAGCCTCTTTGCCTTTGGCTAGCATTTAGCTAAAGATGAATTTATAATGTTTTTCAATCAATTAAAGCTAGACTATAATACATATAATACATTGTCTGTTACAAAGTAGTCCAAAAGAGAATTAACCTCTCCTGGACAAAAGCCTATAAAGTTAACCTTTCCCTCTAACATTGGTATTTTTTTTTTCTGAAAAATATTTTACAGAAAGCAAAAAGAGTTAAAGAAAAGGGGAAGTTATGTATTTGGAAATATTTTGAAGAGGCTTAGCCACGATTGTCAAAAAGTGTCTATTACTATGTACGGAATTTAAGTTTCAAAACTTCAGAAATCCCTTCAAAATTATCCCATTCTACTTGTGTTGTAAATGAACCTGGATCCAGAGTATGGTTCCCCTCAGTAAAAGAAAAAAGGAGGAAACGGGCAAAGAGAGGGATGAGAGGTGTCTCCGGGACTGCTCCCTTCATTTCGAAGCATTTTACACAGGGTTATGGAAATGCATCTTCTGAGGGTCTTAAAAATCCAAGACGCAGTTTGCAGGTTTGGCAATCGATGGCAGTGTGCAGCCTAATGGCAGGACCATTGGTCAGTGTTTTGGGTAACTAGAGTGAATTTCTTCCTTTCTCCCCATATCACATCATTTGTCTTTGCATGAGGAACCAAGAGTTCAGTCTCTCTTCCTTTGGTTAGCACTGTGCTTTCTGTTTGCAAGCATTTGTCTTCCTGTAACCAGTATTAGACCTTCATTTTCGTAATATATGCCAATTACATAAAAATGAATGGAGAAAAATAGTTGGCAGAACGCTTGATATGTGCAAAATATTTTATGTTTATTTAAGGACTCCGCACATAGTGCTTATATTTTCTACCAGGGCCTGGAAACTTCAATCTTTCAGGAGAGAGGTGGATGTTTCTCCACGTTTTCCTGCACACATAGCATATTAGTGGGCAGCAAAGGGTTGACTTCCACAAGCTTTTACGTCCTATCATTCTTATATTTTAAAAACATAAGTTTTAGCATATTTTATGAAGTTTTTTTTTAAATGATTCGTTTCTGCTCACTATAGTTATACATGTGATAATTACACACCTGGCATTACAGACGGAGTAGAATTATATTCAGTATATTTTAGTGTTTTAATGATTCCTTTGAGTTCTCAGTAGTTATTCTCATATTAATTTTACCTGGCATTGTAGACAGAGTAGTATTAATTAAGATTCTGTAAGAGATTTTGGAACTCTGCAGAGAGTTGATTTACTTTTTTAATTTGGAAAATATTGAAATTGTTCTGTGGAATGGTACAAGATTTTATTGACCTAGGAAAATGACAGATAATTCATACAGTCATCTTTAACTTATTTGGGATAAACTTCATAATATTTCAATGATAATTTAGTTATTTATTAAAGATAGATCCATAAAATTGAAAATATTTTCGTCCTTGATTTTTCTCTAAATATATTTTCTTTATATATTTATCTAAAATTGTTGTAGTGAAAGCAAAAAGAATCTTTGACATATTATTAGAAAGACTGCTGTTTAACCATTTCTGTATGCACAAATGAATAGCAGCTATAGGTAGGCGGAGGAAAAGCATGAATTTAATTGAAAATTTCTCTTTCAAGTTTCTGTGCCTTCCTCACCTATGAAGTCTTCCAGGGAGCTGCTTGTTATTAAACTGAGCATGTTTTAAACATTACATTTTAAAAGTTACTTTAGGAGAGTTTATTGAAAGGTGTTCATATTCATTCTGTATGGGTGTAACAATCTGTTTGAAAAATAGTATTTCCAAGTGTAAGGTTATTTTACTAAATGCGTTCTTAGACACTTGCTTGAGCTTTCTTTTCAGTTTAAGGAACCTTTTAAAAGTCTTATAGCATCTACATTTGCTGTGGAAATAAACAGGGTGATGGGGAAGCCCAGTGGGGTCAGCCATTTTGGGAAACAGCAGCCAGGGCTGTGTGTTATGTTTCCATATACATCATGTGGGATTTGAGGTGACATATCCTCTTGTATATGTGTATCTGCTGCAGGAAAGTGAGTGACTTGATTTATGGGGCACTGTGTTGGTCAGGATCTCTGGGAGGTATATAGTCTGTTTTATTTTTGGTATCAAACTTGACTGTGGCCCCTTGCTGCATCTTTGAGCTTCTAAATTACACCTAAATTATGCAACTAATTTATTTTAAAATCAATGAAGTGACTTCAGGATGTTAATTACAAGACAGCATTGATGGGCTGTCAGATCTAAAATGAGTTTACTTTCCACCAGTATTTCTACTGACCCTAAATGATAATTAAATTTAGATTCCTACTATATCCTGTAATTTTAGCAGCTGGCCTTTACTAGGCCTTACTAGCTAGCCAGAGTGCCGGCCTGGACATTGGTGAGCAATTTTTGTGTGCAGAAAGGTGAATCAAGAATATTAAATACAATGCATAATGAAAACCCTGTATTAAATCTGCAGTTAAGTTTTCTCCTTAATAGGCCATTTATGGATGTCTGCTGCATATGGTCTTCTATATGCTTTTTACAGTTGTTATTTTGTTATCAAAAAAAATAGTAACATAAGCAATCAAATTTTATATGGGTTTGATACTGTAGAATGCTGTGAATCTCTGTGATTTTGTGAGAATGGTCAATTTTTGCTTTTACCATAAAATGAGCAAATCTATTCTTCCACATGGAATTTCTGTTGAACGAATATTTTCTTTCTGAAATATTGTGCTTTGAATAGCTCTTAATTTCTATGTCTTTTGTTTGTCTGTAAAATACGGATGTGTGTCATTTGTCAACTCTGTTGTGTTCTGACTCTCAGTTTTTGTATTTGACTTTGACTGACTCCCTTCCTGGTGGTTTGTGGTACCTGCTGCTTTCATTGCAAATGGTGGGGGGAGGGGGGGGCAGGCAGGGCAATATGACAGGTTAAAAGGTCTCAAGAAATCAGAAGACATAGTTGGGATTAATTACTTTCTTGTTCAAATTCCCTCTGTTGAATTACTCGCCTTTCTTCTCATGCTGCAGGCCATCCAGCGAGAAAAGCCTGAGAAGTACAGAAAACTGCAAGATGCCAGCAGATCAGCTGAAGCCCTGGTGGAACAGATGGTGAATGGTAATTACATGGGAGTTGCTTTAGATAATCTTCTTAGGGATTTGATAAACGAACAGGTTCATATTTATCACAAGAATTATATTAGCACATACTGTCTAAATGGAATGGTAAAGTGATATTGCCTTATATTTCTTTTATTATTTCTGAATGTTCAATCTGTTAATTAGAAAAGAGAAAAAAAAAAAAGTATTGTCACTTTAGTACCATGCAAAGAAACGTGTGTGAAACTCACAGTAATGAATTGTATATTAGCAATCTGTTCTGTGCAGAGACTTAAGTTGTAATCTTATTTTCTGAGTACTCTAAGCTTCGAAGTACATTAACACATCTGAGTTAGAGAGCTCTGAAGGCATTGCTTTAACCAGCTGGGGAAAAAATGCTTCCTGACTTTTAATATACAATGTATGTGTTGTAATTTATGTATGGCTGTAATACATATCTGTATCATAGAAAATATAACATTTTATTGGGATTTGGAAGAGATTTTTGGCATTTAGTTTGTTGAAGATAATAATTGTCAAAACTTATATTACTCTTAAACAAAGAAAACTAGCTGCAAGGGATTTTGTTGGTATGTTTGTTTTCCAAAGAAATTATTACATTATGCCATTCTTTTGAACGTTTAAATACGGGAAAAACAAAACCCAAGGAAAGGTAAAGGAAAGTAAAATTGTAAGTCACGCCATTGTCCTTAATATTAAAGAATGTCTTGCCTTGCAATAAAATATTAAATGTCTGTCATACTTACATGATTACCAGAAATATAGATGCTGAATACACTGATATTTGGAACATATATTTTCTTTTGAATTGTTACAATGAATAACCAATAATTAAATTGCTAAAAGTGAAATGCTTTAAGTCTGAGGTACTAACTGGCCAAGTTGAAAAAATTTGATGGAATCCTAAGATTATTTTTCCTAAGTATGAAGGTGTAATTTTTTTAAAATAGACCATGTTTAATGTGTGGGACATATTTAATTATCTTTTTTTTTTTAAATGTTTTCTGTCTGGGATAACTGGTTGTACATGTCTTTTAGGGCAGCATCTGAAATTCGCATGCTGACACTTTGAGGTTCCTATTTTGGGCAGAATCTGTCTAGGGCATATTTATCCATGCCCCACTCTTCGATTAGCCAAATGCAGACCTGGACCTCAAGAATTCTAGTTTAGTTTGTTTGGATTATGCAGTACTTTATGAGGACTAATTTTGGTGTTAGTTTCAGAACTCACTACCATCTTAAATAATGCTTTCCCTGCATGGTAGTGCCTACCAGGTCATGTATCAAGTAGACTAACATTCTGACTTAATTGTTCTCATGGGGTTTTAACTCAAGACTCTCTTTTCCTCTCCCTCAGTCCATGGGTCCATTCTTATTCATGGTTTACATGTGTTGGGTTCTCCGCTGTGGCTAGATGTGCATATAAATATTTCCAATATTTCTCAATTCACACCTATTTTTTTAGGAAGCACATCTTCCAGCTGGGTGGCAGGCACAGGGTAGACTAACTAAGCCAGCATGACTTTATCAGCTTCAACTTTGTCAACTGCTCTGAGGTCTGTGTCATGCATTACATGATGGTAGCCTTGGTAGCAAAAACATTCTGGCATGGCTGACAGGTTAATTGGCTGTGAAAATGAAGATCTCTTATTGTCATGGTTTTAGGGAGGAAACAATCCCTTTGAAAAGAGAAACAATTCCTCTGGACTTGAAGCCTTCAATTGCTCCACTAGTGTAAAAGCAATTTGAAGCATAGTGTTTGGAATAGTTAATTAATGCAGTAATTACCAGCAGTAGAGAGTAGAATTAAATAATTAACGTTAGTTGGTGAGAACTATGAGATGATTTTAACAAAGAATTGGCAAATGGAATATCATGCGAAGGGCTCAGAATTACTCCCTGAGGGTAGAGGAAGTTAACTGCCATTGTAAAGCCATTGCACTTTTGAATATGACATAATTTCTATTTGTCTTTTCTTCCAATCATTATGATCTGATTGCAGTTAATGGTTGCAATTTAGTTCAAACTAAATTGAACTAAAAGTTAAGTAAAAATATTAACCTAACTTTAAAGCTTTATCTCAAACTGTAGTAGAGTTATGCAGCTTTATATTTTCCACAGTAATTCAACTAAGTTTCTATAGTGTTTGTGTCTTGTGTAAAATATTTTTTTTTTGGTTGTTCTATTCACTAAGAACAAGAAGAAAGATTTTCTGAATCTCAAAAATAACATTGTGAAGCAGCCTAACTATTCCTTCGTACCTTCCTGTTCCAGTGCTGGAACTCTTTTCCCTACGTGGGAAGGAACTGGAATTAATTCATGTGCCTGTATGGATTTGTGGGAGATCTGCAGTTTAATATCTACCAAAGAGAAGATGTACTATGTTATTTTAATGAAAAACTTTATAATTACCACAATTTACAGATCAAATGATGATGCTTCCATTGTTGTTCTTTAGGGAAATGAGTCAGTGATTGAACTGATGGTTGTCATGCATTTGCAGTATAATCTGAAATTAGAAGACTACACAAGGCAAACAGATTTAAGGCATAGATCAGTTCAGAAGTCAAGTGATGACAATTTTAATTGTATTGTTAATTTTTACTTATTGGGTGTCAGATCTGGACTAATAATGATTAGATTCTTTAAGATTCCAGTTATGCTGGCACTGAATTCCTGGCTTTACTTGATATATAAAGTGTTCTTTCTCTTTGCTCACAAACAAAATTCTGTATGTAACAGATGAAGAGCATAAAAAGGTGAGACCTCTGGTGAATTATAAGAGCAAGTTCAGAATGGTGGTGAACTCCATTGTTGTATCATTTCTATTTATTTTCTTTCTTTTGTTTTTTCTGGGATAGGTAGGAGAGGTAATAAGTTAAAGAAAACAGAATTTTGGAGAGATTTGGATTGGTTTATTTAGGGTTTAATTTATTTGTTCCTTAGCAGAGGAAAATATTCTGAGTAAACGTATTTACACAGATGTATACATGTATGTAAACACTGTCAGCCACTGTCAGCAAAAGTATTTTGCCCTGGAAAGAACTGCCCTTTCACATAGCACAGCTGTTCTTGTGTTTGAAGGTAGGGTGTCTGGACATTGTCATTTGAAGGACTTTTCCCATCACAAAAGAAATCCTTGCTGCTTTTGGTGGATGCCTCTTTACCCAACTGCCCACATGGGCTGTGCTCTGCCTCTACTTGCTCGTGCTTTCAAAGAAGTCTGATGATTGCAATCAGTGAAAACTTACATATTCAGTTTGCCAGTGTTTCTAGGAAAAAAAGAAATCTGTTTTGTTTTTCTTTACTAAATTATATTCTAAAATAGAATAACAAATCTGTTGATGCATAAGTGAAGCAGTTTAGCAGTTTGAGTGGACACTTGGCTGCTGTAGTAGTTTAAAATAAAATAAACAGGGCATCAAAATGAATAATCAGAGATTTTTGATAGGAAGCATTAAAGTGAATACAAATCAATTTGTTGCAATAAAATGTAATTCTGAAGTGCCACCATTTTGTGGAAGAAATACATTATCTTGTAAGTTACACAAGAGTCAAAAGCTACAAAAAACCAGATGATGTTACATTATTCTATCACAGAACCATAGCAAATGACAGATGCACTTAACAAGATATACTTCATATTAAGTGGCAATTCCAAAGCACTTGCATGCAAGATGCTTCACAATTAAAAATATTCAGGCACAATTTGTTATGTGCAGTATACAAGGTAATAAAATTAATGGATGCACTTCAGATAATGATCTGTTTCCTCTGGGTACAGTATATTTATACAATGATTATACCAGAAGCTTTTAGAATGTGAAACATGAAAACATTATGAACCAAACGCTATTCATAAAATAATGTTTTACCAGAAAATGGGTTTTATATTGTTTCTTTGCTTGCTTGTAAACTTTTGGTACGTCTTGGTAAAGTTGCTTAAGTTAATGAAGAAATCAGTACTTACCACAGAAGAAAGTTTCAAAGAGGACAAGGAATAATAGAGTTTATTAAGGAGTAATAAAGTAAAACACAGGAAGTTCCACCTCAACAAGAGGAAGAATCTCTTTATGTTGAGAGTGGCAGAGCACTGGGGCAGCTGCCCAGGGAGGTCATGGAGTCTCCCTCTCTGGAGACATTCAAACCCCACCTGTGTCACATGCTCTGGGTGTCCCTGCCTTGGCAGGGGGTTTGGACCAGGTGATCTCCAGATGTCCCTTCCAACCCTAACGATTCCATGATTCTGTGAAATTCTTAATTTTCACTGATGGGTCAAAATTGCCGAAATGATCTCAAGTGCAAGTAGCAGCCATTTTATTACATCCTTCTGGAAATGACATGCTGGCATCTGATGGATGATTTTGAGTTACCTGAATGGGCTGAGAAATAAGCGTTTTAAAAACACATGCTATGGAGATTTTATCTTCCTTTCAGTAGGATACTGTGCTGCCTGATGGAGGTGCATCTCTGCAATATTTTACCAAACATGACTCTGCATAAACCAGTTTTGTACTGTCCACTTCAGTAACATGAAGAGCAAAAGCATTTCTTTATCTGTGCATTTATGGAATCACGTTTAGACTCAAGGGTTAGATGTTAAATGAAAGAATTAAAGAAAAATTGAATAATAGTGGCTATTTTCACATATTTAAATGTGTCATGTTAAGAGGGACCTATGAGCAAAATAAGGAAAGAAGATCTGGTGAATCTAGATTTTCATCTGAAATACAGTCCTCTCTGAATCCTTGAAGAAAATATTGCAGTGAAAAGTACTATTATGTGTGGAGAATTCATGACTGCACTTCTCCTGGTAATCATAATCTCACCTAAGGGTACTTTGGAGACTGTGGCAGCTGAAAAGAGAGGAAAGGAGGAATAAATAAAGTGATCTTTTTATATCTAGTCTGCCAAACTCACAGACAATATCTTCCAGGTTCAGAGATAATAATGAACACGGTGGCAGATAATCTGTTCTCTGTTATGAATATACAGCATTTTTATAACCAACTCACAACAGAAACAATTGTTGAAATACAGCATAGTTAAAGTCTTATTGTCTACACACGTTTGTTCTTGCTGTTGTTAAGATTCAGTATCTGTGTGCCTGGTTGTCTGTTCAGATGTGCTGTGCCTTTCAGATTTATGCTGCCTCTTCACATGCTCATGAGACATTACACTTTTAGAAAATGTGGATATGCTACCACATCTCCAGATGCGCACACACACACTCACAGAAGACAAGATCACTTTTGGATTTTATCAAGATGTGTCAAAATACTTTTTTACCTCTTCATGCTTCAGTGTTCATTTTATATCCTTGCCTAGTCCTTAAACTGTGCTCTTCAGTTTTTTGAGTGTAATGTGGATGTGGCGCTGCTCCAACCACCACAGTTGCCATTATCTCCCAGCAGTACTGGGCTTTCTATTTTTCCTATAGTTTTGCTTTTTGAAATGCTGTACAATTTGCTTGGTTAGGGCACTATCCCAGAGAAAAAGCATATCCAGAGAGCTGCTATCAGGTACTGCACAGTCTGTTTCCGTTTCCAAGTGGACTGTTTCCAAGCAACTCTGAATGAAATAGCCCTGAGCTGGATCCAGAACAGGATTTGCCAGAGCACTGTGGTGCTCCACAACAGACATGATCCCAGGTTATCATTTAGTGTGGCTTACCATACAACATGCATTTAGAAATTCCTTAGAAAATTTAATATAAAAAAATTTCTATTGTGTTTTATTTAAGGCATTTAGCTGTAATTAGGAGTATATTTCCTATGTCCTATCTTCCAAAATTACCATGAACTTTACTATTTTTTAATTCTGATAAAGAAATTTTCCTGCAGATTTGGAGTGCAGACTGCAAACCAGAAAACCCATTTTTGATACTGTATCAAAGTAACGAGAAGTGGAGCACAGAAGGCTTCTGTCTCATTTGCTTTTAAACTTGCTTTAAAAAGATTCTCTTATTTTTATTATTTTGATAAAAACATAGCTTCTGTTTAAGTGGTTGGCTATTATATGACTATGTGCTGATGTTAGTAAAAGTGTTAAGCATATGGCATTGCTCAATGATTTGAGAATTTTACTAATTTTGAAATAATATTGGTCCTATTGCTATGTGTATCATTACACGTCATTACAATTAAAAAACTGTTAGGGACTACATTTAAACTTCCACTGAAAAATAAATGAGATGATTACGTTAATGTTATTTTGAAGTCAACCTGAGTTCAAGTTACAGAATGATTTTGAATTATGTCATTGTAAGGCACATTTTCTTATCTTTCATACGTGTTGATTTACTTTCTTCACAGAAAGTGAAGAAAGTTCCTTTACTTTTTAATTGTTCTAATTTCCTTGTCTGTAATAACTAAAGTCAGTTTTATTTTATGAACTTTAATATAAGCATGATTATTGAACAACAGACAGAAATAGGCAAACTACATCATTGAACCCAAACTCTTTGAAAATAACCATAGAGAAGCATCACCTGCGGTTTCTTGGGTCTCTTCTTACTGTCTTCTCATGGTTATTGTTGGACACACAGGACTGGGCCAGATGGAGGTTTGATCTGATACTTTGTTTATTCCTTAGTGTTTATGGTATTTCTAAAATAACATGTAATGCAAAATTTAAGGGTTGGATTATCAGAAAGCTCTAAATAACTGTGGAATATAGTTCTCATTAATTGTAATCATTCTTTTTATAGAAGAAAAGCCAGCGACAGTCTTGTACATTAAAATCTAATTACAGTCCAGGCATAGTTTTCAAAATCCAGCTGTCAGGCATTTTCTTATTTCTTTCAGCAGTTTTAATTAGCTTTATGTATTGCATCTCTACTTTCTGCTTTATTCCCATTCTTGTACTTTAATGTAGTTTATAATTCATTCCCACAGCAACAAAAGTACCCAGGCAGCAACTTTAAATATTTTTGATATACTTTCTCCACTAATGTGTAACATCTGTAGATTCAAAACTGTTACTTGGTGATAAATCATTAACTGGATTTATGAGCTCTCAAATTGAAGAACTGAATTGTTAAACTATCCTACTTTTTTTTCTTTTCTTGGTAACTTATCTTTAAGCATCTTCTTCTCTTGTTTTTTCTAGAGGGTCTAAATCCTGACAACATTAGACAAGCCTCAGAGCAGCTGAAGAGCCGCTGGATTGAGTTCTGTCAGTTGCTGAGTGAAAGACTGGCATGGCTGGAGTACCAAAATAACATCATTGACTTCTACTCCCAGCTGCAGCAACTGGAGCAGACAGCAATTACTGCAGAAAACTGGCTGAAAGCACAACCCACACCAGCAACAGATCCTGCTACAGTAAAAACCCAGTTAGAAAGATGCAAGGTTAGAGATTCTTCTTGAAGTTTTTTTTAATGATATTGCACTTCAGAGGATTTCCAAAGGTGGGACAGATTATGACCTACACTATTTCAGTATAAAAATGGTAAATGGACTCCTTGGATTTGCAAAGTAATTATTGAAAATATTTGTTCAAGGGAAGGAAAGACTGGTAAAGAAATAAAGAGGCAATAGAACCTACGATATGGGTCTTCAAAACTCTGCCCCAAATGTTTAGTTATTAAGATACTTAGACACTTTTAGGAAACTATGGCCCTAAAGACTTTTTCATATTTAATTTTCATGTAAAAATCTGTATCTTTGGTTCCTCATTAAGAAAATCTTGCTCATCACCTCTGTTAAGGATCTGTGCCAGAACATTGTTTTCAAGTCCAAAATTCTGCCATTGTAGACCACTTTACTACTTACATACCCTGTGTTCTGATTCAGTGTGGGTTGAATAGTCAAATGGAGGAATATTCTTCTTTCGCAATGTGAGGGAATCACAATAGTTGTGCAAAAACTGTCACACCAATTCACTTATAATTCTCCCTAATTATTTTTATTTGTGTGCTTCACCATCGTAGAAATTTGCTTCTCTCTCTTACTGTATACAACTCTGTGGGTGGGGAATTTACAAGCCAATATTGATTGACAGGAATATATTGAGGTGTAGTATTGCATTATAAATTGCACGACATACTTGTAGAAGTTTGACTTTAGGAAATCTCTGACTCCAGAAGCTCTCAAACAGAAAATACTTGAAAGCCAAATTGAGATCTGTGATATTACTTCAATTTTCAGGCATTTCCAAGCTGGCATTGTACCTTCAGAGGTCTCTGTTCTCATGCAGAAAACTTTTCTTTGAATAGCTCTGCTATGAACTGTGCGTTTGGCTTACTTTGCTCATTTATTTTTATTCAATAGTTGCACGTGTCACAGTGTATACAAGGTATAACAGCACAACCTCATTCCTGTCTACAGCTCCCTGAGAGGAGGAATGAAGAAGGACGTGCTGATCTCTTCTCCCTGGTATCCAGGGACAGGATGCATGGGAATGGTTCAAAGCTGTGCCAGGGGAGATTCAGACTGGAACGTGAGGGTGTTCAAAGAGTGTAACAAAAAGGCTTCCTGGAGAGCTGGTCGATGCCCTCAGCCTGTCAGCCTTTAAGAGCCGTTTGGAAAATGCCCTTATCAATGTGCTTTGACTTGTCAGCCCTGAAGTAATCAGGCAATTGGAATGGGTGTTCCTTGAAGGTCCCTTCCAACTGATCTGTACTATCCTAGTCTTAACCTCTAATGTGTTAGTGTGAGGCTGCTAGAAACCACTGGGCATCTTCATCTCTTGTTTTCTACTTCATTTTGTTTAGCCTGTATATAATCTAACAGAGATGGGTACGCGATTATGGTACACGTGGTGTTTTTCTCTTCCCAGCTTCACATGAAAAGGATGTTCCTTAGGCTTGAAAGTTTAATGTACAATCAGTCTTATTTTCTTTGAGCAAAATGTCCTGTGAAAGCAACTTTAAGGTGACTTTAAACAGTGGTATCAATCAACAATTTTATTGGGAGCAGTGGTATTGATTTGTGAGAAAAGGGTTAAAATGTTGAATTGGTTTGTATTGTAACCGATGTATTTGGAAGCAAAATATTTGTGTAATGTGCACTGGAAAAGTGGTGATTTCATGGGACTAGTGATTTCACATCTTGGGTAGCTGTATCTTGATTTCTTTTTTTTTTTTGGTCAAACATGCAGGATGAAATCATTCGAATGTCAACCCTGCAGCCTCAAATTGAACGGCTAAAGGCTCAAAGTCAAGCACTCAAAGAGAAAGAACAAGGACCAGTGTTTCTGGATGCTGACCTTGCTGCTTTTACCAGCCATTTCAAACAAATATTTGCTGACATGCATGCCAGAGAAAAGCAGCTACAGACCAGTAAGTGTTCTTGAAAAGAAGTCAATTTGCCTGACTAGCCCACAAAAGATAGGTGTTCATATTTTGCTTTCCCAGTTTTACATTTGTTTTTGTAATACTAAACCAGTAGTGCAATTTAGGTGCTCTTTTTGGCAATTGAATTAGTCTTTCAAAAATTATCAGTGCATTCCATATTTTATATTAATAAGAAATCAAGGGAAGGTACACTATTCAGAAGCAAAGCTTCCACTCAGTGTAGTTCTATCATCAAACCTCCTCTTATCTGTATGTTTAGAAACTTAACTCTTCCTAATTAATGACATGTAGCATATCAGTAATGGCTGTACTCTTTCTATATTAGATTATGAAATTAATAAATTATCAGACAAAAAATACAAATTTAACTTTTCTCGACAAAAATATTTGTCCCTTAAACCAATGGTATCTCTAAATTACTGTGCTGATTTGAAATTTGACATAGTGCTAGCTCCTTCTAGTGGATTTTTCTAGCGTTCCTCCTAAATTCCTTCACGGAGAGTTTTGGATATTTTTTTTTCAACACTACATTACTGCACTGCCGGAGTTATTTTACATGTGTCCACATATGCAAAGTGAAGAGGTGATGATGCCTAGAAGAACTGAAGAAATAAAATGCAAGTGTTTCATAGCAAGTGATGAAAGAAAGAATTTTAAAAATTTAAGGAGTGTAAAGCTTTTTCGTTACTCTAAATTCGAGACAAACAATGGATAAGATGTAAAACCCATTAATGTGACTATGTTTTATATGCTGAAACCAGTTGCCATTCTCCCAACAGAAAAAAAAAAAATGTATATACTGACTTCTTTATGATTTCTTCTCCATCTAAACTTCCATCGTTGCTGGTTTTACCACATCAAATTGTACTGTAGTGAGAGGTCATGAATTAACCGGTTGATTAATCCAGTAAGATAAGTAATGTTCACTGCCTGACCTGTAATGCCATGGGCTTTGGTAAAGTTTCACCTGGGTATTCCTTCCCCCTCCTGAGCTGCAGTAAGCTCCTCCGGTGCCCCGGCCAGTCGCAGAAACAGCTCTCCTGAGGTGGAAACATTGAACAGACTGGGGCAAGTCTCCTAAAGTGCAAGAGAACAGAAGTCTCTAGATCAATATCTCACGGAGCCCTGGACAGGTGTTGATATTTTATGTGGCTGCTCTGCATCATAGGTGCTTCATCTCAAATGGTTCAGCTGTCAAGATGAGATTGTTTTATCCCATACAGTACATACCCATAGTGGTGTTTTAGGTGAGAATTTTATTCAGAAATTTAATACACAGTTTTATCCAAAGTTCTAATTTCCTTTCATAACTGCTGTAGATGTGGCTGAACATAAATGGGATAGTTCTGCCTGTTGCTGTTTCAGGATAGTCTTATGAATCAAAAAATGTAGAACAAAAAAAGCCAACCTGAATCCAAAGCAGAGAAAATTTGACTCTTGGAGACTGAATTTCTCCTGCTTTCTTCAATAACTACTTTTATTGTGTTTTACATATGGGCCATATCCTGTGTCTTTTTTCTGGCCATACTTTAATAGAAAATGTTGAAATTTTTTTAGACTATTTTAATTCTTTCCATCTTTTATTTACATAAATTATTTGTAATTAATTATTTCCTACAGATGGAAAATTTTCCCGAGGACTGAATGATGTTTTTGCAGATCAGTATTTGATTTTTTTTTTCTTTCCTGTACATAAAACCTACATGTGTTTAAAAAGATTTTTCTCTTTTGATTCATCATTATGGTTTCTTTTTATGTTAAAAAGATATTTATTTGTCACCATGCTAAGTGGTTTGGTTATTTTGTGAGGGGGTTTTTGGGGGTTTTTATTAATGTTCTATTGCTTCATTATCTTTTCTGATGGATAAGGGTGTTTAGCTGTTCTGTTTTTCAAGGGAGCTTTTCCCTCATAAACAATTTTCTGTAATTGTGGGGATTTTCTCCCTCAAATATTTTTTGTTTGGTCAGGTTTTGATTGTGTTTTTTTGAGAGTGATGCTAGTTTTGGTTTTGGTTGTTTTTTTTTTTTTTTCAACATTCAAGAGTGCTGAGTAGTTTCTCTGTTCTACACAGTAGATTTGTCAATAAAATAATACTAAAGACTAACTCAGATTTTCTTACATGTTTGTCTCCTTGATTTGATTAGCATTTCCAGTTATAAGACCTAATTTAAATTCTGAAACTCATTTGGTTATGCTTTTTTATTGTTTTGTGGTGCTGTTTGTGAAAGAGACACAACCTCATAAAACATTAAGAAATATGACCCCATTTTTCTCACTTTACAGAATGTCTGTATATCCATAGGTTGTTTTGAATGTGATGTATCCAGCATTCCACCTCTCTTCTCCCCAAACACATTTAGAGTAATGTGTAGAATATTGGTATATAGAAAAAATAAAGGTCAGACAGAGCTTAAAACTGTTCAGTAATCTACACAAGGGATTGAAATGGGCAATGCTGGCAATAATTCAAATAGTGTGATTTCCCAAGGAAAATCTTAGATTCTGTAATGCCCTGGTGAAAAAGGAGGGTCTGTACTTTACATTTACTTGTCTTGAAATTGACTGCTGCTATGTCAGAGAGATTTCTAGGGAGCAGCCTGGTCAGCCTCCCATTCCCCCTGAGCCCAGGGAGAGCTGACAGTCAGTGTCTCCCTGGTTCAAACTTCCTCCTGGGTGGCAGCTGATTTGTTCCAGCATTCCTCTAGCTCTGTGACTGAACTAAATTCCATTAAGGTGCTTCTGCTTTTCAGTCTCACTGCACTGAACTGTTATCCAGTCATGGCCTTGATTGAGATACATGTTCTTTGGAGGGAAATTGGAAAATCGCTAGATTTTTAGAAAGTAACTAAAAAAAAAAGAGTCTTTTGTCACAGGTAAAATTAAAAGTATCAAGATGGAGGTGGCAAAGAAAAAGTCACATTGATTTCCATTTTTCTCTGCTTCATAAATGTATGAACTGTGCTTTCCTTTCAAGTTCTGATTCTACCTTTGCAGGATCAGTAATTCCCAAAGGTGAAGTCATAATTGTCATCTTTACTGTTGTTATTATTAATGATGAATTATTCATCTGATTCAAATGATGTTTCTCCTGTTTATTTCAGGAAGTACTTTAGAAAGTTTTTGCCTTCTATATCATGCCAGGATTCTTTAGACTTTCTATTTACCCGTGCCATGCTTAAGATTATTTTGCATGCACATCATTATTCTCTCTAATCCCTTAATACAGTATCTCAAGAGTGTTGGATTGCATAGAGCTCATGCAATTCGAACTTGGCATAATTCTATAAGATAAGAAACTACAGTAACTGTAACAGCATGATGACCATTTGGAGTTTTAGTCTGTATTTATTCTGCTTTGGCTAAAACTTTGAACTGCTAACTTATTTTGATGCTCCTAAGTACATTGGAAATGGGTTTTAAGTGGCAGTGAAATTGTAATGATACATAAAACAATCTTTCACAAATCCTTGTATACTTGAGGAAGGAAAATTTTAAGCAAGTGTCCTGAAAACTTCATAACTATAAGTTTTCTTTAAGACCTGAACTACGATTTAGTAGTAAAAATATTCATTGCTGTTTGATTTTGAGGGATAAAGTTTGCTTAACCTTCTTTAAATATATCTTTCAGGCTGAAGATACAGTTCAGATGTGTGTGAGAATTTATTGTTTTAATAAGTAGCATGCAAGCAATTTCTTTTCCTTTTTTTCCCCATCCGTTTCCTCTGGTAATTATTTTTTATTTAAATCAAGATCAAAAGGACAAAGCAGCCTGTGAAATGAATGAGATCATGTCCTCTACTCTGTAGGTGATTTTATCCTTTTCCTCAGTGGTAAAAATGAATATTTTTATGGATGGGAAATAAAACCAGCTAAAAAATAATTGTGTCTTTAAAAGATATTTACTGTTACAGTAGATCCTGTAGAACTGAAGAAGGGCTTGCCTGGAAGTGTTCAAGGCCAGGTTGGATGGGACTTGAGCAACCTGATCTAGTGGAAGGTGTCCCTGCCCATGACAGGGGGGTGGAACTGGATGATCTTCTAGGTTCCTTCCAATCCAAACCAGTCTATGATTCTATTATTCCCTTCTGTTTCTTTTAAGAGCTTTATAAAAGAAGAAAATTGGAAGTCTTAAATCACTTGCATCACATTGATCAAGTAGTACACAAGGTTCCTTATGATTCCACTTTGAGACTTCCTGGTTAAAAATGAAGGAGAAGGGAATCACAGCTTTATGAAGACATCAGTATAATGACCTTGATGAATTGGTTCAAATATTTGTATTACAAAATAAGCAAAACAAAGTTGTGAAAAAATCAGCCTGGTTTTAAATTGCATTTACTGCTGAGAAGATTTTTATTGGAAATACATGAAGTTCAATTTTATTAATTTATTTCAGGGAATAAGCCTTTACTAAAATGGTCGTATAGATTATATTTATTGCTTTTCACAATGATGTGATGAACAGTGGGATTTGTACTGACTGCAGGAGAAACACATTGCAACCTATCCAGTGTGATTTGATAGTTGTTGAGATAATTGTATTCTTATTTCATTTCTGATTTGGGAAAACATTTTTGACTGAAAAATCTGGTCACAGAAAACAAGAAAGCTGTGAGAAAAAACAAACAAAATATTTTAATTACTTGGAAAGCTGTTTTCACATGTTTAGATACTTCTATTTACTAGAAAGATATCCTAAAAATGTATCTATTAGAACTTTTTTTTTTCCAGATTTACAGACTTTCTCTAAAAGAAATATGCAAGTGCAAATGTATGTTCCTGTCAATTCTCAAGGGTTACAATACCAGTCACACTGAAATGCATTCCCTACAAGTGAAATGGATTAATACAAAAACATTTTTTCCCTTCTGGAATGGAAATTGTACTCTGATATTTGACAGTAATATACTTGTAATTTCCCTCTGTGATATTTTGGTACAGTCTGTTGTGGACCTAGTTTTGCTGTGTCTAAACTAGGCCCATATTGAGGACATACTTTGTGTTTCTCATTGCCAATTTTTTTTTTTTTGTATATAATACAGCAGAACTCCTATTAATGCACTTTGCTTTATTGTGTGGACTTTAATCCATAAATATCACAAAGCAAATTTTAGGATAAAAAGAAACAGGTCTTGAATGTGGGTTTATGTTATTAGCATGGGGAATTTAGAGATTCAGACTGCCCACAGAGATTCCATAAATGGGTTAGATTATTTAGACAGTTATAACTGGGTAATGTGAATCCCACTGTAGGATTTTGACTGTCTCATCATTGACATCACGTGCTGCTAAAATAACAAAGGCTCTTAAGTGCCATCCTAAAAGTTAATATGCTTCCATGCGGAAGAAAATGCTGACACATTGTCTATCTTTAAAAGAAAATAAAAATTGAAAAGTATTTCACTATTACTAATCTGTATTAATCTGGAAAAATGAAGTGGGAAAACAATGGTTTCACTCAATTCAAAGGTGTTTTTTAAAGTTAATATTTAATAACCAAATTGTAAAGACACTAGCGTGATTAAATCAATGTCTGTCATCCCATTTTAACTCTTATTTTGTCCATCCAAACATAGTAGAAAACACAACTCATTACAATTGAGTGAAATATTTGCAGTGTTTGGATAGTTTTAGGATTTTTAATATTATTGGCAAACTTGCAGGATAAGATTTTGATGCAATTTGGTGGAGTTTGCAATAGCAGTTTTCACCTCTTCTGACGTACTCTTCAGTGCTACCAAAAATAGCTGTTATTTTATTTAAATGCCTGAAGTTATACATTAGTCATAAGATTTTTCATTTAAAGAGGAAAATAACTTAGAGAAGTCAAACATTACATCACAATACTGAATTTCATTTCATTTTTCTAAATAAAGCTGCAGTTAAGAGTTGCATAATTCTTTAATATATTTGAGCTGCTGAAATTATATCTCCATTCACTTGGAGTGAAGAATTTAAATGTATGTTCTATTCTAAAGTGGAAGTTGTTTGGATTAAATGAATCAAAGACAAAAAAAATTTCACTAAGGAAAGAAAAGATTTAAAATGTTATTGGATGAGATGGAAAATGTTTGGCTTTGTGTTTCCAAGAATATATTACTATTGCTTTCTGTGTACAAAAATACATCACAAGGGAAGAAATTCTTGTCTTTCCTGGTACTAAGTCCTATATTTTGTAAATCCCCAGATATATGTCATAAATCAGATCAGCTAAGTCTTTTATGAGGGAAGTTTGCCATACAATGTGCACACTCCGTAAGAGAGATTGTTCTTATTTTAGCGTGTTATGATATCTAACTGAAAATACAATTTTTTTTCATGTATCATTCTGTTGATCAACTAAAAAATTAGGCTAAAATCTGAGGTACATTCTGCCAAGCATCTGTATGATGTAAGCAATCTTGCACTTAAAACTTTAACTATGTTGTTTGTCAAAACTGCTTTTTGGAGAGCTGGATTATTTTTCAGTACTTTTCTTTGTGAAACACAAGAGAAGATGGAGGAGGATACAAGAGACACAAATGGGTGTAACTTTTTTTAAGCTGTTATATTCTTCATTTTTATGTACAAGTTGGAAATGTTTCAGTCCCAACCAGCCATGCTATTTGTCTGTACATTTTTCAGTGAGTATAGAGGCAACTGTTGTTGATGGCAGAGGGAATGTCTCTGCTAATGAGTTGCTCATGTGTGTGCCAGATGTTGCCTATTTGCAGCAGCTGTAATGTTGGCACAATAAGCAGAGTTCAATAAAATTCAACTTTATTGTAGAAGGCAGATTAATTTTCTAAGCTTTTAACAGATGTCTTAAATGGAACATTTTACTTGAACAGAAACATTGAACACATAAACATGGGCCATAAAAGGGAACCCTAGTTCTTAATACATTTCTGAAATTAGATTTTAGGTTAAGTACAATGGTTTGTCTGTTGATCTCTGAACACACATGTTTAAAATAGTTGTCTTGGCCATATAAGTTGTCTTCTGACCTATAATAACGGAGTCAAATGACACACAACTCATAAACTGGCAGAGATATCTCAAACATTAGAATGAGCGTGTTTATTTTTGAAAATATTTTTGTTTCCAAAATTATTTTTTATAATTCTGATACACATTGGACCTGTTGCAATCTCTTGCCAAACAGCCGTAGGCTTCAATAAGGCTTGGTCTTTTATCAAGTGTTTTCTGTCAGCAAATCGAATAGTGAAGCAAAACATTGTTTTATTTCCTTCCTTCCTTCCTTTATTTCCTTCCCTTTTTTTCCCCATTGAATGTAGTTTTTGACAGTTTGCCTCCTGCACACTACAAGGAGACAATGAACACTATACTTATGTGGATGCAGCAGTCAGAAACTAAACTCTCCGTGCCTCAGGTTGCAATTGCTGAATATGAAATCATGGAGCAGAGGCTCAGGGAGTTCAAGGTGAGTGATCAAGCTGTGGGCATGAATGTCTCAACTGAGAAGTTTAGAAGAACAGAACTCTGAGTTTTTACATGAATCTGCTGAAGCCTGTGGATCTTGAGTAAATAATGCCCGTTTGGGTTTTAGGCCAGGGCTTCTGGAAATGGTAGTTGCTTGCTTATATTGATTCCTGGAGTTGAAGAATTTAAAGCAGTGTTCACCATTGAAAGCAATTTTATAAGATATTGAAAATGTTAAGGAAAAGCCCTTGTTTGTCACCATAGTATATAAAATATTCCTTAGATGATAGCTCTGGTAGTTAAATATAGATTTAGGCCATTTCATTTTCCAAGGCTGACGTGAAAACAATTCTGATTTGCAAAATGCAGCGCAGTCTTTTGTCAGATTTCTGGCCAAATTTACAAGCAGACACAAATGTGTAACAAATTTTGCCAGTGGGCACAAACCTTTCCTGTATCTCAATGTGTGATAGAGTTTCTACTCTTGGATGGCTAATGAGCATATTGTTTGATGTACATTCAGAAATAAAAAGTAGAATATAGAAAAAGAAATAGATGAATTAAATTTGGGCTGAGAATTGCAGAATTTTTGAGAAGTTATAAAAAACTTTATATCACAGGATCAGTTCTCTGAGTTTATTCTTGTTCTCCATGTTCTGGTTCTTTTCCCTGGTTCTTTTGAAAGTGTAATCATCAGGGCCATAGTAAATTCCTATCTCAAATTAATGAAAGAAATGTAGATTACATCTGTTAACAAGTATAAATAACTCTGGTTATATTCTCAGTTCAACTAAAAAAAACTACTTTCTACGTAGTATGAGAAAAACAATTCTAAATTGCTCAGTAAATCATGTCATTGCCTGTTTTAGCAAAGGTGACCTCTATGTTTTGCCTGTTTTTGAAACAAAGAGAATTGCCTAGCACATGTATCGGGATTTCATTTGCTTCTTATTCATAGGCTCTACAAAGTTCTCTGCAAGAGCAGCAAAAAGGCCTGAATTATCTCAGCACAACTGTGGAAGACTTGTCCAGGAAAGCCCCTGCAGAAGTCAGTCAGAGTTACCGATCAGAGGTTGAGGTGGTCCTTGGCCGCTGGAAGAAACTCTCGGCACAGCTGGCGGAACATTGCCAGAAACTGGAGGAGCGAATGACCAAACTCCAGCGATTCCAGGTTAATCAAACTTTTTCAGCCTCAGCTTATATGTGGTGGCTTGTTGCGGTGGGACTAGGACAGAACATATTTAGGTACTTCCAGAAATTAACACCAAAGTGAGACGATCAAAACAGTACAGAAAATGTATTTAAATGTCTGCTTGATTTTGATGGGTAGAAGATTTTACTTTGAATTCTGTTTTTGTGGCTGTTTCTGCCTATGTTGTTTCATTAGCAAAAAGTTTTAATTTCAGTAAAAATTGCAAATAATGTTCCTCTACTTCCTTTTTCAATGTATCTGAAGCACTTATTCATGCATCTGAAGTAGCTGTACCATATTGACTTTAATGAACTCACGTAATTAAAGTCATCTGTAATATGGTAGTATCTTGGCAGCAGCTTCCAGAAAGCAAAAGTATATTTCGGGTATTTAGAATGGCAGCCTTGGAACCTCACCTGGGTGTCTGTAGGGCTGTTTATCACTTTTTGCAGGGCTGTTTCTCACTTTTTTCCTCCTCTCCTTTGTCTGTCTGACATTTTTGCCCTTTCTTGAATATGTTGTCACTGAGCATCACTAGCTCACCATAGCATCAGTCATGTCCTGTGGTGGTTCCTCAGGAGGAAGCTGGAACTGTGTCCAGCACAGGGCAGCACCTGTCCTCTCCTCACAGATGCCACCCTACAGTGCCACATAAAAAAAGCAAGGCACTTTGCTTAAGAAATTCAAAATTTTGTCTTTTCCCTCCCTTCTGCCTCCCATCTCTACTCCCACCCCTTTGCCAAATTTAGAGGTTTGCCCACTGCTCTTAAAAAGGTCCTCAACTTCATGACCATGCTCTGTAAAACATGCATTTTTAAAGCTGTGTGAGCTGTTGATGCGTACAAATTTTACCTCTTATATTTATTGCTGAAATTCCTCTGGTACACATCTAATATGAAAGTCATTGTCTTTTCAGCTTGTTGAATGACTTTTCATCCAGATTGTTGTTTTAGCTGTTGTAATTTGTGCAATGCATCAGTATGGGATATGATGAAATCAGTGTTCATAAACAAAATGGATTTACAATCTGATTGAAAATGCAAGTCATACATTTGATCTTCATTGGTAGCTGGAGACTAATCTCTTTTTAAGTAAATCCCACCAGATCTATATTTTACTGCTTTAATGAACTATACTTAAAGTATTCTCGTAAAGGTATTAAAGTTTCATCATGAAATATGATTCTGTACTATTTTTACTGTCGGGTAATGGAATGCACAGTAGATATTTAAACAGTGTTTTGGTAATTGCCATCCTGAAGTATACTGATAATTTTTGTATGATTTATTTTATTAATTGATTTCATTTCCCATGGTAGCCTGTTGTTTTTTAATATATCAGTCACATTAGGGAAATGTTCCCTTTGGTTCCCTTCTCATAATAGTTACTAAGGCATGTTTGTATACATTTTAGGACACAGTCTCTATTCTAACGTCCTTTTTTGTGCTTTAATTCAGCTTTGCATTCAGCATGTAGTATCGATATCAATATGTATTTTGTTGGTCATGAAAATAGTTTGATGAAAAAATGCTTTATAATTTACTTCTAAAATTTTTGCCATATATATTTTTATTTTACTATGTGCATCTGTTTACCTAAGATGACATTTTAAGGTAATTTTAGGTGGTGTTTTTTAAATCTCATTCTACTTTTCAAGTGATTAGATTACCTATGTAATGTTGCCTGGACTAGTAGCATTCCCTCTTTTCAAGTATTTGATGTCCAGATTTTTTTATTAACTGCAAGAGTTAAATAGAGACTATGAAAATAATATCACTATTCTGGTGCTAGAAGCAGTAACTGAGAGACTCTGAAATTACTCATTGAGCCATTATATGATTTTAGTTTCTGAGGTGAATCTCTGTCAGTTACACTGGTGTTTTTTCATTCTGAATGGTGAGGGAATTTTTCTGTGTTGTGATCTGGTAGAAAAATAGGCAGTAGAGCATATAACTTCCAAAAGGAGTCTGAATATTAAATAGGAGCACAGAAGATTTGATAGGTGAGCCTGAATTAAATGTGCATGTGTAATCTGAAGCCATAGAAGAAACCAGTGAACAAGCATGCAGTATCTAAACACAAATGAAATCTATAAGGCATAAATTTGAGAGCCATAAAGTTGCCTACTCGTAGACACATTAAAATTGGTCAGAAGTGGTCAAAGTGCAGGTTAAAGTGTTGATGACAGTCCCAGGTAAAATTGGTTTTCCCTGTTTGCTGTGTTTTTATTTTCAGACAGTTCAATAATCTTGAAATTACATTGCAATGAGTTTTAGTTGTAGTGTCAGGATGAATTACGCTCTTGCCAGTCAGGTTTTGTGTGATGCAATGAAATGCCTTTTTAATACACAGAATGACACTAAAACACTGAAGAAGTGGATGGCTGAAGTGGATGTTTTTCTGAAGGAAGAGTGGCCTGCCCTTGGAGACTCAGAAGCACTGGAAAAGCAACTTGAGCAGTGTACAGTGAGTATTGCCTGCTTGACAGTTATTCAGTTCCTCTCTGTGAGCTGAGCTTAAACAAAAGTTACACAAATGATTAGTGTTCCTAAAAATAAATTCATATTGTAAGGGGATTGCCTTCTGCAGTATGTTTGAACCTTTTGCATGTCCTGGGTTTGAAGGAAAATTCAGTTAAAAACATGAAAACTCTAATACCAGAAGGAGGCACACAGTGAAAGTATTTTTATGTATTTATAGCAGGAGCAAAACATCTAATATAGAAAATAATATGTAACTAGCCTCTAAAGTCAACTGTTTATTTACTTTGTTGAGTTCACGAACGTTGCATATTTATTTTTTTAAATCTCTATAATCTGTGCCAAAAGATCTTTTTCTGTATCTGTTACATGATTTACAAACTTTTCTGACTGTACCAAAAGAACTTGCAGATATTGTGAGTTATATCCATTCTTTTTTCACTAAACTTACAAGTTCCAGAATGTTATCCCAGTAGAGTTTTAAAGCATTGTGAAGTATTGGTACTTCCATCACAGGGTTTACAGATTCTTCTTTCTGTCCCAACAGAGCGTGTAAGTGCAGTGAATCTTGTAATCCTTGATGGTCCCTGTCTATGTGTTCAGTGGAGTTTACAACTTCTGTAAATGTTCTGGCAGGATGTGTAAATATTATGAAACATACACAGTGATCTTAGAGAACTGCAAGTTCCTCATACTTAGCCATTATATAAATAAGAATTATCATTATTTTTCACTATTATAATGGAATGTTCTTTCAGAAATGTGAATAAAAGATCTAGGTATTTCTCATGTTTTCTTCAACCAACAGCAGGGAAGCATTTTAAGAGATGTAATATATGTAATGTAACATTATGTAAGTATGTATATATAGGGCATAAATAACCTGTGAAAATGACATAGTTGTTTTTTTTGGTTTTTTTTATAGAATAGCTTGCCACATTAGAGCTGCTCATTTCTTTCTTATTTCTTTTCATAGATAAGTCTGTTGATTGTGCTCATTTGACTGGAGATCTGGACCCCAGACAAATCAGAATCTCATGTAGACACATTTTCATAGGGATACCACATTTGAAACTTTGTGTGAATGCTGCTTGCCTAATCTTCTGCTATTCCTTTAGGCTTTAGTAAATGATATCCAGACAATCCAGCCCAGTTTGAACAGTGTTAATGAGATTGGGAAGAAAATGAAGAGTGAAGCAGAGCCAGAATTTGCTTCCAGAATAGAGTCAGAGCTAAAGGATCTCAATGCTCAGTGGGACCACATTTGCCAACAGGTACCGCGTCTCCTGCTGTGACTGGTTCTTTTGAAATTAATCATCAGGGTTATCATTGGCAGAATTTGTCCTTCTGTACATATGCAGTAGATACGAAACTGAATTTAGACGTATTAATTAAACTAATATTTTACAGAGTGTAGTTTAGCCTGTAGCAGTACATGTAAAGTATATTTATTTATATTATATGACAATATCTTACTGTTTTTATAACAAAATTATATACTAGTATATTAGATCTAACATCAGTGTAATTTATGGCTCCTGCAAAACTAGATTTCTGAAGGTGTTGTTTAGGCATTTGCCAGAACAATCAAGTTCTGTATTTAGTTTTATGTTTTCTTGTACGTTGTAATTGCATGCCATTGCTCTGGATGAAAAAAGACATTAAAGCAGTGAAGGGCTCATAACTCAATAACTCGGAATTAAGAGTATGTGCACATATGCATGTGTATAAATTAGTCTGCAGTAGTCACATGGAGTTGAGAGAATGGGGCATAATAGGAAAGGAGAGCTCTTTTATTTTAATTAAAGACATTATTTATAATTTTACAGAGTAAGGAAGCTAAAAATTGCTATTATTTCACTGATGGCATTTGGATTCTTATTCTTTATGACAGCTCAAATAAAAGTTTTTTCATGTTTTATTACCTTTAATTTTTTCCTACTTGCTCTTTCTCTTTTCTACCTTTATAATGTATATTTTCATAACAGAAAAACTGTTACCTTTTACTGTGGTATAATATTTTCTAAAATTTTTTGTTATTCACTTTACACGTGAAAAATAGTCTCTCTGTATTTTTTTGATATACATATTATAAAAAAAAATGATCTTTGAAATCTGTAAGACATATTGATCCAGTTTTGTAGTCTTTCCCCTTTCACTACCATGGAGTATTTAATTCCATTTTTTTGTGCTAATAATAAGCTGCATACTTTTGCTCTTCTCTCACAGAAATTTCAAGTATTGCCTTACAAGTATAGAAGTCTGCTGCAGTTTTCTTCTGACTTCCCTGAAAATCTGCCTGTAATAATTTCATTCAATAAGAGGCACAGATTATTGCCTCTCAGTGGCCATTTCTAACATAACTTCTTCTATCATAGCTATTAAAATACGTGAGTAGTAAATACAAAAATCAGTCTGGTCTGTCCAGGTTTCCTGAAAATATTTGGAAAAGTCAGCTTGGGTTAATATGCAGTTAATAATAACATGCAGTTAATATGACTGTGAGAGCTGTTAATTGTCAATTTTCATTGACAATTCAGATACTCTTTTCAGGTGATGGGAGATTACCTTCTCTTGTGGTGCTGGGGCTGAGGAAGAGACCATTTTGCAGAGCCACATAGAATTCTGCTTTTATACTCACTGATTGTTGCTCTATTTTGTTCTGTAAAACATTTATGTAGAACAGCGTTTATGTTTAACAGCCAGTCCTCAAGGATGAGTAACAAACCAATAAATGTCAGAAATTAAGACCAAATACTAAGAAAATTTCTCCTGATACTGCTGACAATAATGTTTACTGAAGCAGCACCACAGAGCAGGATATTGGAGCAATAATCTCTGCAAGCCCAGCTCTGAGAAATGGCACCAGTGCAACTTAATATTTTTGATGCAAACTTCTTAATACTATTAACCGATAGATCAATCAGGGACAATTTTGATAGGTTAATGCACAATGAATAGAGTCAGAGAATAGTCTGAGATGGAGGTAATCTAAAATATTATCTAGTTTTTGTTTTATACATGAGCTATATAACACAATTATATGACCTCCGCGTAGTGATTGGCAAATGGTTTAGCAGTAGTCTTTTTCCCTTTAAGGTAAACAGTTTCTTCCACTGGGAGGTTGGGTTTTCCTTACCTATTTTTAGGATATTCACCTTTCTGAGACATTCATTAATGACTTAATCAGCAGAAGGAAGGTATACATATTGCTTTATTCTCTAGTAAGTTGCATTTGAACTAGTTAAAAGGTCATCTGACTTTATAGCTCAAGAGGCTTTGTTTTCATCCTTGGATGCACTTTCAAAGTCTCGTGCTTATTCCTCTTACATCTCACAGAAAATAGTCCCTTGGAGATGTTTTTTTCCAGATTTTCTTTCTGATGAAGTGAGCATATGGTGTAGACTCTTGTTTTACAATCATTACAAGCTCGTTCTGCACAGCCATGATTCGCTAAAAAAAGGGTGTACACAATTGCAGTATTTTTTGGTTGTCTGTTATTAATATCTACCTTGTTACTTGTTAACATCTGCCTAATTACAACAATGTTGTTATTATTATAGGATTTAATTTTATTATTTTCAGGCTAAAATATTGTCAGGTTTGTACAGTAGCTTTGCTTCAAGTACTGTGTAATCTTTTCTTTCTTAAAGGCCTATGCTAAGAAGGCTGCATTAAAAGGTGGTTTGGATAAGACTGTGAGTCTCAGAAAGGATTTGTCAGAGATGCATGAGTGGATAACACAAGCTGAGGAAGAATATCTGGAAAGAGATTTTGAGTATAAAACACCTGATGAGTTACAGAAAGCTGTTGAGGAACTGAAGGTAAAAGATGAACTAATTCCTTAAGCTGTGTTCAAAGATTTTTTGAAGCTCTCATTGTAAAGAAAGTCTACTCTTTTTTTTAGGAAAGTGCCTTTTCAGATCTACCTGCCTAAAGTTAAACATAGCAGGTGGCTTGAAGTAATTTCTATTTGGAATATGCTAGAAGATATTTGATGTTCTTCAACACCGCATTGCTTTTTTTCCTCTTTGCTTTACTGGATACTTGATTTGGATGTAGCTGCAACATTCTTTTTACTTAAGGAATAATTCCTAAAAATTGGGTGTTAACAGCAGTGGAGTGAAATCAGTTTTATTTCTTCTCTGCATTAGAGTGAGCAGAAAAAAAAAATAGGACTTTAGGATGCATGTTGGTGTCTGCCATGTATGCATATTGTGTCTTTAATGTAGTAGTATAGAAGCAGCATATTTTGATTTCAATTAGTAAAGGTTCCTTCATGTGGGATGAACATGGCCTTTAGATAAAAACACTAATTTCTGATACATGCTTAAATACACTCTTGCTCAGCCACTGGATGTGGGCTTAATTCTTATTTCTAAGGGGAATTGTTTGGCTTGTGCTATTCAGGAAACCAGAGAATAACCTGGTTGTCATTATATATATGGCTTTAAAAATCTATTCAACACTTCCTTTTCAAACTCTTCATTTTCCATGGGTTTTTCCAGTGTTTGAGAGTTTCAGACCATGCGACTGATGGTCTCTTTATTCACTGAAACAAATAATTTGCTGCCAGTCAAAATATGCATAATATATGGAAACTTATGGAACAGCTTAATTGTAAATGAGCTTGTGATTTTGCTGTTAAATCTGGGTATGTGGATTTGTACCACAACAGATTTTTTTTTTTTGGTCGTTTATGGTTCATAAGTTATGATGGTAAAATTGTTTGGAGAATTTCTTGGGGGAAAAAAGTACTGCAATGTTCCATTAGTCTGAGAGCTCCAGAACACTAGATGGTTGTGACATGTTAAATTGTATTGAATATTGTGTATTGGCAACAAAATGAAACAGAAGTTTTTCGGATGCATTCAAGATTATGTCGGAAAGTCTGGGAATTAAATGTCTCCTGTTGTATTTTGCTTTGTCGTAGTGTTGTTCGGGTTTTTTTCTCCCTCTAGAATTCTGTCAGAGAATTCTGATAATTATCAGAAATAAGTTTCCTTCTTAAACCAGGACTACAACTTCTCTTTTTTTCCTTTCCAGAGAGCAAAGGAGGAAGCCCTGCAGAAAGAAGTGAAAGTGAAGCTTATTACAGATTCCGTGAATAATTTTATAGCAATGGCTCCACCAGCAGCTCATGAGGCTTTGAAAAAGGAGCTTGATGTTCTAATTACCAGCTACCAGCAACTCTGCAGCAGACTGAATGGAAAGTGGAAGACTTTGGAGGTTTGATATCTTGTCAGTCATTGTATTTATAGCCGTTCTAACTGCAAGAAGTAAGGTGGAGAGCACAGATATATCGTCATATGGGATCATGGGTAGCCCAAGGCTATCCTCGCTTTGTGAGCCGTATACCAAATACCCCATGTTATGAGCCACACACAAAGTTATTTTGAGAATCATATCTGCTGGAGAGTTGTCTTACAAGAAAAGACTGAGACATGGCTCTGAGGTCAGAGATGGCAGTGGCTGCCCAAGGTTTTATCCCTCCTGAGATCAAGCCAGGAATCTGGCTTTGTAGCAACTCTGTGATGTTCTCTTCATCAGCTCCCCTATTTTTCTCTCTTCTATGGCTATGGATTTTGATTAAATGGCCGTGAAGCTGGGCAGGTGGTGTTATCTCAGCATGGGAACAGCATTTGATCTGCTGGCAAACTGAATATTTCTCATGTATTTCAAGTTGACCCTGCCATTTCGGCCAACTCCACTGCAGATTCTTGCCATGGGACTGCTTTTATATTATACAGTAGTCACAGTGAATTAGGTGTGGTCTTTTGTTGTGAATTTTGCAAGAGCTATATTTTGTTTATGAATAATTTGAAAGACCTAATCTCATACGGGACAATAATATACCAGAGTAAAATTTATCTTGTCTGAATTTCACTGTGGAAAATCAGGTGTGTAGTCTAAACTGGTAATCTCTATTTACCCTGATCATTGATGATGTGTTATTGCATGTTAATATCCCTCTATAACCCTCATTTGGTGTGAGAAAAGTTAGGTGAGATGAATTGCACGCTGGGAAGCTTGATCTGCCAAGAATGTAATACATTTCAATAACATTAATAACTTCTACTAATGGAAAAAAGGGAACAAAAAAAGATTATTTATGGAGAGTTTGAATGTTTTGTTTGTGTATAAAGTGCCATTTTTATCTGCTTATTTAAGTATCTTCAGGCACTGTATAAATAAAATATTAGACAATAATTTAATTTCAGGAGGATGAGAACATTTTACAACATTATGTTTAGTACTCTAGCCTTTAAAAGGTCTATAAATTGCTCTAAATGTGGTTTAGAATTAATTTCCATAGAGATTTCAGTCTGAATTCTTAAAAGCTGACATTTTATGAACCTGTGATTTAAGCAATTAGTATATAGAATATATAAGGAATCTAACTGCTTTTTATAATAAAGACATAAATTTCTAAACATGGGTCTTTAAAAATTCTGCTCACTTTTATATTTACATAAAAAAACTTAACCGAAAGCATAAAAAGTGGGTAGTAGATGAAAATGAAGATTCAAGTTGTGTTTTGCAGAAGTGTTCACTTTTTCATGTTATTTTCTGTGGTTTTTCTCTGTTTAATCAAAATGATGGTTTTCTTGTCTTTTTATATTAATTTGGATCATGTGAGTAGTGCAAAATGAAAATCAACTGTCCCATAAGCCTCAGATATCAACCACGTTGCTTAGGGGATAAGGCATGAATGTTTTCAGTATTTTAATGAGTGGAAATTTTCAGTGAGATTTTCAATCTAAATAAACCTTTTCTTCATCAGGAGGTATGGGCATGTTGGCGTGAATTATTGACATATTTGGATGTAGAAAATAAATGGTTGAATGAGATTGAACGGAAACTCAAAGCAACTGAAAATGTCCAGGGAGGTGCAGAAGAGATTTCTGAGTCTTTAGATGTAAGTGCTAACAAACACATGTATTGATAAATTGTAAATTCCATATCATTCTAAACAAACTGTGAATTAACATTACACATGAACAAGGTGCAGAATATTTGGAAAGTCCTAAGTACTCACTAGATTCAAGAAATGAGGTTTTGAATTCATAGCCACCTGAATCAAACAATAATTAAATGTGATATGCCTGATGTTATAGACAGTTTTGGTAATGATAAAATAAACATTCTTAAAAAAATACCTCAGTTCAGACAGTCAAAAAATGTTGAAGTCTTCAGAAAGGGCAAGTTTCCATCATAGAAGTGCAACTTCATTATTCTTTAATTTTTATTCATGGAGCATTTCAAATTTGTAGAAATTAAATTAATACTTTTAGTGCATCAAAATACAAAATGTTGCATTGATAATTCATTTTTGATGTTGAATTTCATCAATTTAGACACCCAAGTGAGTTTTTTATATTAAAGTACAAGTACTTTCACTGAACTCATTGGGCATCTTCCACATTTTTAAAATCAAGCAGTAAATTTATTGATTTATGAAAAATCTTTGTGCTTCATAATAAGTAGCGCAGTACATTATCAAGGCATGGAACATAAGTATTTAATCTTTTTTTTTTCTATTTTTAATTTATATGAAATGTGAAATTTCTTTCTTATATTTTTAAGGCAAATTGGGATTGCTCTGTAGAACCTTATTTACAAAAAGGAAAATAAACAACTCTTTTTGACTTTTTCAGTCCTTGGAACGTTTAATGAGACATCCAGAAGATAATCGCAACCAGATTCGGGAACTGGCTCAGACTTTGACAGATGGGGGAATCTTGGATGAATTGATCAATGAGAAACTTGAGAAGTTCAATAGTCGATGGGAAGAACTTCAGCAGGAGGTATATTTAATGGTCCTCCCATTAAGTAGAGGATAGTCTAAATCCATTCAAAAAATAAAAAAGTTGTTTTGTTGGTACAGTTCCTAAACAGGGCACAAACAAAATTTTATGTTAGAAGTGGTTTCATGGGCACGGTGGGCTAACTCCAGCAGGCAGCACAGCACCACAAGACTCCACATCTGCTGGTGCTTTGACAGAGATTATAGAAAAGCCAAAAGCAAGAACACTCATGGATTGAGATTTAATAAGTAAAAGAAAAAATGGGTAAAAGCAAGTGATGCAGAATAAATTACCCCCAGGAGACTCATAATCAACCACTCCCCATGCAATGACAACTTTGAAAACACTTTCCCCCACCTCTTTTTATTGTTGAGCGTGACCCTGTCTGGTGCTCAGGTCAGCTGTCCTGGCTGTGTCCTTTCAAAGCCCCTTGCCCACCCCCAGCCTGCTCGCTGGAAGGGGCAGGGTGGGAAGGAGAAGTCCTGGGCACTGTGGAAGCCCTGCTTAGCAATGACTAAAACATCAAAGTGTTATCAACACTGTTTTGGCCACCGATCCAAACCACTGAACCATACAGGCTGCTGTGAAGAAAATTAACTCAGTCCAGCCAAAACCAATAAAATAGGTAACCCCAAAATTTCAAAACCAAAATGACCATCTAGTGGATTTAATCTTAAATTGCATAGATAGGATGTTTTCTCCGACAAAACTCTTAGCGAGAAGCAAATTATTTTCAAAATGAAATATGAGTAATATCTTTTACATGTATATTTTTCATTAAACAATAAGTAAGTGTATTTGTAGCAATGGAAGATTTGAAAAGACGCTTCAATGTAGAGAAGTGTAACACAAGGAGAGCCAGATCTAACAACATGCTATAAATATGAGGAAGATATCAGCTCAATACTTGGTGAAGATCAGAAATAATTATTAGGGAAGGACCTAGCAAAGGACATAGATAGCCCCTTTATGACTGTAACCAGAACATGCTCGAAGATGACCTATAAAAACTGTCAAAAATTACTCGGTTACAATGATATAAATGATGCATAAGTGCAGATTTTTGGAATGCAGGTGTATTAAAAGGATGACAATCCACGTAACAATGAAAAAATTTGGCTTCTTTCGTGGTGCTTGAAATATACTTGTTCTGGAAAAGAGTGGAAGTAAGCACACTACAATAAAAATTGTGGGAGGGTCCTCAGCTGTTCTGAGAATAAACTTGAAGGATGAGGAGGGAAAGAGCCCAGTCGGGGAAAGAGCCTGGTGCAGTGCAGGCATTCAGGTAATTTCTGTAATTTCTGTGTAACTGGACAGTGTCATAACAGAAATGTAAATAGAAATTTCTATAGACTTACTTTTTTTTAGCCTTTTTTTTTTTTTTTT